>CM031240.1:43319883-43767961 GCA_018340775.1 Taxus wallichiana var. yunnanensis
GAGTCCTCTTCAATCATGCTCGATATAGAAGGGAATAGAAGAGGGGTCCTCATTATCGCGTCGATAAGTGAGAGGACCTAGGAAGATAGCATTTATCAAAAAAAAAAAAGTTAGGAGGGATAGATTCAGATCTATCGACTCGTGGGTGACAAAGGCAAAATGGGTGATGATGGTTTGGTAGGGGTGACGTCGTTGTCTTCTATAAGACAACTGACATGAGGTTCCTCCTGTGTAGGTGTTTCAGGAAAACCGAGACCACTGCGATCATTGTGTTTGCGTGTAGTCACGGGAATGAGTGTATGTCGGCCTTGTTCATAAAGACCAAAACCAAAGCCTTTCCAAGCATAGCGAGTCAAGAAGGTGAGGGCGAAATGACGATTTGTCAAGTATTGAAAATCAGATTGGAAGGGAACCACACCAAGAGGGGTTCAGGGGTAATGGAGGATGCGTCAACACCCCCATACGTTAGGTTGGTGCGGCAATGCGGTGGTCCGTAGGGGATTACTTCCCCCACACGACGGTCATAGGTAGGATGTGCATGTACTTGTCCATACTCCTGTGGGGTATGGAAAGAACTAACGTTATATAGGCGATACTCTCCCAGCGTAAGGCGTTGAAAAACATCTACTAAGGGGTCTGCGGTTGGGATGTTAGCTGCGGGAAGGGAAGTGGTTTTTGCGATGGTGGTTTCATCAATTGAAGGCGTAGGTGCGGTTGAAGTACATGGTTGAGACACATTTGAGGAGGATGGTTGGGTTGAATGAATGGGTGTCTTGATTGGGACAAGCACATCATTAGGGCGGTATAACATATTGCAGGTTTTGAAGGGGGGAGGATCAGCTTTGACGGTGTAGGACTTCCCTCGTACTCAAATTTTATGCATCTATGTAATGTTGACTTTTAACGCATCCCATAGCCCGATCCAAGGTGACCTAATAATATATTGTATTGGAACTCTCCCTCGAGGACATAGAAGAGTTCGTAAAGTACGTGGTCCTACCCGAATGTTGAGGATCACGGTGCCTAAGGTAGAGGTAATAAAGTCATTGAATGACCGTAACATGATGGGATTGCACGCATGTAGCTAGAGGGGATATTCATTTGTTGGAAGGCTTTTGAAGAGATGATGTTTAGGCTAGCGCCCCCAATCCAATCATAACACGACGTGCCCGAATGTCCCGGATGTAAGCGGAGATGAAAAGGGCCGAGGTCAAGGTCTTCTCAGACCAAAGTCAACAATCTCATCTTCGAGAAACTAATCGCGCCATGACTTGTTGTACAAAGACAGTAGTGGTTGGGACAAAGTGGGTTGTTTGGTGAGAGAAGCAATGTGATTGGGTGTTAGAATGGAGGCAACAGCAGGGTTTCATTAGGTAAGACCTCGATCCCTTGAAGAATTTCAACGAGAGCTTGTCGATGAGATTCCGAAGTCTGAATGAGATCATATAGTGTCATTTTTACGGGTGATTGGTGAAGCTGTTTGATCATGGCTCGATGGGCAACTCCATTAGAGACGGGGTAAGCGGGTCCACGAATAACCACTTTGGGTGGTGGTGCAATCGGGATGCTGGATGGAGAAAGAGAGGATGCATGTGTGCTTTCTTTCGCTTTCTCGTTGTTTTTCTACGCTCGAGTAGCAACACTAATCATATTAATCTCGTAGACCTGAGATGAGGAAGATGGTTGGGATAAATCATGGTCTTCAAGAGGTGGGGTTGTAATAATGATAGATCTTGGTGAGGCGGGGACAGATGGTATAGTAGAGGGAATTGAAGCTAAAGGTCTCTCCCTTCGTAAGTTGTCTTTCTTAACCTTTGTATCTAGGAGAGGTGACTGACGAAGGATGGTTTTTAAAGCTTTGCATCCCTCCACATCATGTCCTGGTGTGCGGTGATAGGCGCAGATTTTAGACTCATCATAACCTATAGGTCGAGGTTTAGATGGGTCATAAGGTCTAAGTGGGGGTAGGGAAATGGTCGCATTCTCCACCAACATAGCAAGGATTTTGGCATAAGATCCTTTGAGTGGGTCAAAATCGGAGGAGGATGAGGGTATTGGTTGTGCGGGTTTTGGTAATGTTTGGGCGTGGTTGGTTCGTACGGGTGGTGGTTTAGCCGAGGGGTGTTGACACGTGGTTTTCACTAAACGTGGTTTCTTTGGCACAGAAGCTATATTCAGCTGGTTAGATGATGAGGCTACAGATGACGCAGTAGCGGGAAACAACCACGGAGAAAGGGGAGTGACGAAAAATAAATCCTTTGATGATGGAGTTCGCTTAGGGTTGATGGGTGGGCGAGGATACGTGGGGTGACAATGTTGATATACCCTTTGATCTCTCAGTATAGGTGCGAGAGGCGTAGGTCGCTTTGAAGAAAACGCAGGAGGTATGATATATTGATGCAAGGTGGAGGGATGAGGTCCCAATATGGAAGGTAGGTGTGACGATGATGGTTTTGATTGTGATAGAGGCACGGATTGAGTTTGTCTCTAGGTGGCGGGGTGGCTTTATTTTTGGATAAATCGAGTCACTTAAAGGCGGGTGCGTTAGGCTCGGGAATTGGTGAGGTCCCAAGTGTAGGGGAAGATTTGGTTAGGTTAATAGAGGTGGATGGGCTACTTGGTATAGATACGGGGGGTGAGAATGAGGACATAGGAATTTTGAGTTTCTGTAAACACTTAGGGTATATGGTAGAGGTGTCCTGGATCGGTCACCTGCATTTGAGTAGAATAGGGGGTACTCAAACGTTCCCATAGGACTCGTCTATCTTCTGGAGAATGACAATCTTTAGGCATGAATTGTAAATTTGGTACGGAAGAAAGACGGGTTGTGATTCTAGTCCACTATGGGTGTGATACAGGGGGTAGATGAGGTACTGTATCAATAGATATTAAGAGGTCGACCGGTTGTTGAAAAGATTTAGGCGATGAAGGACTAATAGGCAGGAGGGCATGTTTGAGAGGGTCTGTTATGGTTAAAGAATTTGGTGATGTTGGTGCAAGAGATTTCTCGTCTAAGGATGTCAAAAGGAGTGGCGAGCCTTCCTCTTGTGCAAGAAGCGGTAGAAGGGACGTTTGGGAAATAGATAAATTAGATAACATCCGTTCAGATCTTGTAGGGATGTGGTGTAAGCAGACTCATTGATGAGAAGAGAAGTCTGGGCAGTTAACTCTTTTATGGGTAAAGGAATGATTTCGCTTTGGCTTGATGGTGGTGAAGGAGGTTCGGACTCTGTGTTAGTGGAGAGGCTTGATTCAAAATTTTCTCGATAGAGGCTTTTGGCGGGAGTCGAAGACTGCATGGATCTCATGAACACTCTCCTCGACTAAGATATCCTCGGTTTACGCATCTTGTTGAGTGATTTGGGAATGGTTTGTTGAAGATTTTCAAATTTCGGTTGGCGGGCATTAGGATTATCGAGGTTATATCACTGCGTCAACCATTTCCCCGCACTATGTTTTTCAACATTTTACGCTTTTCATGACTATGTCCTTTTACGCGGTGAAAGTTACGTGGAAGTCATTTTCTTTGTCCAGTAGAAGGTATAGCGGGTAGAATCAAACCCAGAGTGGGGTTTAACAGAGGCAAGGTGATAGCTCCGGCTTTGAGCAATTTTTCCAAGATGACACCATAAGTTTCTCCCAAGGAGTGTAATTGATGGGCTTGGCTTTGTACTTATAGGTGGTTTTGGTGGGGTATTAGGCGGTGTTTGAGATTTGACCATCACCGCGTGGACAGCTCCTTTTGATTTTGAAGAAGTGGACGTGTGAGGAGTGGTGGTGTTTGGTTTATTGGTAGAATCTGGAGTTCGGAAATTGGGGTTTTGTTGCAAGAACCGCAATTTCTCTTCTTGAAGGCTCGAATTTCTAGTTTCCGAGCCATGGTAAAGGCCACATCAAATGTGCGGAAAGTTTGAATTTGAAGAGTAGGAGAAATGTGCTTAGCACATGCCCGCGTAAAAAGTTCGATAAGTTCAGCCTAAGGCAAGGCATATGTAAGTTGGTTGATAAGGCCCCGCCATCGTCCAACGAAATCTGCGATAGATTCGTCTTCGAATTGTTGGATGGCATAAAGGTCGGTGATAGATACTTTCTTGGCAATGTTAATGGAGAAATGATCCAAGAAATATTGGGCTAGTTGGTTAAAAGAGAAGATTGAGTCTTTGGGTTAAAGCACTCAGTATCACTCCAAGGTGGGTCCCGATAAGGACTTGGGAAAGGTGCGAGTAACAAGGCATCATCATGAGCAATCAAATAACAAGCACGTCTAAATGATCGCAAGTGTTGTTGAGGGTCCTCTTTATGTTAAAACGGTAAATTTCGGTAATTCCCATTGAGGAGGATATGAATGAAGGGGGACAGAAGGGTGAATAGGCTCCCGAAAAACTTGCTCGTATGTCAAGGCGCTACGACCTCCTGAAACAGAAGCCTCCAGATTATGCATTTTGTCCATCATTTGTTTGATGAAATCCGTGGTTGGATGAGATGATGGTGCGGTTGTGGTAAACGGAGGCAAATTGGGCCAAGGGCCTCCGCTGGACAATGGTAGGGTTAAGTGTTGATAAGGTATGGGGGATGAATATGTTGAGGCGACCGAATAGGGATGTCCCATATAAGATGTTGAGGTCACTGGATACGTGTATGGGAATGAAAAGGTAGGCGGAGCTTGAGAAGGAAAGCTAGTGTGGATAGGTGGCAGAGAGCAAGTCATGAACGGAGCAGTCTGCAAGAGAGATGAGGTAGGGGCAGTCGGTGGTAATGATATGTGGGGTCCAAGATTAACCAACGGAAAGCCAATCTGAGTCGTATGAACCTCTGAAGCCATCGGATTGGGAGACGGGGCTAAAGATGCAGGAAGCAAGGCGGTGTTATCGGCAGTGGGAGCTAAATGAGCAGCTATACTAATAGGCATACCAACAAGGAGCTGACCATCAGCGGCGTACGATCGGGGTATGAGACAAATAGTATTGTATGCAGTGCTAGAATTAGCATCCGTAAACTTGCAAAGTCCTTATCTCCCACAGAATTTTAGGAACCTTGCTTTGGTATCCGTAGGATTCCCACCAGAATGTGAAGGGGGTGATTCAGAAAGAAACAGAGCAAGCATGTGAAACCATGGCGGTGGCTTGCTTTCAAGTGATAACAACCATGGACAGGAGTTCACAGTAGGGTTTCAATCTGTCAGGAACAGAAACAAACTCAGACTGGTAAAATTGGTAGGTTGCTGGTTTGTCAGGAATTGGAAAAGACAGTAACCGATATCGGTCTAATAACCGATGTCGGTTATAGATTATAATGCCGACGTCGGTCAGGTAACCGATGTCGGTGTAAGAAGTCTGGGCTAACAAGATATAAAAAGGCTGCTAATTTTATTTTTAACAACGTTTAGTATACTTGTCCAATTATTGATCACAGAAGATAGAGTATGAGAAAGAAAACAGAACTAAAAACAAGCAAGATGCACACGCAAATCCAGAGACTAACCCTAGGGTTAATTTTAATTATCGTGGGCTTATGCCTTTAGACGTAGAATGATGTCGAATCCTAAACAAAATACTTAGGGAAATGTCAAGTTTTTTTGGCTTATAAGGTTACCTCAATCGAGAGGAGGAATACCGCGGAAAAGGGGGATGTTTGAGTCTGTTGTGTTAATTGTGAAGTGATTTGGTATGTGTTGTGCGTGAAAGTAAGATTAATTTCTTGTCAATACCGTGGATATCACCCCACGTGTACGACTTGCTACTTAATCTATGTTTGCTAGAATTGAAAACAACAAGCAAGAATGCAATGCACGTGTTTTAAACCCAAATCGAAAATGATATTCGATGAAGCAAAGAGATGACTTTCACTAATGCGAGATGTAAAAGCAAAGCAAGTTATTTTATCAAAATAATACAAAACCTTGTGAATATCTTTTAGAAGAAGAAAACAGCAAGTATACTCCTATATGAAAGCAAGCAAGAAAGAAAGAAACCCAAAATGGGTCCCACCTAAGCGTGCCAAAATGTTTCGCTCAGAATGTTTTGGCTTCTGAGGGAATAGAGTTTGCTTATCCTTTCATTCCTTTTAGAAACAAATAAGGTTAGGGCTAGGAGGAATACCTGAATGTCAAGATGGTGTGCGCATACCGTAGAGAAAGATCGGGTTGATCGCGAAGAACTCCTTTTTGTCTTGAAGGACTACTTGCAAATAAGAACACAAGACCACAAGATCTTGATTAGACAATAAATGAGGGAACTTGCCTTGGGCCGAAATATAAAACTTCCTTTCGAAGGTGGTCAGTTCCTCTCGCTAATATGAATTAACACAAAAGACTCGTAAGATATCAATTAAATTGCTTCGTTGAACCGGGTAGGGAAAGGCTGGTTTTGGTTATAGTCGGATAACCGATACTGCTGTCAGCTTGATAACCGATATCGGTATGGTCTAGGATCGAAGGTTGGTTGTTTTGTGGGGTGGTTGTGTTGTTTGGTAGTTGTGTTATTTGTAAGAATTTGTATATAGGTGATATTAGGAAATAAGGTGATGAGAGGTAGATGAATGATAGTTAGATGCAATATACGCTGGGTAGTGGATCTAGGAATGGATTTGTGAGGATTGTGCTTCAAAAATTTTAAGAAATGTTATTAAAGAGGACATGCAAGATGTAACTTACTGTTATTGACGAAGATGCAGTCCAAGAACTCGATGACAAAGCCGAACTCTAGGTAGGATGGCCGACAAACAGTAAGATGAAATATCTCCCTCCCGATGATCACCGAGTATCCGAGAACTCGGGCCATTACTCTGCTGCGCTTTTGGGCTTGATCTCCTTTTGCTGCAACTCTTCTGGTTTCTTCACTCGTCTCTGCTCGGTCAAGTGAAGATCTGGACTCTCTTGATCGCTCCCAAATGATCTCTGTTGATTCAAAAATCCTTCCACCCTTGTTTTTGGTTAGGGGAGCCCATTTTACAGGGAACCGATGGCGGTTACGTAACCGACGGCGGTCGAGTAGGAACCGGCATCGGTAAGGAAAAAGTAGGCTATTTTTAGTAAAATAGCCCACCTTCCTTGCTTTTCTCCCGAGGGATTAGTTGCGGGCTTGGTCAAGTGACTAGAAGGTCGGTTTTGGGTGTGAGAAAGGGGTCATTAGTCATGGGTGTAGGTGTAGACCAAGTTATAGGTCTTAATTAGGTTAGTTTAGGGTTAGGGCTAGGTCATGATGAAGTGGCAAAATGAGGTGGCAGGTGAGATGATGTGGATTTATCAATTACAAGGTAATTAATAAATAATTGTGTAAGGTTTAGGTGATGAGGTTAGGTTGCGAGATGAGATGCGGGTCACAAGGGGTCGTAAGACACAAATTTGGTGTCTACAACAACAGCTTAGAGTTATCAAGGATTTGACCCTCACATTACATGCATGCCGTAATGTGACCGTATTGCAAAATGTATCAGTCATAGACTTGCCACCACATTTTGCATTATGTTTTTCAAGAGACTTCACTGCTAAAATTAGAGGCTATTTGTCTACTGATTACTCGCACATGATTTTTAGAACAAGGTATGGAGCTAAGGCTATGATCAGATCTGAGCCCATTCTAGATTACCATATTGAGCCTTATGTACCCAACCCAATCAATGCCAATTGTTCAGCCTTTGATCAGGAGGACCTCCTAGGTACTTGTGAGGAAGATACCAAGGTTGGATGTATTCCGAGACTTGACCCTCGAGGAATGGGTGAAAAAGAGGTATGATTTTGACCCTTACAAGGAAATTGAGGAATTTGAGCTAAGATTCTACTATTTGCATGAGGAGAATCATCCTCTTCCTAACATCACTAATCCAAACCACAAGGATGATAATGAGGTATACCAGCTTATTCTTTGATTGATCAAGAAGTAGACAAGGAGCCGGAAGAGGAGCTATCATTGTTTCACCTCAAGGTAAGAAATATTACTCAACATTCTATTTCCAATTTACTTTCTCAAACAACACAAAGCAGAGTACAAGGCCTTAATCCATGGACTGCATTGGGAAAGAAAAAGAGGGATTAAAAACTTGCAAGTGTTTGGCGATAGTGAGCTGGTTGTGAATCAATTCCAAGTACAAAATGATACCAAGAACAATGCATAAAAACTACAAGAATCGGGTAAGGGACCTCATTGAGTATTTCAAGCATTCGGCATTAATTCCATCCCAAGAAATAGGAATGAAGTAGAAAACAGACCGGCAACAATTGGGCTAACATTTGATGTTGTAGAGAGTATCAAAAGTGACAAGTCTCAACCCCATATCGAGTGGTTGTCAAACCAGCTATCCCATATAACAACACAAGTTTGAAAGTCTTCGAGAACAATCAACAAATTTTCAACATTCTATAAGAAGAAGCTGAGTTCTCCGCTAGAAACAAAGACAAGTTGGAACAACATCATGGTGACTAAGTGGTGCAGTGAGAACCAACAAATTACCAAATGGTCTTGTAAATTTGGAGTAAATCTTTAGCCCAAATGAGCAATTCTAGAAGGAGAAGGAAAATATTTAGGTAAAGGGTTAAGATTCAGAGCCCATTTCCATAAGTGAAGGAAAACATTGTGGATTGGCAAGTTAAGTATTCAACAAGAAAAATCTTAATTCATTCAAATTTGTCAAGAATTCCAAGTTGTCTTTTCCTGGACTTACAAATATTTAATAGGTTTCAACCCAAAGTTGGCACAACATAATTTTGAGATGGATCTAGAATCTAAGCCTTTTAGACAAAAGCAAAGGACAAAACCCTCACATTAAGCCTCTCATGAGAAAAAATTTGAACAAGCTAATTGAGGCCAACATCATCTTCCTATCAAGCACTCAAGTTGGGTTGCAAACTTGGTGCCTATGAGGAAAATAAATGGAGAAATTAGGTCATGTGTGTGTACTTTCATGATCTCGAACAGAGCATCACTCATGGATCATTATCCAATTCCATCAATGGAACAGATCTTACAGTTATAGCTGGCTCTCGAGAGGTTTTCATTGCTAGACGGATACTGTGATATAATCGATAATGGTGAAAGAAGAAGATCAATTCAAGATAGCCTTCACCACAAAATGGAGTACATATGATTATAAGAAAATTCCATTTGACCGTTAAATGCCGGAGCAACATTTCAAATGAGCTATGGACATGACATTCAAAGGCTTAATCAACAATATAGTTCTAATGTATCCAAATGATATCACCGTCTTCTCAAAGAATGTTACAAACCATCTCTTCCACCTCGCACAAGTATTTCGAGGTGTAGAAGGTTCTGAGTGTCATTAAAGCCAAAGGAGTGTGTATTCCTAGCACATGAGGGAAAATTTTTGGGCCACATTGTCTCAAGAGAAGGGTTAACAATTGATCCTGAAAGGTTTGAAGCCATCTGGACACTTCCATTACCACAACACAAGAAATATCTCCAAAGCTTCTTGGGGAGAATAAACATTGTTCACAAATTTGTGCCTAATTTTACCACCCTTTGTGAAGCCTTTAACAATGATGTTAAAGAAGAGTCTTGCATTTAAAAGGACAATATAAAGAAAAGAGATTTTTAGGCCATCAAGCTCGCAATATCACAAGCCCCAACTCTTATTAACCCAAATTTCTCATAGGAATTCATGCTATATGATTTTCAAGGCTTAAACACAATCTCACCCATCTTGGCTCGGTCCTAACAAGGAAGGGTCTGAACAACCCATGGCCTTCTTTAGTCATAGCTTGGAAGATTACGAGGTAAAGTATTCTTTCATTGAGAAGCATTTCCTTGCTTTCATTAGGAGTTTGAAGAAGTTCAGACACTTAGTCTTGAACAATAAGATTCAACTGCTAGTGTCTCATGTTGGTGTCAAGGATTTTCTCCTAAACAAGGACTTGAATGAGAAGAGAGCAGGTTGGATCACTCGTAATGGAATATGATATTGAAATCAAAGTGACCAAGCTGGTTTGTGGCAAGGGTCTGTGTGAGAATCTTGCTTCCAAGAAACAAGTTGAGTTAGTGGATGAAGAAGAGGTTGTCTTGTTACTACAGAATGATCAAGAATAGCTAGCTAATGATGCACCTATTACATGTTGGACTCAAACCTTAGTGCATTATCTCCAAATAGGTTTGTGCCCTTAAGAATGGGACAAAGCAAAGAGGAGATACTTTAGGTTACAATACATCCCATATGTGCTTATCAATGGCATCTTGTTCAAGAAGGATATAAATAGTGTCCTATTGAGGTGCATTACATGAGTTCCATGATGGAGAAGCAGAGGCCACTTTTCTCCTTGAGTAATAACTCTCAAAATCATGAAAGATGGTTATTACTGGCCTACGGTGTTTAGGGATTGCTACTCATGGATCAAGAAGTGAAAGAAGTGTGCATTCTTCACAAGGAAGGAAAAGTTGGAAGCCCTTCCCTTTTTCCAATTTTAGTAGATCAGCCATTCATGCAATGGGGATTAGATTTCATTGGATTGATTAACCCAAACTCAAGCTAGGGCCACAAGTGGATACTTACACAAACAGACTATTTCACCAAGTGGACTGAAGCAGTGGCACTTAAGGAGGAAAATGAATCTAGCATCTTGGATTTCTATGAAGGGATAGTCACTAGGTTTTGGGACCCTACCACTATTATATCAGATAATGCATTGGAAATCCTTGGTATAAGGATCACCGAGTGCGATGTCGAAATGATGTATACCTCAAAACTTCATCAAACTATTACACTCAAGGTAATGGCCAAATAGAGTCCACAAACTAGAACCTACTAAGAATTATCGAAGGAGTCTTGATGAAAATCAAAGAACTTGGCACAAAAAGCTCAAATCATCTCAATGGGTTGATAGGATCACATCCAAAAGGTCCAAGGAAGCTCCCCATATAAGATTGTATATGGAAAGAGGAAATATTTACGATATCATTGGAGTTTCCCACTTTGGAGTTCATGAAAAGTTGGAACTAGCTGAGTTTAAACCTATAGCAATAAGGTATGTAGAGCTAATGGAAGTAGGAGAGGCAAAAGAACATGCAATGCAGATTATGGAGAAATATCAAGCATCGATCAAGAAAACCTTTGATAAGAAAGAAAGAATGAGGAATTCTCAAGAGGGGGACTTAGTTCTAAAGTTGGATGCATTTTGGGAAAAACTAGGAAAACATTCCAAGTTGCATTCCATTTAGAGTGGCCCCTACATGGTCACAAGATGTATAAGTAGCAATGCCTTCGGGTTGGCTAAGTTGGATGGTGAAGAATTACAAATTCCAGTCAATGGGATCTACCTCAAACACTGCTACTAAAAGGGAAAATTCCTCACCCTTGTAAATATTAGCCCAAGTTTTCAATTTCTCCAAGTGCGTATGCACATTGTCTTGTTGTACCATAGGTTTTATTTCCCTAAGTGCTCTAGTACATGTTTTGTTACTCCAGGTTTGTGTCATTATACAATTCGATGCGCCTCTAGGTGAATGTGCCAATCCCTTCGGCATTTATAATAGGGAGACCCATGGTCACCATGACAATTGCTAATTTTAAAATAGAACAAATACAGAGCAACTAAAATAGGGTTTTGAGGGGATCGTTTCCTGAGAATAGCAGGTAGTTTCAAGGTCACCAAGTGCAAACATCGGATTCAAGCTTCAAAGAACAGACCAGTATCAGGCCACCACCCATGACTCCATGCCCAATGGATACAACAAGGAAATTGATCTGTTCATCCAAAAGGTAGGAACATGTCCCCATGAGTTGCCAACGGTTATCCCAATTTTCCCTAATAAAATTCACCAAACCCGACCCTGCATAGGAAAAAATCTAAAGTTCGTTTCCATCGTATGAGCCCACATTTCAAATCCAACATTCAGGTTGCGAGCGGACTTAGAAATGGAGAAAATTTAGGCTTAAAGGAGGTAAATAATGTCAAGGAAACTAGAGGGTCTCACGATAGAAACAGAGAAAGGTTAAAAGTCTTCGGGCTTTGCAAATGATTCAGAGTGGGCCTAAATTGGCTAAGTATGGAAGAGACGATGGAATCTGCCAAGTGTCTCAATGGTGTATCCCTAAGGACAAAGCCCAAAAGGCATTCCCTAAACAATCACTAAGCCTCCACGTGTCCAGAGCCCCTCAAAAGTTGCACTGGTCATTGAAAAATCTTCAAGTCAGTGAAAGGTGCCACATGTCAACTCGGCGTAACTTCAAAGATAAATCCAAAGAGCAGAGACTCAAACTAGTGCCAAGCCACCATGTAGTCGTGGTTCGAGAAAATCATCGGACCTAATCAGCTAAGTATCGTAGACTCGTGGAAGGCGCCACATGTCTCTTCAATGCATCTTCAAAGGTAAATCTAAAAGTGGGTCTCCTAGACAAGCACAAGCCTTCCACGTGTCCCAGGTCCAAAAAGGGATAGAGTCGATAGTTGAAAATTCAAGATGGGGCGAGTCAGGAGGGGTGCCAAGTGTCTCAATGACACAAATTCAAAAGGGGCAGCCCAAGGGCCAGTCTCAAACTAGCGCTGAGCTTCCACGTGTCCAAAATTCAAAAAAGAAACAGAGCCAACCACTTAAATCGACTAAGTATGGAAGGGATGACAGAGGCCTCCACATGTCATCTCCACACAAATTCAAAAGGTAGAATTGGGAAGTAGGTCCCAAATGTGCGTCAACCTGCCACATGTTTCGAGTAAGACATATAGCCCCGCCGAACAAAAGGACTTAGCCAAAATACAAAGAAACAAAAAAATGCGGAAGGCACCATGTGTCTCTTCGGTGCATATTCAAAAGTAAAATCCAAAAGAGGTCCCCAAACTAGCACTAGCTCTACATGTGGCCATGTTCCATGTCAAAATGGGAAGGCAGGTCATTGGAGGTAGTTTGAACTTTTTTCGAAGAAGGCGTAAAGTGTAAAAATGAGCCGCACCTCCACCGATGCCCAAAGTGGAGCAACGTGTCAAGCCTAAATTACATGCGGGAAGGAGGGCCTTTGAGTGATTTTTGCTAGAATTGGGTTGATAGGATTGGAAGATACTTTTCACCCAAATGGAAAATGTGGTTCGGCGGGCCCAAGATGATTTCTTTTGCTAAGCGGGTCTGCGGGGCCATGGAGGAAATCTTTCCAAAAGATAATTGTGGGCTTATGGGGATGTGGGACATTTTTGCACTATTGTAATTTTGTGTAAAAGGTGAAAAGTGAATTTTGTGCTGCGGTCTGTTCGCTAAACCGGTTTAAACCATTTTTGTACGAATTTGACTCAAACAAATCAAATGGGCATATTTTCGATCCAAAGGTGCTCGAAACCCAAAAAAATAGTATCATTGGAAAGGTCTTGACCTCTTCGACGCCATCAAAACCTAAAAATTTAATTTCAATGAGATTAGGTGGGTGAGAATTGGTAAAATGTCTTCATGCCATTAATATGCGATCCAATTGCTTCAACAACCAGATGAGATTCGATTTGATCCATCATTTTTCCTTCTTCGACACACCGAACAAACATAGATCGAGGACTCAATAGACTATGGGAGGATTTGCAAGGGCATTGATGGCCGTAGCTAAGCACCAAATTAGGTTTCCCACCTATTTTATCCTCTTCTCTTCATTGTATCTATAAAGGTAAGAGCTTTAATCATTGTAAAGGGTTGGACATTTTTGTTTTACACCCTCCCTTCTTGCCTTGTTTGCAAGTGAATCAGTGAGTTTTCCAAACCTCCCATTCAAATTGTAATACAAATTTTTTTCCTCTTTGCTACTTTGTAATGTACTTGTATCAACTATGGAATAATAATATATGTTTGTGGAATATTTTCAACCCTCTCATGTGTTCATTATTGTCTTCTCGATCTCTCATTTCAGTTTGGTTATCTATGCATGGTGGTTGTATTGTATTTTTATGGTCACGTGTTAAATTGCAAAACATGTGTTTAGCATTCCTTTGGTGCATCACCTGTGTGGCTTAGGTTTATTTTTCTTGCATCTTTTCAACCATGTCTCCTTGGCAAGATAGAGTAGGTTTTAGATTATATCCTCTGTAATTTATTTGTGTGCACTGAATAGAGGAATATGAACCGAACTTCATTCGAGAGCTCTCTTGATTTCAAAGTCCTGTACTTTGAGAGATGATCCATGTTATGCTATCACACCGAGAGTCTTAACCCAATAGGTTCCCGACATACATGGGTGTTGTGATTTTACACTAACACTAACCTATACACCCAATTTCTGTCACTAATTTGTAGATTAATTTCTTCTCGAAGGGCTTGAGAGGTATCAAGATCTACTAAGATTCAATAAAACTTTGTATGAGGCTTACCAAATGTTTTTATCATCAAATTTCCCCAAGGATCCTAGGGTATCACCTATAGCAATAATGCATGATTTGTTCTAGATTTGTAATAGAGTCGTGACAAGTGAACCTAGAAAGGAAGATATTAAAGGAGACTTTTAGAGGGTTAAAGACATATACCATGGATTGAACATCATTCCATGCTTAGCCCATACCTAATATTTGTCAAAAATTAAAACCCTCTCCATAGGGGTTTCAAATACGGAAATAAAATAAGCTTTAACACAATGGTAAAGCTTTATCCGACCCTTCATATTTTCCCTCCTTTTAAGAGACATAAAATCATGGAACTGAGATAAGTTTGGCTAGAACTTGTTGAATCTAAAAATGAGGCAAATCTTAGAGATATTTTCCTCCTCCTTCATAACCTTTTACAAAAAATCTTCCTTTATGTTAAGCACTTGAGTCTTCTGTGAGGGTTTTAAAATCTTGTCTACATTTCTTGTGCTATTCTTTGTCTTTTTGGATACCACACTAGCAAAGGAATTGGTGAATCCTCCAACCCCAACTCATTTTCTCCACGTCCCTATCTCCCTTGGCTGCGCTTCAAACGCCCTTTAGGAAGGCATGTTGTGTGGAGCAAACCACACCCCGGTGTATTTTCAAATATCCTCCCCTAGGTTTGTCTCCTCTACCGTATTCAAAGCTATGAAAAGACCCTACCCCTATTAAACTAACACAGTCGCAGCTTTGCTAAGCCCTTAACACTTTACTTTTAAACATTTTTTAAAAACTATTTTCTTTTTAATAAACATATATGTATATATATATATATATACATATATATATATATATATACATATGTATATATGTATATATATATATATATACACATATGTATATATATATGTATATATACATATGTATATATATATATATATACATATATACATATGTATATATACATACATATATATATATATACACACATATGTATATATATATATATATATATTTATATATATTATGTATAGAAATATTATTCTGAATATCACTATGAATAATACTTTAATATTATTACGATTATCAATAAATAATAATATTCATACTATTAATAATATCAAGTAATATTAAGCTTTTATCTAAATTTTCTAAACTTTTGTAGTAATATTGTATGATGTAAAAACTAATTTTATTTCCCTTTATTATTATTACTTTATTTAAATTTTGATCCTTGCATAAAATTATAGTAATTCGATAATAAAATTGCACAATTAATTGAGATTAAGGTCTAATGGTAACCATGCAAATTATTTACTCTACTAGATTTAAACAATCAATCTATTTATTGACAAGGTAAATGACAAAGAAGAATTTTAAGGCTTTTCGATCAACACATGTAAAATTTAAGCTTTCTTTCAATGAATAAAAAAATATGAATAAATATAGTTTAACTGCTATCATATGCCTTTCAAGTAGTGAAATGTAAGTAACTATTTTCTTTCATCATAAAACACAATTTCCAATCATTTCAAACAATATTTTGTAACAATATTTTCGAATAGTTTTAAAATAAGAACAACACATTATTGAAGATGATAAACCAACTAAATTGACAACAAAGTTATTTCCTTTTCAATCACTTTTCAATGTACTTGATTCAATTTAACAATCTTATAGTCTTACTTTCCAACAAGTAATGAAAGGATTTTTAAACTTTTTGTTTAATTTATAATATCAACTAAGATTACATTTTTATAATAAAACAACTAAAAACTTCACTTTAAACAAATACAACTTTACAAGCCCTCCATATACAATGGATATAATGTGATAAAATATAACAAGAGAGTTTTGATTCTTTCTCCAAATGTTGCAAGGAACATGACTCCTCCTTTGAGCTCCACCTTCTTCCAAGATCAAACACACAACAAAAATGGGGGAGTAGATAACACTCTCCACCCAACCATTACTCCAATGAGGAATTTAAGCCTACTTTCTCATTGGCCCCTGAGCCCCAACAATGAGATAATATGAAATATTTAACAACCATGGAAAGAAAGAAAAGGCTTACTCTATTACTTTCAAACAAAATTCACACAAGAAAAATAACCACAAAACATTAATTTTTCAACAAATAAACTTCCCAACACATTTTCTCTAAAACAAGCCAAGTAGAGAAAGGAATATGGGGATACCCTTGTGCCTCCCAAGGGTTTGGATGCCCACCTCAAAACCTCCAAAACTCAATCAAACCCAAAAATCTCTTATGCCTCCCTACAAATAATATATCTCTTATGTCTCCCTAACTCATATGGCTCCCTATCTCTTATGTCTCCCACAATGGAAAAAATAACAAGATGAGAACAATGAGGGGCACCCAACCCACTCCCTCCTAAATACCCAAAAGAAACTCTTATTCCTCCCAAAATATTTTATCACCATTTCACTTTCTCATACACATCCTAAAGCCATTTCACTACCCAAAAACATCATGCAATAACACATCTATTCAACACATAAACATACAAGAAAAGAGCAAAAACCAAGGGTTAAGGCCCTACCTTGCCATAGCAAGAATCCACTCCAAAAGAAAGTTCCAAAATTATCCAAGCTCAATAAATTCGAAGCAATTTTAAATTCAAACAAGGACTCCAAAAAGGAAGCTTTCTAAAAATGAGGGAGCCAAAACCAAACAAGTAACTCCTAAAACTTCAAAAAATTCTAATAAATAAAAAAGAGGGAGAGGGAGATGATGTGGCTCCATGTAGGATGCCACATCAATTCTTCTCCATCCAACATCACTAAGGTCAAACCCAGACCCCAAGACACAATAAATTTGTTGTTGGGGAAAAGACCACCCTTTTACACACTCAACCCAACCCACTCCCCTTAAAGAAAAAATTAATTACCCATGTAAGAAAAGTGCAATTAATTTCTCTTTTCCTTCATTACAACATGAAATAGGACCTAAAATAAGTCCCTCACATCATAGACTATGTGGGTGGGTGGCTTTAAGAGGTGTGGGACAAGCTTAGTTTGTCCCACAAGTCTCCAAAATAGCCTAGAAGATCAAAATCCGAATTTCACAAGGAAGATTGAGTACACACTACCCCAAAACAAATTAAATTCATTCCAAGCCAACACAATAAAAAGCTACTAACTCACATTTATTTCCCCACCTTTTGTCACATCCTAATTATCCCTAGAAAAACACTTTTAAATTAACTTAAGAGGGGTGCTAAACACAATTAATTAAAGTGACTCCATAATCAAATAAAAATACAATAACTCACAATTAAATAAAATTAACAAGACAAAATTACAAAAATTCCCAAGGTCACTTTTGAGGTCACCCCAATGGGGACCTCCTAACAAACTACAACAACATACAACATACGAATACATGTGTTTCCATGGTGACTTGTTGCCAATACTCCATATTCTTTCATTGTTGGTCTCCTATCCCCCTTTGGTTTATTGTGTTGCGAACACCTGCAAAAGTCAAGACAATACCTTTTTGGCCTCGTGGCCATATTAACGACATCGAAATAGTAAAAATACATACATATACATATAGTAAATTATCGTAACCAAACCATCTCAAAACAAGTAATTTTCCATCATTCACAATTTCAATTATTTCAATTTCATTACATTATCAACTAGCAATAAGATCATGACATCAATTACATCATCTAGCATCATATACTTATCGAAATAAATGCATTAGTCAAATATAAGCTCAAAATAAAAAATTTGATATATCTAAACATGCATATAATCTGTCATCATGAAAATCATGTCATAAGTCTATGAAAAAATCTCTTATAGTATCCTACCAACCCCATGAAACTGTGTACCTCAATCACAATAATAGGTGCTTTGGCCAATCCATGATGGATCTAATCTTGGAAGGATCGACTGTGATACCTTCCCCAAAAATGATGTGACCCAAATACCACACCTCTCGACCGAAAGAACATATAGTTCTATAGTTTCTCGTAAAGTGGGTGCTCATGAAGACACTACAAAACCTGATGAATGTGTTACTCGTGCTCATCATGTGTACATGAGAAGATCAATATTTCATCAAGAAAAACAAGTATAAAATGATATAAAAATTTCTTGAACACCCCAATCATCAAACTCATCAACATTGTAGGGGCATTCGTAAGATCGAATGACACCACCGTTAACTTGTAGTGGCCATATCTCATACGGAAAGATGACTTGTGGATATCTACCTCTATGATCCTTAATCGATGGTATCCTCGACTTATGATCTATCTTTGAAAATATTTTTCCCCTTCATCTAATCAAACAAATCATCGATATGAGGAAGGGGGTAATGATTCTTGATCATTACTTTGTTCACTAACTATAGTCCACACACAAATGCAAAGATCCATCCTTCTTCTTCACAAAATCACCAGTGTAACCCAAGGATACACTAGGAAAGATAAGTATTTTTAAGAAGGACCTCAAGATGAAACTTGATCTCACATAGCTCAGGTGTTATCATCCTATAAGGAGTGCGTGAGATAGGTTCCGCTCCCGAACCAAGTCAATGTGTAAGTTTATGTCTCGTGGGGAGGCATCCCTAGAATATCACTAGGAAACACATCCGAAAAATCCTGCAAAATGGGGTGATCAGTGAGTGAAGTTCCACTAGCCTCACCCTATAACCTATCACTAATTGTGATAGCATATAATTGACAACCCTATTACGCACACCGCTTCAGCTACATAGTGGAAATAGTGTAGATAGATATGGGTCTCTAGACTCCTACTATCACTGACTCCACACCCAAATCATCTACACAAGATATAATCTTACTGTAGTAATCAACTCTAGCTTTATGTGTAGACAACCAATCCATGCCCAAAATAACTCCATATGAACCCAAGGGAAGGATACGATACAAAAGATCTAAAGTAGATTTTGGCTCCAAAAGCCATCTTGATGTCTCGAACTAAGTCTCTACCTAACTGCCACCAACCTGCAGTTATACTAAAGATGGCTAAATGAAAGAATATGATGAGGTTGAGTCGATAAAATAGAGATAGAAATACAACCAATGTTACTTGTGGTCTTTATCACAGTGTCGTGGTGCTCTACTTGGCGGTTCTCGACTCCTCCATATATCCTATGGCTCCTAGCCATTTCATCAATAGTAGGCTTAGAAGCGGTGCCTTACCCCGATTAATAGGGCTCGAAGGCACTCTCCCTAATGATGTTTATGTACGTCACAAACATAACAAGTGTCCGGTCCTCTCCACTATGAAGACAGTCCTCTAGGTGGCCAAGTAGAATGTGGCCTTTGAAGGACTCGAGGATCCCACCATAGACCTCTCTGTGGATGTTGTAGTTGATGTACCCCTGCTGACTATGTTTAAGGTGGAGCTTAATTCCTATTGGCCCCCTAACTAGAGGTCCAATACTACATCCTCTTTGAGCATTATGGTGTTGTGGAGGTCAAAAGGGAGGTTGAGTTTGTTGTTGCTGCTAAGGAGGAGGTGGAGGAGGCCAAAAGGAATTTTGTGTTATAGTGTATCCACAACAAGAAGGAGGATCTAATCCCCTCTATCTACTATCTTGTAGCTGTTATATGTGAATTCTAAGTTTGTCACATGCCTGCTGGGTCTTCCTCCCGGGTTTCCTCTACATAGAGGACTTCTCCATGACCTCCGAAAGTGTCTTTGGACAATGAATACGAGCTTCCCCATCCAAGTCCAAGTTTAGGCCCCTGATGAACCTTTGAACTTAAACCTGCTCATCTTGTATGTAGTCTACATACTGAAGTAGATCCAGAAACCATCCCTCATACTATGTTTCACATGGAGGCTGATGCAGTTGTGGAACTAATCAATCCGCTCTCAATGAAACTCTTGGAAATATCTCGCTCTTGAAACACTCATTGAAGAGCTCCTAGTGACTCGACTTAGAATCTACATGGAGCTTATGTTCCTCGGTCCTCCACCAAACTCTGGCTCCGTCTCTAAGAAGGTGGATGACAACATGAGCTTTCATGTTGCTAGAACAAGGGCATAGCTTGAAGCATCTTCTCAAGATAACTAACCATGTCTCATTCTTAAATCCTCCTTTGTCTCCAGCAAAATGAGGTGGGTGCAACTTCAGTATCTCTCTAATGTGCCCCACTCAGTAGACAATCACAACCTCTAGGTCTCTCAACCTGATCATCTCTATGCCTAGGGCTCCTAGACCTATATTTGTGCATCACATCTCGATCTCTACGCTCCCTGTGTGAGGTGACTCATGTCTAATTGACTCCATGTGGGAGTTATTTTCCCTCTCCTCGGCATTGTGATGCAAAGGTGCACAAGCCTATACCGATGACTCTCTATCCTACCTACTAGGTCATCCTCCTATCGATCCTCCACGTATAGTAGAATTAACATCCTAGAGTGTCTCGTAATATATGAGGCAAAATAATTGTTACTTCCTTATCTCGGGGGTGGTAGGTCTAGGTCCATATGTAGGAACCCCTCATCTTACTCGCGCCTCTTGCAAATTCCAAGGCAAGAGTTAGTATATAATCATCAAATTTGTTGTTTCATTTTTATAAATTGTCTATGTTTTAAACATCATGCATAGTTGTGTGTACTTGGTTTGAAAATGCACTAGGTTTATTTATTTTTGTTTCATGTTTTCTAGTATGGCCGTGGTCTAAGCATTGAACCCATGGCTCTAATACTAAGTATAAATCCCACCTATTTTCATGTATGAAACCCAAAGCCAAGAAGAAAATATTATAATAGAAAATTTATGGAATAATTTTTTTGTTGAAGGACGAATGCAACACTTAGCTAAAACCCTTGGTTAATAACCGATTGTCAAAAAAATAAAAAAATTAAATAAAATAATTGATTAAATTTATGGTTGAGAATAAAATATTTCATTCAATTAATCCTAAATTAATTTAATACCTAGGTTTCTAAGGTCATGCAATAATTTAATAACTAAAGTCTAAGTCAAATTATTTCCTTTTAGAAACACAAAGCTAATTATTTAATTTTCCAATATAAAAGTAGTCTAAACTAATAAGTAAGGGAGTTTATTTAAATTAAAACAAAATAAAAAGTAATAATTTAAATAAATTTCAAACCACACAAGTGGCCCCATTTAAGGGAAGACCCATGTGACCAAATGATGATCTCACCTACTTTCACCTAACATTTGTAGGAGACATTTTGGGCCATTGGATGAAGGAATTCAAAACAAACCTAAAAATCCCTAAGGAAGACTTTTATTCATTTCTTCTAGTCATTTATTTAATTTTGGTTTCGCAGTTGATGGAAGATGGAAGGAGAGGAAGCAATTAGAGAGGAATGGAAAGCTTGGGATGGATACACACATCCCCCAACCTTGTTTATTTCGATTTCAGATCTCTATTCTACCCTACTCAAGGGTTAGAGATGAGGAAAAATTCATTTTATTGTGTTTTTATATTATTATTGGTTGGGGTGGGATGGTGCCTCCTCCCCCAACCCACTACCCAATGTTTAAACTATAGGCCAATCGGCCATAACACAAACAATTTTGGCTCAACCTTAAATTAAATCCCTTTTCTTTTTTTGTGTATAAAGTTTATTCACTTAAAAAATATTTCCTACCATAGATAATAGTGCGATTTGAATGCTTATTTTAATTTAATATATGTAAATAAATAGATAAATTTATACATACATAGGTTTATTTATTTATATGTATATATCTTTGTCAATATCAAGTTTTTATAATATTAATATGGTCAATAATCAATAGTAATAAGTAAGATTATTATTTTAATAATAACAAAATCATCAACATTATATATATATATGAAATAATAGTTAAGTTATCATTGATATAAACAAGGTATTTGTAAAAGAAAACATTCCTATGTAATTATCTTAAACCTAGTTTCATAATAGTAGGAATGAGTATATTGTATAGTTATTCACTTGCACCATTAAATGAATTCCTCTTATTAATTTTATCTAAGGTAAGTTTGGGGAAATACAAGAAATTCTTCCACACTCGTTTTACATAATGTTAATAGGAAACAAAAGGAATGCTTTCATTTAATCTTATGATCCTAGCAACTATTTCCTTAACCTAGTTTAGTATTACATCTATAGTTAAAATACTTCCACTTACTTTCTTTTAAAGGAAACAAAATAACCATTCCATCCCACAAGGCAAATGCAAACCAACAAGATACTTATTTCTTTTAAAATGAAGCCTATCAAACTTTACAAGATTCTTAGAGATGGAAGTATATAACATTTGAGAAACAATGAAGATTCTTAAATTAAAAGGAATGCACATCCATTTCAACTCTATTTGAATTTTCCTTTCACCAAGACAAAGTAAAACTTGATAATTTCTTTTCCCAAACTAATACATTTGAAATTTTAATTTTCTCAATCCACACTTTTAAAAGAGTTTACAAGATAAGATGATTTCCAAATAATACAACAACTTCATCAAAAACTTACAAATTACAATCATCCACTCAAGTGGGGATAAAGGAAATATGAACAATTTACAACAAGGCTATCAACAAGCCACTTCAAGTCTTCAATATACATGTCTCTCCACAATGGTAGTTCCAAATCTTGTTTTCTTCAAACTTCACAATGGGATCAAAAAACAAGGAAGGAGAGTAGGAAACGCTCTTCGCCCAACCTTAAATTCATTAAGGGGAGAAACCATCCCCTTAATGGCCCCCAAGCCCCAACCAAGGAACCATGAGGAGCATTGAGAAACAATGACAACTTCCAACAAAGTGGCTTCACAACAAACACACATACATGACATTCAACTCTATCAAGATAACATATCCAACAAACTTACACATTTTAAACAACACAAAGGTTTGAAGATCAAACCAATTTGAGAAAATTTTATGGGAGACCATCTCCCGTATGCCTCCCAAGTGAAGTGGGAGTCTTACCCTAACCCTCTAAGTGCACAAAATAATCACACAAAATCCTAATCACTCCCTTGCAAGCATGCAACAAGACCATGATTTCCTTTTCTCTCCCGATAGGTAAGACTCCCATTCACGCTCCCACCAAATGCATTCCTCACGTAACTCCCTTTTCTCTCCCCAATGGTCCCAAAACCCTTCTCACACACCCAACTAAGCCCAACAACCCAGCCAACACACACAAACACCATCACAAGACAAAATACAATTTTAACAAGCACAACATTACTTTCAATCAAGAAAAATAACATAATAATAAAGGTGGAGAGCCTACCTCTCCATAAAGTCCCAACAAAATCTTCACCTTCAAATTCAAGACAAGTAATTTCTAAGCACTTCTAAAAGCTCTGATTCCAAAAGTCCACAAGAAGAGAAGAGAACAAGTAATCCCTATTCCAACCAAAACTCACCAATAAATATAAAAGGAATGTGAGGATGATGAGGTGGCTCAATGTAGGATGCCACTTCATCATTCCTCCACCCCCATACTCAAGTCAACACACCTAGACCAAGAAAATCAATGCACATGCAAGGACTATGATAACCCACATGGCTGAAAAATTGCACACCATGCTTTCAAGGGAAATAATAAATTTGGGTAGAAATAAAGTGCAATAATTTTCCTTCTTTTATACTCAAAAATGGATAAAGAAGTCCAATTTAATCTTCCCAAACCATAGGTAGGCTTTTTGGGTCAACTTAAGAGGCATGGGACAAGTCTTGCTTGTCCCACAAGCCTCCAAAAATGTCCCACAAGTAAAAATCCGAATTTTGAAATTGGGGCAGAGTAAAACACTCTAAAATCAATATAAATTTTAGTTTCACAAGGACTACCAAATATCATCATAACTATTTGTCACATCTATAATTTGGTTAGCAAAAATAAGAAGGTTTAAATTTAATTAACACACATTTACAACATGCTAATAAGGTGACAAAATTACAAATTTTAAATACACAAAACATAAATAAAACACATACAAAATTAAATAAAAGGAACA
Organism: Taxus wallichiana var. yunnanensis; assembly: GCA_018340775.1. Classification (NCBI taxonomy): domain Eukaryota; kingdom Viridiplantae; phylum Streptophyta; class Pinopsida; order Cupressales; family Taxaceae; genus Taxus; species Taxus wallichiana. Next base: position 43,344,141 of record CM031240.1, read on the forward strand.
CAATTTACCCCATGGCCACATATGTGAAGTCACCCCCATGGGAGACTTCCAAGCAAGACATGCAAAACACACACTAAAAAAATTATACAAGTCGTCAAATTTGGCCTCGTTGTTCAATGCCCAACAACCTTCGTGGTTGGTTCCCTATCCACTTTGATGTTTGTGATAAAATTCCTGCACACAACAAAATACCTCTCTAGCCTTTCAGCCGTATTAACAACATCGAGAAAATATACATATAAAATAAATGTTCATCATTCAACATTTAACAATTCTATTATCCATCAATATGTCAAAATCTAAACATAACATCCATGAGATTACAATTATACTCCAACATCCCAAAACATAACATGTCGGTATAAAATCCACATCATGAAAATCAACATATATCAAACTTTCTAACATCACTATCTAGTGCATCATAATAAAATGTAAACATAATTATTTCAATAATCAAAATATCGTATAATCAATCATCTATTAAACAATGTATCAAAATTGAAATGTCGAGCATCAGTCAACAGTATATAAATATCAAGATGAAATAATGTCAAAGACAAGTCGGCACTACGAGATTGTCGTAAGAGATAAAGATCCAAATTAAAAGGTTGAACTGTAAGTTGAATGTGAAATGAATTAAATAATCTTTAGGTGGAAAAAGGATAAAATTATCCTTGCACAATAATGTTCTTGGAATGTTAATCATAACTAAGATGTAATCATGGTAATGATGTGTTATGCGTTCTTAAACCTTGAGTCCTTTTCTTGTGGCTAGGACATTGCTAGAATTCGTTTATTGGGAAAAGTGTGGCATCGACATCTATATGGTGTTTTCGTGTGTCTATGACTTATGTAAGTGTCTTGTGCATTGTTGAGTTTCTCTTCTTGGATCCCTTGTGGTGTTGTGTAGTGAGCAACATAAGTTAAAAAAATATCCTAGTATTTTCATTGTTGTATTTTTGGGTGTAAAATGTGGTCATTACACTTTTAGCAGATCTTCCTTTATGTTAAGCACTGAAGTCTTTTGTGAGGGTTTTAAAATCTTGTCTACATTTCTTGTGATGTCATTTGTCTATTTGGAGACCACTTCCACAAAGAAAGGACTTGGTGAATCCACCAACCCCAACCAATTTTCCCTACATCCATGTATCCCTAGTCGTAGTTTCAAACACGCTGCAAGAGGGCATGTTGTGTGGAGCCAACCACAACCTGGTTGATTTTCAAATATCCTCCCAGGTCTTTCTCCTCCGCCGCATTTGAAGTTATGACTAGAGACTACCCCTCGTTATCACACACAACGTGGTGTGAGAACCATTTTTATCTCCGCCTATGGTGTGAGTGCCTTTCCCTTCAAAAGGGAGAACATAACATCCATTTTGTTTCCAACCCGAGCAAGAAGAGAATAGTTAGATCCATTCACGCCACCACATGTGGTGTGAAAGTGATCAAAATGAATATTTTCATTTAGGGTTCATGGGGAGGATCCAAATTTAGGGTTTGTGAAGGGATTCATCATTGAATTTTCATAAACAAGGAATATTGCCTTGTGAATATGGTGCATGTTTTAATGAGGTAAAAAAAATTAAATTATCTACAATTATTTCTTTGGTATTTTTAATATACACATACATAGATATACATACACACATGTTTGGATGTGTGGATAAACTCATTAGAATTTCTAGAGTCATAGAAGTAATTCCATCATTTACTAGAGATAGATAATTCATAATGTTATTTTAAATGTCGATCTTGTAAATCATCCACAATAATATTTCTTTTTATAATTCATAAAAATAACCGATAGTGTGCACAATTGACAAAGCTAATAAAAACCTTGTAGAATTGTGGAAAACATGATACATTGTGGATTTACAACAAAAATTTAAGTTTATGGAGTATATATAATTTAAAGTTATATATTTAATCCTTGTGATGTTGTTAGTCAACCAAAATGTTTGGTCTATAAATAAATTTAAGTTTATGGAGTATATATAACTTAAAGTTATATATTTAATCCTTGTGATGTTGTTGGTCGAACATAATGTTTGGTCTATAAATAAATGTATATTGTGGATATTCCACAATTATTTCACAATAATGTTTTATCAGGATACATGTAGATAAAGCAAAGCAATTCTAATAGTCTCATATATTGTAAAACCTCAAAAAAAAGATGTAATTGGAATTAAATATGTATCATACACACAATTTATAATGGTGACAAGATTGAGACATTCAAGGTGAAACCACTATATTTAAACATTACGTATGTTTGCACGTTACGATATTGATTATATAATGTTAAAATTTATATTAAAATATTTTTGTCTGATCATAGGATATGGGACTTTGAAGTGATAGGTAAAAGTATCACGTTTTATTGAATTTAATTATAGTTTGTGCAAAAACATGTGATGTTTAGACTTCATACTCTAAGAAATATGTATTGTAAAGAAATATTCACAACAACATAGAAAAGATATATAAAAAACAATTATGTACCAATAGTATGATTGGACATTGTCGAAATGTTTTGATAACTATTAGAAAACCTTATTGAAAAGAGTATGATTAGAACATAAATATAACATTTGTAATTGATTTTTGGATGAATGATTGTAAGTAGAACAAGCACGACATGTCTATGTAATTTCATGTAAAGAAAATGATTTTAATAAGCTAAAGAATGCATTATTGAGGTTGCTAAAATAAGTTCCCAATGCTGGATATAGCTATATTAATTACAATTTTTGGGAAATGATTTCACCAATAGTATAAGCAAACCAGATTTATACTTAAAAAGAACAAACAGCCTGAGAGATTTCAATAGTTTGAATATATATATGTAGATAGGTTAATGAGATGTAATTTGTGGTAAATATGTGTAATACACCAAATTTATAAATCCGGTTATATTATTGTATGACTCTTTAAATGTTTATATCTAATTATGACCTCTTTTTTATCACAAATAAAAACTCCCAAAATCACAATGATTAAAGAGCTCCCCTTTATTCCACAAATAGATTTTATACAAATGGATGTTATACAAAGAATAACTTCATCACTGTATTAATCCATAACAATAAGAATAACATCCCACAACTTTAATACGACCTTAAGAAGAAATATTTGATTGGACAACATATTTCTAAATGTCTAAATATTTAGTGATGCCATATTTACTTGCTCTCCCTTGAAATTTCAGCAGTGAAACCCTCCCTTTTAAGAACAGCCACTGAGCACAATGACAAATAAAAAAATTAACAAATATGATGAGATAATCTTTGTCAAAAAAATAAAATAACGGGCATACCTATAGCATCTGCCGTTGTGGAGCTCGGATCATGTTCGATTTTTACTCTTTTCTTTTCGCTATGAATCGTAACCATTTGAACCCCGTGTACAGCTTTGAGGGAAGTGTGGATGTTCGTTTCATCAGTTTTGGAGCATATTCCCTGAACATTAAGAATTGTTTTCGGCAGCGACATCCTGATTATTATGTGTTAACCTCCAACCAACAATTAAACTTTGAGATGATGATATTTGCCTTCTGAACTCGAATATATTTATAGAACAAAAAGCACAGTATGATTCAATAGCGAAACTGCGGAGGATGTGCAAGGAAACCCCTTTAAACGCTGTAATTGAATGAAAAATGCGCTTCTTCCCACATGCTTCTGATTTCAATTAAATGTGCTATTTTACTCAGAAAGTGGAAGAAACCAACCGAACACGGAAAACACACAGGGGAATTAAATGAGAAGTAGATGTAGTTTTCATTCTTCGTAGAAATGGAGAAGTAATCCTCCGAGAAAAATTACGGTTGTTGACACCTTCTATAGGTGACAATTTTGTTAACATGCAGCAGAAGGAGAAATTTCGTAGACCAGTTTTGCCTCTGCAAACCAATGTTTATAAGGAAAACGAAGTGTATTGTGCAAGAAAAATGAAAGAATGATGAAGTTGTGTGTTTGTGTTACTCATCAAACGCGCTTAGGGATTTTGAATTTCAATGTATTAAATGACAATGTGCCCAGTATTCAACATTACTCGGCCCCAATACGCCAGCATTAAAATCAAACAATTTCAGGGCACCTTCTTCGTTACGTGAATTTCTTCATTGTATGGGTTTTGTTAAGAAATAACACAATGAAAATTACTTAAAAGAATATGAATTTCCGTGTGAGTAGCGTATCCATGGGTTTCCGCGCTTAAACATTGTTTCCATTGAAGTTCCGTGCGGTTTAGGGGCGTGGAGCGTCGTGCTTATGTTTTTGTGAATACATTTCAAATCACATTCGAACATGTATTCTCAAACTAAAAATAACTTATATTATATTAAAAAAAATAGAGTTTGAGCTCTTTAGGATTGACTTTATGTCACATGTTGGTTGTATTTAAGATTGATATTCCTCGATGTCTTTTAGATAGATATATTTCAGATATATATGTTAGTTTTAAAATAAAAATACATTTTGAAGTAAAAATAAATTTAGATATTTGAAGTGGTCATAATTTGTGCGATGGATTTTGAGTTGGGGTGTTCTACTAGGGTTTGACTGTTATGCTTGAGTATGCAGCACCCTACTACGTGTCTCACCACCTTTCTCGTTCTAGATGAAACATTTATTTAGCAGTTTATTGCTCATGATTTCATTTCTCGCCCTTTCGGTGGTGGCGCTTACCTAATTTAATGGCGACAACCATTATTCCTGCATCTATTGATAAAGAAGTAGGCAACGAGAGTTCGAAGGATCATGCCTTCGGTAAATAAACGAGCTCACAATTTTTTCCTGAATGTTTATGACAAGGTAATGACCCTCCTTTGCCTTATCTTGATGTTGTTTTAGATTTACCTCAATTTGAAGAGACTTGCTCTTAGCTTCAATCTTTCACTTTAGTTACGTATATTGTTGGTCATGTCACCCCAAAGAGTATTCTCAAATAGTGGGTTCACAACCATTGGTAACGCTATGGTGTCAAACACGAGGGCATCCAAAATCTTATTGTTATCCAATTTTACCCCTTAGTCGAAGTTTGATAAACATGACCTCAGTATGCAAAGTGGAAATGAAGAGGTTGATTCAATCATGGGAGCTCACATTTCGATTCCGGAAATTAGGTTGCAAAAGTAGCTCAAGAATGGCAATGCAAGGCCGACAAAGGAATGGCTAAACGAACGTCAAAGGAGACCAGAGCTTGTGTGTAAAAATGGAGGCCTATGCCCAAAGTTTCGAGACTTCGGCATTTGACATTTCGGAGGTCAACACAAATTTTAGAGTCGGCAAAGCAGGAGCATCCCGGGGGTTTGTTTTGGGGTTGAATGAACGAGAAGCCTGAAATGGGATGGGCATATTGTCCAAACATGGAAATTCTAAAGTCTTAATGGGTTCGGGATTTCGAGGTGAGCTCCCCTTTGAGGTCAATGGCGCAGAAATTTCGGGAGCAAAGAGGGTTTGAAGTTTGAATTTAGGACTCCGAGGGCTCGGGAGTTCGACTTCAAGGTTCGAGTCTTCTCCAAACAAAAAGGAAAAAACACCCAAATGCCCGAAATCCTGAAAATTTGAAGTCCGCAAGGGTTTGGATTTCGGAGATCAAACTTGGTTTTACGGACAACACGGTTGGAATTTCGAGACTTTCTAAGTCCCAATTTTTAGGGTTTCGGAGGTCGCATTCGGGATGTCAAAGCTCGAAACCTAAAGTCCGAATTTTGGAATTCGGATTTTCGAGGTTCGGGGTTCTGAGGTCCTGAGGTTGGGTGAATGAATTTTAGACTTAAGAATTTCATAGTTTCGTAAATCTCAAGCCGAATTACAAGATGAATAAGAACTCAACCTTGGAAGTCAAGATGCCCGAAAGTCCAAATATTTGGATTTCGGAGGTTGTGAGGCATTTTGGAGTCCGAAGAAATAGAGGCAACCACCTGCATTAATGCAGTATGGCACCCCAATGTTCATTCACCCATAACTTTTGACTGGGAGCTCGATTTACACAATAAAGGACTTTTTGGAAAGCTCTTAGAGTCCTCTACACAACTACAACTAAGTGGGACAAATTTATTCAAAATCAAGAAATACAGTCCACTATTTAAGAGGAATGGTCCAGGTTTCTCACCTACCACAATGATGGGGTATGGGCTTCCTTTCTTCTCCAACAAGGAAAAGTACATAGAGGTAAGGGTTTTGCAGTGGCACCCATCATTATTGCAGGTTAATTCAATGCATTTTAGGGTGGTTGGAGCAAGATTTCAAATTCTTCTCTCTCTCCCTTTCTCTCATTTCTCCTATATATTGTAAGAAAGGGATCATTTTAAAAGGTTGGACACCTTGTATACGCCCCTCCCTTCTTCTTCTTATCTCGTAAGGGATGTTTTGGAGAATCCAGACCTTCCTACTAAACATTCTAATGTAAAAATGTTCCTTTGAGATTGAATGTGGTGTATTGTAGCAATTTCGAGAGCAATATAATCAGACTCTGTGAATGTTTCAAACCCTCTTCTTTGTTGTGTTGCAAATTCTATGATCTTTCATTATATGCAAATTATTGTGCACTGTTGTGTTTCATTACAATTTTTAGGTTTGTTGTGTTTATCATACAAGTTTTTCAACATCCTTCTAGTGCATCACCTTCCCTTAGAGAAAGTTTTAACTTTTATGCATTTTCTCTAAATCTATCTACTTGGGAAAAAAATTAGATTAGGGTTAGATCTTCAACTCTTTGCACTTTGGAGTAAATAGCACTAGGGTAGGATACAAAGCTAGCTTTCTCTGGAGGATTATCCCAATTGCAAATTCAAACACTTTGGGATAACTCTATCTTTGATGAATCACACTAACGGTCTCAATCCTTCGAATGGTGCAAAAAGTCAAGGGTGGTGTGATTACGTCTCAACAGCTTACCAATGGGTTTTTCCTATTTCGTTGTCCCTTGGTTTATTACGAACACTCTGGGTCATATGTTCTAATGTAGCTAACTTGTAAACAAACTCAATATACTGCAAATAATATGAACTCAAAAATAAAATAGATCTCCTTCTTCATTATCGAATACTTGAATGAAAATGTTTCCTAAATAGGAAATAAATTCTCAACTTGAGTTACATAGAAAACTCTAACTAAATTATACTAAATCTACTCTAGGTGGTAGAAATAACTATTTTTAGCAGCTTTACTAAAACCTACTATTCTTAGTGAGTTTGTATGCTTATTCATACGGGTATAGAAATGTCCATGAATATTATACATGCCTAAATTTGAGGAATTTCCAACTTTCCAACTCATAATACAACTAAGAGACTAAAACTAACTAATGCCCTAAAATAGGAAAAAACCGAACTACAACTTAAATCCTAATTTTCGGCCTCAAGATGGTAGATTTCAGTACCAAAATGTGTCGAAACGTGCTCCAACCGGTAGTGCAGGGTTGACCGATGCATTGGTCTCATTGAAATAGGTGGTTTCAATAAAAACTGACTCAAATGGACACCCCGAGCACACGTGATGACCTTTTCAAGTCCCTGCTAATTTTTGCGCATCATTCTCTCTTGCTTGAAAAAACACCTCTTACAAGTTTTATTCTTCAAAATTCTTCCATTTATCTGCATCCAAATTCTTATCTCCAACTCTATGACCCAATTATTTTCTTCTTGTTCATGTCCTTTCCAATGTACCAAATATTTGGTGTATTTCCCATGTTATGTGTCAACTATTTTGTTATCTAGAATCTGATCCAGTTATTCCTTTTTATTCACTTTGAAACTCGTTGTCTCCAATCTACTATTTCATCAATAACATCTCATTCTTTACCATCGCCATGAAAATAATAGAAGTATGAAACATTAAAAATTGGAGAAATATAAAATTCACTGTAATTCTACCTCATAAGCATTATCAAATTTTTTTCACGATTTGGCAGGGACCAATCTTCTTGTACTTCACTTGTTATAGGTTCCTTTTGGAAACATTTCCTTCCGCATGTATACCATAACCAACACACCAATCAGTAAATACCTTTCTACATCTGTGTATATTTATTATTTCCTTATGCTTATCATTACTATTCTGCAGCTTTTTCCACGCTTCTTCCTGTAACTATTGTATATGTTCGGAAAATGTTTCGCTTCATCACTAACTCTACCATCAACATGTAGCTTTACCAAATCTAACACCCCATTTCAATTACTTTCATACACAATAGGAAATGGAGACTTTCCTGTGGATCTATTTACGAAACTGTTATATGCAAACTCATCTTCTGGTAATACTAAGTCCCATTATTATGGATTTTCCCCAATAATGCACCTGAACATGTTTCCAAAACTCCTATTTACCACACCTATTTTCCCATCGGTATGAGGATTATAGAGACTAGTGAACTATATTTTAGTTCCTAAATTCATCAAGAAATTCCTCCATAAGTGACTTAAGAACCTTGTGTCCCTATCGGAAGTAATGTTTTTGGAACACCATGCAAATGAACAACTTCTCTGAAAAATAAAATTTCTACTCCTATTGCATCACTTGTTTTCTTCCAGGAAATAAAATGAACCATCTTAGAAAACCTATCAACAACCACAAAAATTGAGTCATTACCTCGTGATCTTTTGGTAATCCCAAAACAAAATCCATACTCGTATCTATCCACAACTATTTAGGAACATGCAAAGTGATATATAAAACCTGTATTATATGCATGGCCTTTCGATACTTGGAAAATTGGACACCTCTCCACATATCTTACCACATCTCTTTTCAGCTTTGGCCAATAGTATTTATCTTCTACTAAGGCTATCATCTTATCTTTACCAAAATTCCTAGCCAATATCATGAAGGATGATCATGAGTGATGAATGGACATTTAAAGAAGCTTCAAGAGGTCTACGAATATTGTAGGGATGCTCACGAATGAGGAGATGTTTGTAGGTTGAAGGAAAACTCCAATATGAGCATGCCTCCCCCCTTAAATGGGAGGAAATCACTTTGCTTTATAGGGTCGCCGCCGATTATGGGGAAAGTTTCCCTAATGGGCAAGATTTTCTAATTTTGTTCGAGATTTTATGCTTTTAAAGATTAGGCAAGTGCTTTAAAGCATTAGGTGGGAAAGGGATGAGATATGGGTAGTTAGGGCATAAAAATAGATAGTATAAAAGCTAGAAAAGGAAGGGGATTTATGTGTAGGATAAAAGCATCCTAATTAGAAGGTTGGTTAGGAAAGTGGATGGATAATTAATTGATTAAATAATAAAAGGGGATGAATTATTTAATATTAATTAATAATAATTAATTAATTAATTAATGGGCATTAATTAATTAATGTTGATTGATGAGGATTGTAAAATGATAGGATAAGTGGGTATTTAATTAAATAAAGGTGATGTATTAAAAAATTATGCTTACATGGGCGATTAAGAGTAAGAATACCAAATTTAGGTGTCTAAAATTTCCCCATATTTGTTGAGTGCTTGGGCTAGCAAGCCATGAGACCAAAAAAATAAGGGTTGGATGAGGATGGTCAAAACTATTGGTGATGAGCTCTCCTTCAAACGTGCAATTGATGATGTCAAGGAAAATCGATGACGCATTTAAAAAATGTATATGATGAAGGGCATGTGGGTGATGAAACGATGGGTAAAATGATTACCAATGCTAAATGCCCCAGAAAAAAGGATTCACAATAATGATGAAAATATGGTGGTGACTGCAATATCACATTGGTAGGGGATAATTACGGTCTCAACAAAGACGGAAAACAATGTTGTACAAACTAGTGGGTGGGTGAAAATCACTTCAGTATGATTTAGGATGGGATGAGTAACGAGTCATAGGTAAGTCATCAAAGTATGTATGACTATATGCAAAAGCGTATGCGAAATCCTTTGTACTTGAGGAATCGAGCAAATAGGTATGCTTCCAAAAGGGATGATGATGAATGATATGGTGACAAATGGCACACAAAAAATGGTGGAGAAGGAAAAAGAAAAAGTGAGTGAAGATGTAATATTCCCTAAAGGGGGAAGGTATGCCCACAAAGGAAAAAAAGGAGGAAAATTCAAAATATGCCCATATACGAGATCTATGGGGATTTGGACACCACCTGTGGTAACCGCGGAGGTTGTAAATGCTAAAGGATGGCCTACAAAATGATCTTTGAGACAAAAATGAAGAGAAAAGGACATAAAAAAATGATTTGGATAGGTTGTTGGATGAACAGGACCCTAGTCGGCGAAACCAGTGGGATCGATGAAGACTCTAGAATATTATCATAAGGCCAAGAATAAATGGATGGGAAAAGGCACAAGAAAAGGAGATGTGATAAAATGTTGCCAAGGGAGCTCTGAGTATTGCAAAAACTACTCTTTACTTGCAAAATTTTAGCTACAAGAAAATAAATGATAATATTAAAAAATCTGAAAAAATAGAGGATAATCTCACAAAAGATGATCATGAGTGATACAGAACATTGAAATGAGTTTCACGAGGTCCGGCTGGTCATTGCAGGGATGCTCGTGCATAAGGATAGGTGAACAGTTTGTAGGAAAACTCCGATATGTGCATGCCTCACCCATTGAATGGGAGGAAAGCACTTTTCTTTATTGGGTTGATGACGACTAGTTTGGATCGCCGTCGATTAAGGGAAAGTTTCCCCAACATGCATGATTTCTTATTTTTTTTGGGATTTTATGCTTTTAAAGATTAGGCAAGTGCTTTAAAGCATTAGGTGGGAGAGGGATGAGATATGAGTAGTTAGGGCATAAAAAAAGATAGGATAAAATATAGAAAAGCAAGGCGATTTATGTGTAGGATAAAATAATCCTAATTAGAATATTGGTTAGGGTAAGTGGATGTATAATTAATTGATTAATTAATTAATGTGAATTAATAACGATTAAATTATTAATTCATTACTTAACGGGGATTAACTAATTAATGTTGAGTGATGAGGATTGGATAATGATATGATAAGTGAACATTTTATTAAATAAAGGGGTTGGATTAAATAAATATGCACACGCAGTGATTAAGGATACCAAATTTAGGTGTCTACATTGAGGGCTCAATATCCTTTTCTCTTCGAGTGACTTATAGTAGACGAAATCTAATTTTAGGAGAGGGGGATGTAGTTCTCACCTCTTCTTACCATAGTTTCTTTGCTAACTCATTACTTCTATTGATGATGGACATGGAATTTAGCATCATTTGATTACTATATGTTTTATTATGGTTCATTTGACGACACTTGTGTGATTTGGGTGCATAGCGCCAAAATAGTATTGTGGTTATTTCTTAGCTCTTGCATGTTATGATTTTGGATATCAACATATTATGTTATAGTTGACTTCATTTAACATGTGATGGATTTACTTATGGTTTCATTATATACTTGGTTATCATTTGGATTAAAATGGCTAATTGGATGTTGTCATGTGTTACTTGGATGGTTAATATATTTTGAGTTAGTATGGATGTATATGTTTAACATTAATCATTTCATACTGACATTATTTGGTATAATTAGTGGAATTTATTCGTGCATGCTTTATCGAGATTGTTTATTTGTTATATTTTATTAGGCATCTTTGTTTAATGTTTGCATTGAGTGTGCAAATTATAGGGCACATGAGAACATGGGTTTCGGGCTACACTTCGGGTTTGCACAAGAGGTTGACATGGTTGAGTCTTAGCCACATTTGATTGTGTGAAGCCTTATTTGTTATCAAGTCATAATTGGGCACCATGGGTGATCCATACTTGTAAATTTTATTATTTTGTAATTTATTTAGTTTTGTTTGAGCTAGTTTAGGGACCTAGTGGTCCCTACTTGTGCTAATTTTGTTTAATGTTAATTAAGTGGGATGTTTGAGGTATGGGACCACCTAAGTGCCACTTGGGTGGGTTGCATACCATATCAACTCTTTTTGCATTTAGCCCAAACTCGGATTTGTTCTAAAAGTTACAATTTTGGTGATCACTTTTCATTTTGGGAGCTTCCTATCATGAAAAGGACCCTTCAATGCTACCTATAGGTAGGCGGTCTCTTTTCAATGCCAAATGGGAGTTTACTTCATATTTGACCACTTACACATCACTTTATTGTAAGTGAGTTGGTTTTTGTGTTTATTAAAATTTGTAGAGGTTTTGGTTTTAATCACATTTTGGGTAATTTGGAGTTTACCTCCAAAATGAGAGTTGTTTTATTCTTGTTTTGTTTTTGGAATCTTTTTGTGGGGAGATGAGAAGGGTGACACATGTCACCCTCTCATTTGGGGGAATTGTTTATTGGTTTTATTTTAATATTCCCTCATGGAGAGGGGTTGGGAATCTTTGGTCATTTTTGCATTTTTGGAGTTGGATATTTTGGTGTACTTATGGAGCTAGGAGCTTCGAGTGTGGATTTATTAGATATTTGGAGAGCTTGTTTGAGGTAGGCCTATTGGTGCCATTTTTGAGCTTGCACCATGTTGCCCTAAAATTTTCAAATATATATTTTCTCAAAAATGTTTTATCCTTTGAATTGATGGTCTGAAATTCTTCCCTCAAATCAATGCTTTAAAAACTTGATTTGATAGAATAGTGCAAGTTTTCCCTTTTTGTGCCCTAGTTTTTCCAATTTTGCGGGTCGTGTCTTTTGTTTCCTTTTTCTGCACATGGGAAAATAAAAATTGATCAATTCATAATTGTTTATATTTGAAAATCCAAATCTTAGATAGGGAATGTTGTAAAAAACATGGTTTAGTTGATTCAAAATTGAAAATCAGCCATCCTTGGTGAAAAAATTCAATTCTAGGGCATCCTTGGAATTTTTTACATTTTGATTGGCCAGTCAGACAGACATCATTTTCCACAAATTCATCCTAAAAGGTTATTGGTAATGTGGCGGGTTTGCATTAGTTGAGGAAAGGTGGGGAGGTGCTCTAACTTTTCATTTTTCACCTTTTTAAGCAAATGGGGCATTTTGAGGAAATGCAGGAGGCACTCTCACTTTTCACTTTTTTCCTTTTCAAGCAAATCATGCATTTTCGGGCCCAGGGACCCGTTTTTTCCAAATTTGCCTACGTGGCATGTTTTGATTGGCAGGCGGGATGGCAGGTGGTTGGATTCCCTTAAGTTTTTGACCTTATTTTGCAAAAATTTTAAAGTCAAAAATTTTTTCAAGCCCCTTAGCCAATTGAGAGTGGACATGTGTCCTAAAATACCAAAAGAGGGGGAGGAGAGGCCGAGGGAGGACTTAGAGTTTTTGGCTCTAATTCTATAAAGCTTCAAAATGTGTTTTGGCCCCACTCAAATTAGAGGAGGAAATGTGGTAGCACGATAGGCGCAGGCGGTCAAATGCGTGCGGCGGAGATAAAAGGGAATTTTTTCTCCTTTTCACAAAGGGCTCAAAATAAAAATTTTAAGCGCCGCGCACTAGAAAATCAATGAGTGACATGTGGAAGATGAGAAATTGGAGGCGCGGGCCCATGGAGACAAAATTGAGAATTTTTCCTTGGCTTAAAGGGAGTAAAAATGAAGATTAAGCCCGCGGGTTCTCAGCAAATGAGAGATGGACACATGGAAAAGGACAAGGTGGGTTGGTAAGCTAGTGGAGGTAGGAGGGAATTTTTTTCCCGTTCACAAAAAGACTCAGAATCAAAACTTGGAGTTCGCCCGTGCTGAATCACAAGGAGACACATGGTGAGGGAGAAATCAAAGGTGCGGGCCCACGGGGCAAAAAGTGAAAAATTTCCAATTTTCCAAAAAGGGTCAAAATGCCTTATCCAAAAAGGGATAAGTAAATGTTTTAAAACTGGGCCCGATCCAATCATTTTTTGCCACATGTCTGGCCTTATCCAAAAATTAAAAAGGTAACTCAAGCTTATTTCTAAGTCCGCATCTTCCACGTGGAGGGTCAGGATTAAAAGATGGATAAAATCAATGGTTCTATGCATCCATTTGTTTTGACCACCATGGGAGCTCCAAGAAGTGTGGAATCACAATTTTTGCATCAAAATTCATCAATTTTATAGTGATTTTGTGTCATCTTGGCCTCCCAAGATCATTGGTATCGATTTCATGGCTCAATATTTTGATTTGAGATGTTTTTGTAGAAATTTTTTTCCCCAGCTTGAGCAAACACGTGAAATGACAAAATCAAAAGTTGCTTGAGGTGATTTGAAAAGGTAAAAGGTGAAAATTATGAGAAAAAGGTCTCTTCATGCCTCAATGATGAAAAACATGCCTCTAGGATGGATAATGATCTAGATATTTGTAATGATTTAATCTTTTCGGCACACCTGGCAACCTAAGAATGTTTTTCTATTTGATGTCATTTTCATTGAATCATGAGGATTGTTTTGTAACAAACTTGATGCCATGTCATATTCTTTGCTTGGGAAAGAAGGCTCCAAGATGGCAAGAGATATATAATGCATTTTCGAGAAATTAGATGAGGTAAGGAAAAGTTGAAAATCACGAGCAAATTCTCGAGAGAAAGCTCATTTTCTAAGAAACCCACCAAAAGACCGAATAATTTCTTCTGTGTTGGATCTTCATGTATGTGAGTTGGTTACAAGTATATGACCATCACATAGCTCGAGATTGTTCATGAAACTCTCCCTTCTTTGATTAATCTAACAAGCTTTTGAGTTAATTTGTGTTTTTCTAGGCAATATGATGTATGTTATCATTTTTGAATGCCCGTAAATAGTTATCATTGTTCTTGTTGCAATATTGCATTGAAAGTCTTTAGAAATCTCATAGAATATCCATTTCTACTTGATAGTTTAGTGGCTTTTGTAATCTCATGTTCAAGATCCTTCATCCGATAAGGAGATAAAAAATTTAAAATCACTTTACCTTCCTTAATCACAGAGATTGTTTGTAAGCCTTTGGGTGTACCTTAGGCATGGTTTGATCATGGATTTTTGTGTTTAATTGAGTATTTTAGTTCAATATTTTTTAGTAAGTTATCAAATATTGTGTGAAGAGTGCAAACTGGGATTCCATTTATGCCTCTTCTGGTTGAAAGAATACCCTGATTATTTGAAGCATTTTATCTGATAGTTGTTCAAATATTGTAGAGGTTGTCAAAGATCTGATATATCCTAGTTTCTCTTGTCAACACCCCACCAAAAAATTCATTTAGAATAACTAATCCTACCTATACTACCCCTGCATTGCATTGTGTGTCAACAAAAGAATCTAAACCATCTAAAAAAAGGCACAAGGCAAATCAGCTTTATACAATGTCTTCAGTAACCCTTGCCTTGCATTGAAAAGATCTCCATAATCTAGGAGTGATAACTTGTGAAAGTAAGATTTGGAGTGTTGATCATATTTTCCCAAGGCCTTTTCATACTATTTACATAAATTTAGGGATATCTTGATCTCCCTCACCATTTGGGGGTTACAATATAGGTTCTCTTACCGTGGTTGAAAGGTACAACCTAAAATAGTGAGGGTCGATCAACTCCTTTCAAGGTACTATCCATCTCTCCACAAATCTAAGTGCCAGTTAGATCACATCCCTAGCTAAAAATGACAGACATCATGATCTATCCGACTTCAAGCTCCATGCCATATCTCTGATGCTGCTCAGAGTGAAAAGGAGAAAAAATTTCGGTACCAACACTTTTCTGGCATCATTTTCGGGACTTCTTGGAATTTCTTGGTGCTTTTGAAGTGTTTGAAGAGTTTGAGCATTTTTGTATTCAAGTATTTGAGCTGCTACATTGTTAAAATATCATTCTATGCTTCAGATCTGTAAGTTTTAAACAAGGGTTTCAAGTTTTGTCTGCCCTTTTTCCATTTCCTAGTAGTTCATATACTCTGAGGTGCATTGTGATTGACTGATTTAAGAAGAAGAAGGTCTGATTTATAAAGCCTTGCAAAGGTTTCAGTACTAGCAAACATTTGACAGATTATTTTAGTGCATTCTTGCACAACTAAGGTGAAATTCCTTAGTGGCGACTCCATGCTGATTTGATCTTGAAAATACCAGTTGTCTTACCTTTCTGTCATTTATAATTTGTTGCTAATCCCTACAAAATTGGAAGGAAGAAGATCCCTCTTCATCAAGGACTCTGCTAAGAAGTTGTTTATAGATTCAAGAAACTCAGAGTTAGAAGGAAGAAAAGTGTGGAAGGTTGTTGGAGACTTGGCTGCAAGAAAGGAGATCCCTATTGTTGAGTTTGAAAGTGAGAAACCTATTATTGAGGATTGTAATTCTTCTTCAAGTGGATCTGATTCAGAAAATCCTATTGCTGATTTGAATTCCCCATCAGGTGAGGGACCTTCTTGTGCATTTGAAATGCTTGCTCCTAAATCTGCTTCTATATTTTCTAAATTTGCTAGAGATCATCAAGAGGAAAGCCCTTTCGAGAGAGCTGTTTGGAAGTTTTCATTCCCATTCCCTAGAGACCTCTCACTCCTCATCAGTTTGTTTCACCTCTAAGATCACCCCCACAAAACAATATGGCTCAGCCTAGACCTCCATTTGTTGTTAACACCTTTGGTCCTATAAATTTTAGAGGAATGGATGGTTACCCAAATGTTGTCCCACAAGATGTCGAAATAGGTTGCTAGAATTCCGGGTAATAATGCTATTATCGGTGATCGCATCTCAAACTTTTGATAATATGATGGAAGATTTTGAGATAGAGTTTGAGGATGTGTATGTCAAATTGTTTATTCATACACTAGAAGAGGATGCTAGGGATTGGTACAAGGCTCTACCTGATAATTCTATTGATTCATGGACTGAAATGAAAAATGCATTTAGGTTGCAATATGGTGACAAGACTGATCCTAGATTTCTTTTATCTGAGTTTGAGAATATCAAGAAGAACCCTAATGAATCAGTCCATGACTTCAACACAAGGTTTAACAAAACTTTGAGAAGGCTTCCTGTTGGTTTGAGGCCTTGTGATGAATCTTGTTTAATCAAATATGTAGATGCATTTGATAAAAAGGCAGCCTATTACTTGAGAGACAAAAACCCTACAAATTTGAGGTAGGCTTTTACCATGGCACTGCAGATTGAAAACAATATTAAAGCCATTGGTAAACCTCTCAAGAGAGATGGTGTAAAATTGATAAACCCTAAAAACCTCAAGCTAGCAAAGGTGTTGATTTAGAAGAGGTTGTGAAAAATTTGGCAGGGGCAATTTATGTCAAAGAAATATCATACAAGTTGGCAAGAGCTAAGAAGGGAATTGGGCAGACTTCACAAGGTTAGCCTAGGCAGCAAGCACAAAACCATGATAGATTTGGAAATCATCCTAGGGGTGATCAAAGACAAGATGATAGAGGTAAAAGACCTATGGGAGGGGGAAATAAACAACCCCAAGCACGTGAAAGTAGATTGGTTCTTGACCCTCTAACTGCCAAGGTTGCTACTGTTGATGAAGTTACTGATATGGATTGGTGTGATATATGTTTTCTTCCTCATCCTCCATGTGAAGTGGACCAACAAGTTGATGAAGCTGATAATGAGGATGGAACTGATGTTGATATTTGCATGATGGGTTGTTCTTCAAGCCCACAAGGAGGAGAAACATCTACTGAAGTAATAAGTGCTAGGACAACTGCAAATTTTTGGGATTGCATCAAATGGGTACAAGTCTTTCTCCCCCTCATGCTCTTGAAGTTGATGTAGTGCAGGCTTTTGAAATTCCTAAAAATGACTTTGAATACTTAAGAGCTTTGATGATTAAGAAGTATGATGGTGGTATCCCTTCAGAGGAAGATAGAAAATTGTTGATGAATGTTGTTGTAGCTCAAGAGAAAGACTATAACACTAGAAGCAAAGTTGTTAAGGGAGTTGGGCCTCAAGCCAAACCTAAAACGCCATTGCTCAAAAGCATTCCAAAAGAAGTTCCCAAGAGAGAAGCACCTGTCAAAATTTTTGTTGTCCCAAACAAAATTACAGTCCTCCTCATGCCCAAGCTGCCAAAAATCCACTTCCATCTAATGAATCTTCTTGTCTCCCTTCCAATGTTGTTTTGCCAAAGAGTGTCACCTACGACATAGCCCAAGTATTGAGCCAAATTAAAGTGATTATTTCAATCATTGAGTTGCTTAGAATTCCCGAGCATAAGAAGAGAGCATTTGAGTACTTGGGATTGAAAGAAGAGAAGGTTACTCCAAGTAGAAATGTAAATTTTGTTGAAACTCTACCTTAGATAATTTTTGACCTTGAAACACCACCAAAGCAGTAGAAGATCTTTGAGAGACACCCGAGGTATATTTGGGGACATCTCTAGTTTATTCCCAATTGAATGCTGATTCATTCTTCACAACTTTGATCATAAAAGATAGGCTACTTCACAATTGTATGTTTGATTCCGATGCATCATGTAATGTCATGCCTCTAGAAGTCATGAATAAGTTGGATATAAAAGTTACAGTTGCCTATGGGAAGTGTACTTCCATGGATTAAAGGGAAGTGTCAGTGGTTAGATGTGTGAAGGGTTTGGTAGTGCAACTTATAGCCTATCTGGGTAAGAATTTGAAACTTGATGTTGTAATTGTTGACTGCCCTGCCAAATGGGGTATGCTTTTGTCAAGAAAATGGGCTACAAGTGTTGGTGGCAGCATTCATATGGACATGTCTTTTGCCACCATTCCAATTGAGGGAAGCCTTGTTAAAATTTATGGTGAGAAGAAGATGTTGCACCTAATTAAAGATCCCAACAATGCTTCCTATGAAGTGTTGTTTGTTGATGTAGATGCTGAGAATTTCATTGGTTTTGCTGATGGAAAAGAAAATAAGATGGACAAATCAAAGTTCCTTGATATGGTAGGTTCTCCATGGACATTTCTATTTGATGGAGCTTGCTCCAAATTTGGGAATGGTGCTGGTATAGTTCTGCTTTCTCCTAGTTTGGAAGAATTTGCTTTTTCCTTCAAACTTAATTTTGAATGCACTAACAATGTTGCTGAGTATGAGTTGTTGTTGGGGTTAAGAATTGCATGGAATTATGGAGTGAAAGATATTGTTACAAAAGGAGACTCGAGCTGGTTGTCAAACAATTAAGAAAACTCTATAATACAAAACATTAGCATATGAAACAATATAAGCATGTAGTTTGGGACCTAATTGAAATGTTTGATTCCTTTAACATTGTGTATCATGATAGAGGTCTCAATGCTGCTGCTGACAAGTTGGTAGTGCTGGGTTCTAGATTTGAAAATTGCACCATTTCACCTTATTGTGAATACAACATTGAAGTGCTAACTAGGCCAGTTGTCCCTGATAATCAAACATTGGCAAGTGTTTGATGATGATTCTCAAGTGCTAAGGTTCTTACAAAACCAAGGTGAATTTACAAATCATAATATTGATTGGGAGCCAATGGTATGCATGACTGAAAGAAGAGAAACTTTGTTTGGAAAATATATCATCCAATTAAAAACAAACACCATAACTAGAGGTCATGTTGCACTTGAGTCAAATTTTAACAATGCTGATTGCATCATAAATAGAAACATGTCCACCTCAAGGGATGTGGAAGATCATAACTTTGGCACTAATGGTAAACCAAGGAAGATTTGGTTGGGAAAAATTTAAGTAAAGAGGAAAATGGTCAGTCTTATTCCCAACTCTTGAAAAAATATCAAGACTCGCTTGCTTGGTCCTATTTCGAGCTAAAATCATATAGAGAATACTTGTTTCAACATGAGATCCCTCTTGAGGCCAAGAATAAGCCATTCAGATAGATGAAAAGGCCAATTAATCTACTTCTCTCCATGAAAATGCAAGAGGAGTTACAAAGGTTGAGAGATGGAGGTATTATTCACCCACTAGATATTCATCTTTGGTCATAAACCTTGTGCTAGTAAGAAAGAAGAATGGAGACATTAGAATTTTTGTGGATTTTAGAAATCTAAAAAAGCATCCATGAAGGAAAAATATCCCTTTCCAAATATGGAAAATATGTTGCAGCTCGTGATGTGGTCTCGAGTTGATTTCTACATTGGATGGTTTCTCCGATACAATCAAGTGGTCACAAAGAATCGAAAGACTTAAAATAACATTCACTACTCCTTGGGGAACATATGTTTTTGTTAGGATGACCTTTGGTTTGATGAATAATGGTGCCAATTTTCAAAGAGAAATGGATATTGCTTTTGTTGGTTACATCAATGAGTTCATTGCAGCTTTACTAAGATGATGTGACTGTGTTTTCAAGGCAGAGAGATGAACATTTGCAGCACTTGGAGAAGATGTTGATCAGATGTAGAGAGTGTGGAATTTCTCTTAATCCGAAGAAGTGTCATTTTGGCATGAAAAAGGCCAACTTTTTGGGATATATTTTGTGAAAAGATGGTGTTATGACATACCCCGAGAGACCGGAAGCAATCGAAAAGTGCCTATTCCAAGAACCAAGAAAGGGATCCATTCTTTCTTTGGTCGATTAATTTTATTAGAAGGTTTGTTTCCAAATTTTCTAAGTTGACTCTTCTAATCAAAAGCATGCTAAAGAAGGACCAAGTTATCAGGTGGGAGGAGGCTGCCATTCAATATTTTGAAGGAATTAAGGATGCACTTAAACATGCACCTATTTTAGCAGCCCCAAACTATAAGAGGCCTTTCCAAATCTTTTCCTTTACCTATGAGTATACCATTGCTTCTATTTTGCTACAAAAGGATGAGAATGGGGCTAAGAGACCTATTTCCTTCTTTAGTAAGGCTTTACAAGTAGCTGAGATGAAGTATACAATCATGGAGAAACAAGCATTTGCCTTGGTGAAAGCAACAAAAGTTTTTAGGCCTTATATATTGAGTTCAAAAGTTGTTTCTTATGTTCCCCACACCATGGTGAAAGACATCTTATCAGAGATGGAGGTCTCAAGAAAAATATGTAGATGGGTGAACAAACTATAGGAGTATGATATGGACATCCAAACAAAAATTTGGCAATAGGTTTGGGTCTTGCTAGCTCATGGCTGAGAGCAACTTGTAGAATGTGGAAGTGAATCAGCTAGAGAAAGAAAGGGCAGATGTTCTTTAAAAATTGGTAAGATCTGAGTGGTACAAAGATGTGATCTTCTACCTCAGACACATGTGCTTCCCTAGTCACTTAAATAAAAATCAGAAAATATCCCCGAAGGTGGATTCTAAAAATATATCATCACAGACTTGGGTTGGCTTGGAAGAACCCTAAAGGTGTCCTCTTGAAATGCATAATTAAGATCAAGCTCCCAAGATAGTTGTTGATTTCCACGGGGAGTTTGTGGAGGACACTTTGCTGGAAGAGTAACAACACATAAGATTTTGAGAGTTAGTTATTGGTGGCCTACTCTCTTCAAAGATGTGATCCAAATGGTTAGAAAATGTGATAGTTGCCAACGCTTTCTCGGAAGGTCAAAGCTTCAGCTCCCATCCTTTACGCAACCCGTATCAATCAAGCTCCTTTCAAGCAATGGGAGATGGACTTCATTGGTGAGATTTCAGATCCTTCTAGTGCTCACCATAATTGGATCCTCAGTAGCCACCGATTATTTTACAAAGTGGGTAGAGGCAATTCCCACCAAGAAAGCAACACACCAAATAGTAATGGAGTTCTTGTTGAATCAAATCATATGCAAATTTAAAGTCCCAATCAATATTGTAGCTGATAATACCATGTTCTTTAGATCCAAACCTTTAATGGAATTGTGCAATGAATATGGAATCAATCTGACTTATTCTTCAAACTATAACCCCCAAGGGAATGGACAAGCTGAGTCTAGCAATAAGAATTTGTTGAAGATCATTAGAAGAACCTTGGAGTAAAACAAGAAGAAATGGGGTGAACAATTGAAATTTGTAGTTTGGGCTGATATAGGATAACTCCTAAAAGAGCTACTAGTAAAAGCCCATTTGAATTGGTGTATGGAACTCAGGATTTGCTACCCTTGCACCTACAATTATCTTCATTTCAGTTTTCCCAACAGTTGGAAGATCAAGATCTTGGCCCATATGAATCAAGGATCAATCAGATTATTGAGCTTGATGAGGAGAGAAGAGCATCCCATCAAAGGCATGTCATATTTAGGGAAAAATTGAAGAGATTGTTTGATAAGAAGGTCACTCCTAGAGCCTTCAATGTTGGAGATCTGGTTTTGTTGTGGGATAGTAGGCATGAAGACAAGGGCAAGCATGGAAAATTTGATGCATTATGGATGGGCCCTTATGCCATTGATATCAGAATTAGTGAACATACCTTCTTTCTCAAGGAATTAGATGGGGAATTGTTGGAGCTGCCTATTAATGGTAGACATTTGAAACATTTCTTGGATTAATCCCCAAATTTGAGGTATGCACAACTTGTACAGTGTATAGTGTTTGGTTTTTGCTCTGTTTTTGGTGTTTTTGTCGTTTTGTGGTTTGCCTTGCTATGTGGAAGCCATTTTTGTCGGGTTCTCAACTAGTTTTTGGTGATTTTGGCTCTTGACTCCTTTTCCCAATGGATATTTTGGCACTTGGTCTATGTTTTGTCCTTGTGGCACTCACTAGGAGTGCCCATCCCCAAGAAAGAGCCGATGTTGGTGCCATTTTTGAGCTTGCACCATGTTGCCCTAAATTTTTTAAATTTGTATTTGCTCAAAAATGTTTTATCCTTTGAATTGATGATTTGGAATTCTTCCCATCCAATTGAATGGTTTAAAAATGATCACAAACTTGTTGTTTTGCCCTAATTTGAAAAAATAATCCATGTTTGCCCTTTTGTGCCCTATTTTTTCCAATTTTTGTGGGTTGTGTCTTTTTTTTCCCTTTTCCGCACCATGGGAAAATCATAACCGATCAATTCATACTTATTTATATTTGAAAATCCAAATCCTAGATTAGGAATGTTGTAAAAAACATGGTTTAGTTGATTTAGAATCAAAAATTTGTCATCCTTGGTGAAAAAATTCAATTCTAGGGCATCCCTAGAATTTTTTACATTTTGACAAAGATTTACGAGCATCATTTTCCCACAAATTCATCCTCGAAGGTATTAAAAAAGGCAAGTTTGCATTTGTTGAGGAAATGCAGGAGGCACTCTAACTTTTCATTTTTTGCCTTTTCAAGCAAATGGGGCATTTTTGGGCCCAGGGACCCGTTTTTTCCAAATTTGCCTACGTGGCATGTTTTGATTGGTAGGCGGGATGGCGTAGGTGGTTGAATTCCCTTAAGATTTTTTGACCTTATTTTGCAAAAATTTGTCCGAAGCCCCTAGCCAATCGGGAGTGGACATGTGTCCTAAAAGACCAAAAGAGGGAGGAGCGGGCCGAGGGAGGACTTAGAGTTTTTTGGCTCTAATTCTATAAAGCTTCAAAATGTGTTTTGGCCCCACTCAAATTAGAGGAGGACACGTGGTAGCATGATAGGCGCAAGGTGCGTCGGCGGGCCGGTGGAGGTAAAAGGGAATTTTTTTCCCTTTTTCACAAAGGGCTCAAAATAAAAATTTTAAGCACTTTGCCCACTAGAAATGAATGAGTGACATGTGGAAGAGGAGAAATTGGAGGCGCGGGCCCCATGAGACAAAATTGAGAATTTTCCCTTGGCTTAAAGGGAGTAAAAATGAAGATTAAGCCCGCGGGTTCTCGGCAAATGAGAGATGGACACGTGGCAAATGACAAGGTGGGTTGGTAAGCATGTGGAGATAGGAGGGAATTTTTTTCCCATTTTCAAAAAAGACTCGTAATCAAAATTTGGAGCGTTGGCCTACAATGAATAACAAGGAGACACATGGCGAGGGAGAAATCAAAGGTGCGAGCCCACGAGGCGAAAGTGAAAATTTTCCAATTTTCCAAAAAGGGTCAAAATGCGCATAATTGAAGTGTGATCCCAATAGGACCCACTATGTGCCACGTGTCAGCTCCAAATTCAAAGGCTAAGGGCTAGAGATAAAATGAAATTTTTTCCAAATTTTTAAAAGTTCATAAGTAAATGTTTTAAAACTGGGCCCGATCCAATAATTTTTGCCACATGTCTAGCCTTATCCAAAAAATTAAAAGGTAACTCAGCTTATTTCTAAGTCTGCATCTTCCATGTGGAGGGCCAGGATTAAAAGATGGATAAAATCAATGGTAGCTATGCATCCATTTGTTTTGACCACCATGGGAGCTCCAAGTTTGGAATCACAATTTTTGCATCAAAATTCATCAAGTTTATAGTTATTTTGTGTCATCTTGGCCTCCCAATATCATTGGCATCGATTTCATGGCTCAATATTTTGATTTGAGATGTTTTTGCAGAATTTTTTTGCCCCAACCTGAGCAAACACGTGAAATGACAAAATCAATAGTTGCAGAGGTGATTTAAAAAGGTGAAAATGATGAGAAAAATGTGTTTGCATGCCTCAATGATGAAAAACTTGCCTCCAGGATGGATAATTATCTAGATATTTGTAATGATTTAATCTTTTTGGGCACACCTGACAACCTACAAATGTCTTTTTTTGTTTGATGTCATTTTCATTGAATCATGAGGATTGTTTTGTAACAAAATTGATCCCATGGCATATTATTTTCTTGGGAAAGAAGGCTCCAAGATGGCAAGAGATATATAATGCGTTTTGAGAAATTAGATGAGGTCGGGAAAAGTTGAAAATCACGAGCAAATTCTGAGAGAGCTCATTTTCTAAGAAACCCACCAAAGGACAAGAATAATTTCTTCTGTGTTGGATCTTCATGTATGTGAGTTGGTTACAAGTGTATAACCATCACACAGCTTTGAGATTGTTCATGAAACTCTCCTCACGATGAATCTAACAAGATTTTGAGTTAATCTGTGTTTTTCTTGGCAATATGATGTATGTTATCATTTTTGAATGCCTATAAATAGTTATCATTGTTCTTGTTGCAATATTGCATTGAAAGTCTTTAGAAATAACACAGAGTCTCCATTTCTAGTTGATAGTTTAGTAGCATTTGCAATCTCATGTTCTGTAAAAGCCTTCATCCGATCGAGATAAAAATTTTAAATCACTTTACCTTCCTTGGCTATAGAGATTGTTTGTAAGCCTTTGGGGGTACGTTAGGCATGGTTTGATCATGGATTTTTGTGTCTAATTGAGTTCTTTACTTCAATATTTTTTGGTAAGTTCTCAAATATTGTGTGAAGAGTGCAACTTAGACTTCTATTTATATCTTTTCTCTTGAAAGAATAATCTTATTATTTGAAGCATTTTATCCGATAGTTGTTCAAGTATTGTCAGAGGTTGTCAAAGTTCGATATATCCCATTTTTTTCTTGTTAACACCCCACCAAAAATTCATTCAAAATAAATAATCCTACCCATACTACCCCTGCATTGCATTGTGTGTCAACAAAATAATCTAACCCATTTACAAAAATGCACAAGAAAAATCAAGATTATACAATGTCTTTAGTAACCCTTGCCTTGCATTGAAAATATCCATAATCCGGGAGTGATAACTTGTGAAAGTGAGATTTGGAGTGTTGATCATATTTTCCCAAGGAATTTTCATGCTATTTGCATAAATTAACAGATATCTTGATCTCCCTCACCATTTGGGGGTTACAATATAGGTTCTCTTACCTTGGTTGAAAGGCACAACCTAAAATAGTGAGGGTCGATCAACTCCTTTCAAGGTGCTATCCATCTCTCAACAAATTTGAGTGCCGCTTAGATCACATCCCCGACTACAAAATGATAGACATCATGATCTATCTCGACTTCAAGCTCCATTCCATATCTCTGATGCCACTCGACTGAAAAGGAGAACAAATTTGGGTACCAACAAGGCCTCCTTGTTATTTTCCTATGTTTTTACTTATGGAAAATATCTTATGTTTAGGAAATGAAATTAGTGTTTTGTTATATTTTTTTAGTTGGACTTTGGGTGTGTTGTGAATATTTGTTGTTGTTTTCTCCATCCATCATGCTTGTGATGGATTTTGGATTGTTGGGAAGAGAGAGGAATACCCTTCTCACCACATGGCTTGATGGGCAAGCCATGATGGTTTTCTTATTCCTCCCCTCATATGGTTTGATGTGGGGACATATTTTCATATGGTTAGAATATCTTTCCTCATCCTTGGAAAGGAAATCATCATTTTTTGAAAAAATACATCCAATGAGGATGTTTGGTGCATGAGTTGGAGAGATAAGTAGGGATATTGTGTTTGGTGAGATAAGGAGGGTGCATGGATATTTACATTTTGTTTCCTATGGTTGTATTCACCACTTGGCTACATATGGGATTTCTTAACTCTCTTCCCCATTTTGGGGTAAATCATGGAGCTTCTCCTTTATGTGTTTTTGGATTTTGGTTTGGTGTATGTGTGAAAGTGTTCTTGTATGTATGTTTTCCATTCCCTTTTCACTTGATAAAAACCGAGGCATGTATGCTCTCTAACCTATGGGATCGATAACACCATATAAAAGGATTTGATCTATCCTCACTACTTTAGGCCATGCCTTTCAACCAGGTGAGATGACTCATTTTGTAACTGTATTGGTGAAGAAGGAGAATGAAGATATCCTTCTTTACACAAATTTTAAAGGAAACCTTGAGAAAATATTATCAATGCACCACAATTTAACTCTCATGAGTTGTCACTTCTAAAAATGGTGATATTTTCTAAACAAGGTTAAGGTTACTTAAGACATTATGGAATCCCGATTGCTTATACATATTTTGGCAAAAGAATTTATTCATTTGTGGACATATATGGAAAACAGGGTAGATCATGTAGGATTCATTGTTTTTGAATAATTTTTGGTGAGAGATTTAGCAGGATAAACTTGATTTTTCTAGATCTTTGAGAACCTTAACAACAATTGGAAAACTAAATGATAGAATGCTTCAAAATAGCTAAAATATTCCTTTAACCGTAAGGTGTGCATCAATCAAGGCCCAGTATTTGTACGGTTTCACACAATATCCAAGAATTTAACATGAAGGCTTGAGCTAAAGACTCAATTAAACATTCAAGACCCTTGGTTCCTCATGTTTAAGATACACAAAAAAGTTACGTAAAATCAGATCAACAAAATGACAAAGAAAGTGATTTTAAATTGTTTATCTCATTACAGATGAAGGCTCTTCTCATAATGAAGTTGTAAATGCCACTAAACTATCATAGGGATGAGATCCTCGTGTGATTCGAGGGATTTTAACATGAGATTGCAATAGGAATAAGAAATAATATTTGCATACATTCGAAATAAAGAAAACTCAAATTTGCCCATGATTAACACAAAGTTAATTCAAAGTTGATTAGATTCATCAATAGGGAAGGTTTATTGAACAATCTCGTGAGCTTTTCAATGGTTTTACACTTGCAACCGAATTGACATGATTAAATCTAAAACGTAAGAGATTAACAGGTTTCTCACATGGTCTCTCAGGAAGATGGGATTTCTTAAATTTTCTCATAAGAATTCAACCCCTAACCATTTACATGACTAAAGCATGCTTTTTATAACACTCAATTTACATCCAAGCTTTCCCCTAAGAAAAGAATATTCAAGGAACCTTTTTTTGTTACATGTTTGATCATGATTTTTAGAAAATGACGTTTAACAGTTTGCAACAAAAAGTTGCCACTTGTTCAAAAAGGTGAATCATTGCAAATATTTCCATCATTGTTTTAACTGGGGCATCCAAGTCATCTCCTCTAGCAACATGTTTTTCATCCTTTATGCCTGCAACCTCCATCATTTCATCCTTTTCCCATTCTTTCCTCTGCATCCAACTTCTC
Source organism: Taxus wallichiana var. yunnanensis (assembly GCA_018340775.1). Taxonomy (NCBI): domain Eukaryota; kingdom Viridiplantae; phylum Streptophyta; class Pinopsida; order Cupressales; family Taxaceae; genus Taxus; species Taxus wallichiana. The sequence goes on from CM031240.1 coordinate 43,371,827, forward strand.
TTGTAATTCACATTTTTTGCAAGTTCCCGAGTAATTCTAACTTCAAAATATCAACCTTTACATCCCTCGGACTCACAAACTAAGCTCTAAATCCATTCAATTGCACTTTGCAGACAAAAATGAAAAGGAATTTCATCAAAGAACCATGAAAAAAAGCGTATTCGTATCTCTAGGAGTCTTGAGCAAAATGACAAAGAAAATCGAGATGCAATGCACAACAACTGTTGATTCTACCCTTTCTCAACTTTAGATTAGATCCGTCCACATGGAAAAATCTGATTCGAAGTGGGCCTAGGTTTCCTTTTGTATTTTATGAATTTTGGAGAAAATGTGCAATTTTCACATTTTTCCCCACCCCTCCACCTTTGAGAATAGGGCTTGACACATGGCTTAATTTGGGCCTTTAATGGAGTGGTGGCTCATTTCTGTGATTTTACCCATTTTAACAAAAAGGTAAAATTTCAAATTTTCCTCCGCCGACCCGCTTCCCCACCTTTGAATTTTCAATGAAGCCTCCACGTGTTTCCTTGGCACAACTGTAAAGGTGAAGTACAGAGGCAAGTTTCAAAACAAGTGCGGGCCTTCCACATACCTTGGGCCCAAGAAAATTTCTTTTTGGCCTTTGAAAAAGTTTCGTATAAAAAGGATCCGTAAAATCCTCCACATGCCTCTTTGGCGCACCTTTGATATGGTGCCCAAAATCGGAGACCCTAAAAAATCATGAGCTCACCACGTGTCTCAATCTAGAAGAGTTTTTGAAAATGTTTAAGGAAAACAGAAGGTGCCACATGCCTAGGGTCCAAGAAATATTCTTAAAACATTTAAGTATAGAGAGGAGCTAGTGAAAGTTCCAAGTGTCTCTTTAGCGCACCTTTGATATGGTGCCCAAACACAGAGACCTTAAATAATCACTGCTCACCATGTGTCTCGCCCAAAAAGAGTTGTTGAAAATGTTTAAGGACAAGTAGAAGGCAACATGTGCCTAGGGTCCAAGAAAGTTTCTTACAAATTTTAAGTATAGAGAGGAGCCAATGTATCCTCCATGTGTCTCCTTAGCAAACTGCTAAGCTAGGACCTAGAGGTGGATCATCAAATGAGTGTTGACCCTCCATGTGAACAAACTTTGAGTCAAGCGGGCCTTAAAGTTTCAAAATTCCCGAGGACCCACCTCTCCACTTCTAACATTCGAAAACTACCTTATGTCCATCTTCGGGTCAAAGTAAGACTTTTTCGCTTGCTCTTCATATTTTTTTGAATAGCCAATCAAATGCTATTGGGGCCACGGGCCATTTTGGTAGTTTTTACAAATGAGACAAAAGTGAAAAATTTCACCAAAAAGACCCGCTTGGGTTGCATCCAATTAGAAAGGACCACATTTCCACGTATGTTGGGACAAAAATTGACAAGGAAGACAAAACACAATTGTGGAAAACATAAGGAAGGGAAATAACCAAAATTTATGCCCAATCTACAAATTCTTTTAGATGGATAGAGGAACGGAAAACAAATTGACTTAATGTTATCCTCAACCAAAGGAAAGGATTGATCATTGTAACTAAATGAAGGAAAGAGATTTCATGCATCAATACGACAAAGCCCACAGATAGAATAATTTCAAGGAAAATGGGGTGAGATCAAATTGGGCACCAACAAGATGTTTGTATAAAACCTTTTGGGTGAATTTTTGTTTCGCTTTTAAATAGACAAGTCAAAAAATAATTATTTTTATATTATTTTTGTAGAGAGTATGAAAAGAAAAGGGGAAATGGATAGTGAGGTACCTAAGAGGAGGAAATCTATGTTTTGTTTTAGGTATATTTTGGCTTGGGAATACTCGGAGGTTCCTATTGTTAGGAATTAGAGAACAAATATGCGGAAACAATTCCTCAAACCACAACAGTAGGAAACTATATAGCAGAATTATACTTGCAGAAATATAACAACATAAATAAATAATGCACAAAATAAGATAAGACAAGATTTAACGTGGTTCACCTAATGTGGGCTACATCCACCAAGAACTTGCTCAGATTTTATTATCAACAAGAGTAAAAAAACTCTCACAGTCTTCTCTCAGTTATGAACTCACAATAGAATTCCAAAGATGCTAAACCACATCTAAACCACAATTGACACCCAATTGCTTAACCTTGATCACTTTTGATCACCTCTTAATCACTAAGAATCAAGACCTCTTGAACACTCAAGACATCTTCAAGATACCCTAAAACCTCTATTTATAGGATTACAATCCTTGTAAGAAGTCCTAAAGCTGACCCTAGAAGTTTGAAAGTCGCGACCTTTCAACTTCCCATGGCTGGAAAAACTATCATGATGTTAACAACCAATTAACAAAATATTACCGGTGACAGGACAACAACGACACAACAATGTCACAGCAAACAACCGTAGAATTCATTTGAAGTCTCCAACCTTAACCATTCGAACTCCAACACTTTAACACTAATTCAAGAAAACCAAAAATAGGCTCCACACCCCAACAATCTCCCACATGGAGACTATTCCCACTAAGTAATGTTCTTAACCCTTCATTATCAACCATGAAGGCCAATCAAAGTTGAACACACCTTCAAATTCTCCTTGTGACCACCTTGGTCATCATATCCACAGGATTCCGACCGTATGAATCTTTTCGTGCTTCAACTTATCTTCTTCCAAACTTACCATGATGAAATGATATCTCACCTAGATGTGCTTTGTCCTGAGTGGAAAGCAGAGTTCTTTGCCAAATGAATAACGCTCTAACTATCACTATGTAGTCTCCCAACTTCCCGCTTATGACCCAAGCCATCAAGAAACCGTCAGTAGAAAAAGGATCTCCTTGTTTTCCTCTCATGGCAGAATATACTCAACCTATGTGGCTGATAAGGCCACAACCTTTAGTAACTATGAAATCGAACTCACTAATGTATCACCAACTATAAATACATAACTCGTCATGCTCCTCCCCGCTGTCCAAATCTCCTACCATGTCTCGAATCTACATAGCCACATAATGTAGTGTCCAATCCACCGAAACATAATATTGTTCATATGGTCCCTCTCAAACATCAAGGATCCACTTTACTACCCGTCAAAGGTGCTCTCTACCTAGATCACTCTTAAACTTGCTCATTTCTCCCACAACATGGGCAACGCTGTGCCTAGTGCATACACATAGCATACATCAAGCTACCAACTTCCATGATTACGGTACCTTGACATCTGGATTCTATCCTACTTAGTCTTGGGACTCTTCTCCTTTGATAATTTAAAGTTACCTACCAAAGGAGTACCAACCGGCTTAGCATCCCGCATACTAAACCTTTCCAAGAATTTCTTTATGTACTCTTCTTGAGATAATACCGGCTTCCTCTCCTTCCTTCCCCGTTCCAAGTTATTCCCATACTAAGGATTTGTTTTTCTACCCCCAAATCATTCATAGCAAAGGATTCACCTAGATACTTCTTGATTACCTTTCATTTCCTGCATGTTCTTCCCCGCAACAAGCATATCATCCACATACATGAACATAATAATATAAATACCATAAAAAAACTTCTTGATGTACACACAATGGTCTAAATGACACCGAGTAACCCTACTCCTACATAAAACTATCAAACTTTATTTACTACTATCGTGGACCTTGTTTTAGGCCATGTAAGATCTTCTTCAATTTACACACAAACCTATCCTTCCCTTTGACCTCAAAACCCTATGGTCATTGCATGTACAATTTCTTCTCTAACACACCATGAAGGAATGTAGTCTTCACATCCAACTACTCTAAGTGTAGGTATTCTACTGTAACTAAATCAAGAACAATCATAATAGAAGTCATTTTAACAATAGGGGAAAAAAATTTCATCAAAGTCTATACCTTTCTTCGTGAAAATCCTCGACCACCAACCGGCCTTGTATCATTTCATTCCTCCATATTCCTCTTTAATTTATATACCCACTTGTTCTACAATTCTCTCTTACCCTTTGGGTAGCTCCAATAGATCACAAGTCTAGTTTTCCATAAGAGATCTATGCTCTTCATCCATGGCCTACTCCCACTTCTTCCTGGCATCCACCTGCACTGCTTCCTCAAAGCACTCGGCTCTCCTCTATTAGTGAGCAATAAATAATTCAAAGATAGAGTAAATCCTTCAGTTCCCTTCTTTACCCTAGAATACCTTCTCACCTAAGGAGTTTGGGGTTCGTGATGAGTAGGTACCTGAAATGGTTGTGCCATAACATGTTATACCTGAACCGCCCCTTGGACACCTTGCTATCCGCAATGTCCTCTAACATTGTATATTCTTTCTTTGATTAATCTTTTTATTCCCGTCACTAGTCTTTATACATGAATTTTTCATTAAAGACAATATTTCTAGACAAAATATTTTATTATCTTTAAGACTCCAAACATGAAAACCAAAGTCATCTTAACCATATCCAACAAAGGTGCATTTCTCATACTTAGCCTCTAACTTGGTCCTATCATCTTTATCAATGTGAAAAAATACCTCACATCCCAATACTATAAGAAATGAGTAATCAATTTTCCTACTGTGCCAAGTCTCTTTAGGTATACCTCCATCCAAAGCCATAGAGGGTCCTTCATTAATTAGATATATAGATGTACTTATGTATTCCACCCAAAACATGAGTGGCAGCCCCGCATGTAAACTTATGCACCTTGCACACTCCATGATTGTCCTGGTCATTATCTCTCGACACATCATTTTCCTATGGAGTATTTGGAGTTGTTCTTTTCCTACGAATACCATTTACCGAATAGTAATCAATAAATTCATTACTGCAATATTCTCCTCCATTATCTAACTTTGGTACATTTCAACTTGATACTTGTTTCATTCTCAAACAAGGCTTTCCATATTTTGAAAGTTTCAAACACATCAGATTTCTTTCTAATGTAATATACCCAAAATTTTCTATTTGCATCATCAATGAAAGTGACATAATAACATGAACCACATATAATGTTTACTTTAGCTAGCCCCATACATCTGCATGTACTAACTCCAACTTACCTGTCCTTCCTAGTAGGTCCAACCTTGAGGAATCTCACCCGCTTTTGTTTCCCATAAACACAAATCCTCACGTAATTCCAAATCTAACTCCTTTAATCTAGGATACATTTCCTTTATAATATGCATTCCCTTATGAATCATATGATTGATTCTCTAGTGCCACAAAGTTACATCTCCATCTATAACAACTAAATTTCAATAATCAGCAACAAAGAGTTAAATATAAAGTACAAATTTTCTTACCTCTTACAACCACAAGATATCCCTTGGTAACCTTCCAATAATCCTCTATAAAACTGACCGTATAGCCATCACTACCTAGTTTTCCTGTTGATATCAAGTTCCGCCTCAACTTAGGCACATGCTTGACATCCTTAAGTAGCCATGTGTTCCAAATCTGCATTTTTACCTCAAAACAAGTTGCCCTACTATGCTTTGGATGGTTCATCATCACCAAGATATGCATGTCCAAAATCACCTTCAACAAAATTAGTAAAGTAATGTATATGTGGGGTGGCATGGAAATAAGCCCTCCTGAATCTAGCACCCAAGATTCAACAAAATTATCTAAAGAAATAATTAAGGCATCTTGAAAAACATCACCTCCTACCAAATTTACCTCTTTATTTTCCTCCTTCTTATTCTTCTTATCCCGAAGAGCCCAACAATCTTTCTTAGCATGACCAACCTTCCCATAGTGCCAACATTCTAACTTACTCTTGGACTTTGACCTTCCGCGATCAGCCGACTTCCCATGGTTACCTTTCCTCTAGTCTTTTGTCTCCCTCTTCTCTCCACCAAATCATTTCCAAGTAGAAGAATCTTCGGTTTTCTTCCTTTGCATTTCCTCACTTAGGATCACACCTATTACATCCTCAAACTTCAGCTTTGAATTATTAGAGACTGAATTACTTACAACCATAACCGAGCTTTCCCAGCTATCTGGCAAGGAACACAAAATCTACAAATCCCTGACCTCGTCATCAAATTCAATTTTTACCGAGTTTAACATACTCACAACCGTATTAAATTTATTCAAATGATCAACAATAGAACCATTCTCAGACATCTTCATATTAAATTATTTTTTCATCAAAATATTTTATTAGAGGCGAAGGGTTTTTCATTTAACTTCCCCAACGCACCCATGAGACCTTACGTGGTCTTCTCCTACGATATATTGAAAGCAACTAAATATGCAAGGCATAAAAGAATTTCCCAAGCACCTTTCTATCCAAAAACTCCCAATCCTTATTTGACATGGTTGTAAGTTTCTTTACTTTTCCAGCCAAATGAACATGGAGGTCCTTCGATATAAGTAATCCTCTATTTGCATCTTCCTCAAACCAAAGTTCTTCCCAATGAAATTCTCAACCCTTGATCTGCCCTCATCTTCCATAGCTCCCACTCAATCTAAAATTTACAACTTCAGAAAAAAACCACCAAATCTCTCGATACCAATTGTTAGGAATTAAAAACAAATATTGGGAAAAAATTCCTCAAACCACAATAGTAGGAAACTATATAGCAGAATTATACTTGCAAAAATATAAAAACATAAATAAATAATGCACAAAAGAAGACAAGACAAGATTTAATTTGGTTCATCGAATGTGCGCTATGTCCACCAAGAACTTGCTCAGATTTTATTATCAACAAGAATAAAACAACTCTCATAGTCTTCTCTCAGTTATGAACTCACAATAGAATTCGAAAGATGTTAAACCACAATTGACACCCAATTGCTTAACCTTGATCACTAAGATGTATGACCTTTTGAAAACTCAAGATATCTTCAAGATACGCTAACACCTCTATTTATAAGATTACAATACTTATAAGAAGTCCTAAATCTGACCCTAGAAGTTTGAAAGTCACGAAATTTCAACTTTCCACAATGGGAAAAATTGTCACGATGTTAATGTACCAATTAACAACATATTAACAGCAACATCACAACAACGACATAACAACGTCACAAAAACGACAACATAATGCTCTTGAAGTATCTAAACTTAACCATTCGAGCTCCAACACTTTAACACTTATTCAAGAAGTCCAAAAACAAGCTCCACACCCCAACACATATTGGATGATAAAATCCCAATCAATCTACTAGGTAATGAGATATTTATATATGTTAATTGATTTGTGAGGTTTTGACTATCTCGTGATAAATGTGAGATGCAAAATATTCAACCCCTATAAAAACTATATGAGCAAGTAGCATGCAAAAACAATGTTCTTTTAAATCCCAAAATGAAGTGTGATATATAACGAGGGCACGAATAAGAAAAGAAAATTACGATGTGTTGGCTTGGAAATTTGTCTAGGGGAAAATTGGTGGTTTCCAAAACAACACTATGGTAATCTAAGTCCCTCTACTTATAATAAAGGCAGGTTATTTTATGCATGAAAAAAAGTGGATTCAATCACAATTTTTCAACCAGATCCATAGGGGCACTCCATCGACCCTATTGCAAAGCCTTCAATTTATTGCAAAGACAGAAAGTGGTCTGAGAGTGGGAAAGGGAGTGGAAATGAAGGCAAGGAGATCAATGATGGATGTAGAAAATTAGAGGCCTACAAACATTGATCGTAAAAGTTTATAACATGCATTTAAATGGAAGAATAATATAAATTCACAAACTAGAGCTACAAGACTGAATAAAAACGCATTGGTCACAAAGTACCAATCAAATCCTCTATCAAAGGGGAATAAAATCCTTCTTTTCTTATTGCAGCTGAAGTAGAAACTTTTACAAGGAAAGGAAATGGAAGAAAATATAGAAAGAAGAAGCTTAGAAGAATGGTGATTATTTTTTTTTTGTCCGTTGTTCGCGAAAATCATTTACATTCTTTCAAAAATCAAATGCCAACCCATGTAATGACTTCAAAAATCCATGAAATAGATCACATGAGGCAAAGTGATAACTTCTTCTAATGGCCAAGAAGCAGTTACAAAAAGATCTCATCATTTCGCACCATTTCAAATTCTTCTTTTGTAGAAAACGACCATGGCAGGAAATGCTAGAGAATTAATAATTAAAACGGTTACAAAATTTCCAGATTGAATGTGGGCCATTAGATTTATCTTTTTCACCTTTAAATATGAGCCATCCATGTGGCAGAAAGTGATTGGAGCAGCCGTGGGTGAGCTCCCTTCGTTTCACGACTTTTTTAGAATTCGGCAATTTGGAACAATTTCCTCCGCCAGCCCGGTTTGAATTTTCAACATGCATACGTGGTGCCTTTGGATTGGATACAGGGTCGTAGCTCCATTTAGAACATTTTGAACCTTTTTATAAAAAGGTTCAAATTTGCAACATCCTCTGCTAGCTCCGCACTCTCATGTACACGTGGCACAATTTGATTGCCTGCGGGGTTTAAAATTCATTATTTTCTCCGCCTACTCGGGCTTGTGGATTTTCCATTGCCATTTACACCTTTTTGCCAAAAATTCAAAGTGACAAAGAAACCTCCATAGCTCCACTGGTCTACCTTGGGAAAAAAATACAACTCAAGTCCATCGAGCCATATCTTGCACAAAACAAGGAGTTAGAACAACTTCTTTACCTTTTTGGAAAGGGGAAGAAATTTCCCATCTGATGAAGTAGGTTCCAAACATCTTTGATCCCTTGGAAAGTTCCAGATTTCAAAATAATCTTATTAGACCATTTTCAAAGGGTAACAACTCAAAATTTCTAAGTCCAGACTTGGAAAAAGAAGGAAAATTTTGAGGGGACAACAGTGGCTCTAGCTTGGGGACATGACATGGATTGAACAGGAGAAAACATGGCATGAGGATCTAGAATCTCAAGTTTTAAAACATATAACGTTGACCAGTGCCTTATCCATTGGGCCTTGCAGATTCATGTACAACCTCTGAGGAAAGCAAGAAGGAAGAAGAGGAGACACAACCAAAAACACACCAAAACAGAAAGGGGAAACAAAGCACATGACAGAAAAGGGAAAAAAACACAACTATGCTACAAGGTGAGGGAAAACTCACTTTCACTGATGATATAGCTTCAAATATTTCCCACTTCTAGGAAATCCTAATGGAGTCCCATCCAATTATAATAGGAGAAAACATTCTCACCACAAGTTCCAAGAATTTGAAAAGGTCCCAGCCATAAAGAATCAAATTTTCCATGATTGCCCTTTGGTTCTCTTCTCTTGTCCCAAAGTAGGAAAAAATCTCCAACTCTGAACTCTCTTGCCTTGGTCCTTTTTTCAAAGAGATTTTTCAATTTCAGCTGATGTTCTTTGATTTTATCAACCACCTAAGATCTACTTTCTTCCAGCCTCTCAAGAAAAAGGATCCTTTTGTCAATGGAGTCTTTGTATTGGCCATCATCCACTAATTGAAGCAATTTGAGAGCTGGCATTTCAATTGTGATAGGGATCTCTGCTTTGACTCCATACAACAGCTTGAAAAGGTGATGTACCTATCAGCCCACAATGCATCATACAATCTCTTGTGCCAATTCCTTTGGTTCTCATCAACAAGCTTTTGGATAATGGTCACAATGTTCTTGTTACTTGACTCAGCTTGACCATTTCCTTGTGGATAGTAGTCAGAAGAATGTGCTAGAGAGATGCCAAAACCATAACAAAACTCTGTCAATTCTCTTGAAGAGAAATAAGTGGCATTGTCCACAACAATCTTTTGAGGCACTCCAAAATGGACAATGATGTATTCTTTAATGAAACTACAGACTACTTTAGAGCTAGCTTGTTTGGTTGGAATGGCCTCCACCCATTTGGTGAAGTAGTCCATGGCAGTGAGCACATAAGTATGCCCAAAGACTTGAATGAGGATTCAACATGCCAATGAAGTCCAGCCCCCATTTTTGAAATGGTTCTTCAATAATCATAGGCCTGAGAGGAAATGCAGCTAACTATGGTTTTCCAACAAATTGCTGGCATGCTTTGCATTTAGAAACCCAACTCTGAGTATCAGCAAAAAGAGAAGGCCAATAATATCTACCTCTGAGAATCTTGTGGGTAGTCACCATTGCTGAGAAGTGTCCACCACATGCTTGGTCATGATAGGCTTTAAGCAACTTTCCTTGTTGCTCTTTATCAACACATCAAAGGAAGCAACCATCCATTCCTTTCTTATAAAGCACATGATTCCAGATCACGTACTTGGTTACTTTTAGTTTGAGATTCCTTCTTTGCTTGTAATCTAGATGAGAGGGAAATTCTCCATAAGTAAGTAGAAAAGAAATGTCTACATACCACTCATTAGTAGTGGTTACAAAGAGAACTTGTGGGTAGTTTTCTGGGAAAGTTAAACAAGTGTCATCTTCCTCTCCGTGCTGAACTTTGAGAGTTTCATCTTCAGCAATTAACTTGCATACACGCTTCCTCTTACCAGATGGGAAGGCCGAATCTCTAGGTCGTACTCTTGAGTTTTTGTGATCCAATTCCCTCTTTTGACTCCAGGATCTTGCTATGTCAAAATGGATTTGATTGCACTTCCAGGGACCATTACCATAGTATGAGAATTGAGAATGTAGAAGCAGAATTTTTTACAGCTTTGACCACTGCGAATGCGTGCTTTTCCAATTGACTATAATTGAGCTTGTGTTTCTTCAAAGGACAACTCATGAAAGCAATGGGTGCTTCCAAATATTTTTCATTCTTCTGGACAAGGACAACAGATAGAGTGTGTTTTGAGGCATAACAGTACATGATGAACTCTTTGTTAAAATCTAGAGATACAAGAGTAGGAGCTTTGGCAATAGCTCTTTTTATCTCTTCAAATGTAGTTTTCCCTTCATGGATCCATTTGAAACTTGATTGAGGCCTCATCATAGAAGTGATGTGCTTTTTCAGTTCAGTGAACTTAGGGAAAAAGTGGCAAAGAAAGTTTACCTTCCCGAAGAATGAATGCACTCCTTTCTTGTTGGTGGGCAGAGATAGTGCTTGAATAGCTCTTACTCTTTTGGGGTCAATGTGTGCTCCATGTTTGTTCACGATGTGTCCCAGAAAATTTCCTTCTATGACTCCAAAGATGCATTTCTTGGGATTCAAATATATACCATGTTTTCTACACCTTGCAAGAACTTGTTCCAAATGACAGATGTGCTCTTCTCTTTTCTTCAAAAATACCGTGAGATCATCCAGATATATAACAATGCAATGTTTCAGATCTCTGAAGGCCAAGTCCATTGCTCTTTGGAATGTTTCTCCCGCATTGATTAGGCCGAAAGGCATTCTGCTATAAGAAAAAGTGCCCCAAGGAGTTGTGAATGTTGTTTTGCTACAGTCTTCCTCTGCCACTTTGATTTGGTTGTACCCCGAAAACCCATCAAGTAAAGAGAGAATCTCGATCCAAAGGATCGCTTGAAAAATGTGATCCATGAAGGGCAGAGGATAGTTGTATTTGAGTGAGGCTTGATTCAGATTTATGAAATCAACACATATCCTTATTTCACCATTCTTCTTTCTTACTGGCACAATGTTAGCCACCCATGTTGAGTGGTGGATGGGAAAAATGATTCTAGCGTTCAACATCTTGGTCACTTCTTCCTTGATGATATCAGTAACCTTTGGATTATAGGGCCTTTTCTTTTACCTAAAAGGCTTAGCACCTTGCTTCAAAGGAATGGAATGGTGCATTTATTTTGGTTGGAACGACTTGAGTTCTTCATAGGAGTAAGCTAAAACATCATAATATTTCTTGAGCAGAGTAACAAACCTTCTCTTCTCTTCAGAGAGCATAATACCAATGTTTACCATTCTTGGATCTTCTGAAGTACCAATATTTTCTTTTTCAAAGTCAGATGGACACCAAGAAGATAACTTCTCCTTCTCTTGAATGAATCTGTCATGTTTGTCAAACAGGTCTTCCAAAGAGACTAAGCCTTTGGGAATTTTGTTTCCTTTTAGTCTGATCATTCCCTCATCATCAACTTCATCAATTCCATCAGCTTCTTCCTCAGCAACAACTTCTCTATGAGGATTGACACTTCCTTCAAAGAAGAGATTATTGAAATTATCTCTTTGCTCTAAGAAGCTCAAAATTTGATTGTCATCATTGAAGACTTGCCAATGATTAGCATTATCAGGTACACTCGGTCTGAAAACCATCTCAATGGTTATCTTATCTTTGCCAAAGGAAGGATGAGGTGTCATTTTTGCCCTTGGAATGGCTTCAATAGAGAAAGCATCAAATGATTCAATACAATCCCAAACCTGATTTCTATAGTGTCTGAGCCTTGGGTTCTTCACTTGATATTGCTGGTGGATTTGTTTCACTATTACCTCTGCATCACCAAGGCATCTTAGCTTCTTGATTCCCATATCCTCTATAATACTCATGCCCAAAAGAAGGGCTTCGCTTCTACCGTATTGTTTTTGTTGTCAAACTGTAGTTTGTATAAAAAGGATACATTTCCTTTGAAGGTGAATACGTAACATCACCAGCCTTAACTTGCCCTTAAATGACTACCATAAAATTTCATCATCTAGATCAGATCTTATTCTTCCTCCATGAGAAGTGGTAGCTTTTCATATTTTTTTGATGTGAGGAAGTAATTTGCTAACTCATAATCTTGAAGAAGGATGTCAGCTCTCGGATCATTGACTTCTTTATTGTGAATTTCATCTTTCTAACAAGCAACAACCTCTTCATTTCACCTTTGATAGGGATAGTAGTGGATGACCAATCCATTTTAATTTCTCCACCTAGATCTCTATAAAAACTTCTACTCAGAAGCATGCCAAAGGATGTTGGGATGTCTGCCACCAAGATAGTTAGGAGCACTTTCTTTTTGGGGAAGTCAGCCAGAGTTACTTGTGCATCCTTTATTCTTCCAATCAGTGGCACTTGTTTAGATTCCATGGAATAACAAGCTCCATTTACTCTAGTCAAAGTTAGGCCAAGGGCATTTACAACTTTGAGTGGCATTACGTTATCAGAAGCTCTGGAATCAATAATATAGTTGTTCAACTCAAAACCATTTATGAGGAGAGACAAATAAAAAGGCTCAACTCTAGATGTTTTGGTAGCACTGAGAGCTAACATGTTTTGAGATGGAGGTGTGGATGGCATTGGAAGGATTCCTTTAGAAGTGGAACTTGAAGATATAGAGCTACTACCTCGAGACTGCATTAATAAATATGTCAAATTGTGCCAAGTGTGTTTGCAAGTACTCTAACTCTGAGAGTTGGACTTTGGTTTTGATTGCATGCTCTACAAAATCAAATGGGGAAATACTGGATGAGGAGGAAGCTCCTGGGATGAAAGAGGATTTACCTGGCAAGGGCTTTGAAGGAACCTTGGATATTTTGGATGAAGGATTTTCTCCTAAAGGTGAAATAGTCGGTTTAGCAGAAGGAAAAGGTATAGCCTTTGGCTGAACTGTTGGTGCTTTGGTAGAGACTCCAATGGAAGGGGAAGTACTCTTAACAACTACAGAACTAGAAGAAGGAACAAAAGACTTACTTGGTATGACAGCATGATCCTTGACAATGACCAAGTCTAGTTTTTCTTTAGCAGAATCCATGGAGGGCAGCAATGGAGAACCTTTGTTGATAATCCTCTTCTGTGTGACCTCAGAAGTGGAAAATTCTTTGGTTTTCTTCTCCTTTGTAGCCACCGAGGATGGAGTGTTCTTCTTGGACTGTGTTCTAGTGAAAACAACGCATGAAAAACTTGGTGTTTCCTCCTCTTCTTCTTCATCATCATCAATGAATTCGAACAGGCCATTGTGCATATCAACCTCCTCAACTTCTAGGTAGCTCTCGTAGTTTTCTTCATCATCTCCTTCGAGCTCATCAACTTCAGCTTCCTCTCTTATATCACAGCCGCATTGACTGGTGGTGCTTCAAGAGCAAGTTAGTGAGGAGGTGGTGTAATCCTTTTGCCTCTCATGGAAATTCGGTCTTCTTGGAGCATTCCTCATAGTAATTTGTGACAATTACTTCTTCAAGGTGACCAGATCATTTGCCATTTTTTGGAACATAGGATCATTGTGACTGAATTTGAACTCTGACCCTTTTGCTTTCCATTTGGGCCCTTCACCTTTCTAGAAAGGATTAAATCATCATCAGTCTCGATTGCAAGGTCTTGAGCTTCCCTCAATGTTCTTGGTTGATCTCTTCTGAGGAAGAAACCAACTTCTGATGGAAAGGCACTGATGAAGAACCTCTTCAAGTTTTTTTAGAAGGAACTACATCTTTGGGGATTCTTCTTGTCAATCTATCAAATCTTGCTATGAAATCTCTCATGGACTTAGAGACTTCTTTCTTCATTTGCACCAATTGAACTAGCAAGTCTTGGCCATCTTCTGTGCTCTTGAATCTACTTTCAAATGCACTCCTTATGTCCTCCCAACTAGTGATAGATCTTAGGGGAAGCATGTAAAACCACTCAACAACTTTCTCTTGGAGTGACTCCACAAAAATTCTAACTGACACATCTTCATCTTCAACACCCAACACACCACAAGCAGTGATGAAATCCGCTACATGTTCCTTAGGGAGTTGGGAGCCATCTCCTTTAAATTTAGGAAAGTTCTTTCTTGAGCCTCTTAGCAGATCATGGAGTATTCGTGGGAGGGCAAGTGGACCAGTATTTCTTCCCCATGGTACATTTGGTCTATGTCCTTCACGTTCATTATCTGCTATTCTATTTTTTTTCTAGCTTCTTCAAAAATAGGGCTTCTTCTCTTTCATCTACCTCTCTTTGGAGTCTTTCAATCTCTTCAAGTTGAGCCCTAATCACTTCTTCCCTTTCAAGTTGAAATCTATCTGCTTCCTCTCTTTCTATCTCTTGTTCTTTGTTAAGCTCATCAAGAGTAGGATTGACGGGTCCTTCTAATCTCAACTACCGGGTATACCTTTTGTCACCATCTTGAAGACTTGTTGTCTTCTCTGAGGTGTTGATCTAAAAACGTGAGATATATTTTTTTCACTTCTAAAAGTTTCCAAAGATCGTGATTTTCTTAACCAATTTTAAGTATTCTTAACTCCACAAATTGATTAAATTCTGATTATTTTACATCCATAGAAGTGTGCAAAACTTGTGTAGCAAATAAATAATCGAAAACTGAAACATTTAGATAACAAAAGAGATTGTTTACGGGGTTCGAAATTTCTACGTCCCCGGTTCGATTGAACCGATCTATTAATAATATTAAAATGCAAGTACAATAAATCTTACAAACAACCAATAATGAATCACAACCTCCAAATGAGCTGATCAATGTCCCAAGAACTCTGAAAAATAGCGGAAACTGTCCCAAGAATGATTCGTGGCTCCTACAAAGTTTTCACAATGTGATCTCCCCAGCAATGTGTTAGAAAAACACCTACAAATGGAGATTTAAAAACATTATATAAACAAAAATCACATTTCTGAGATCATATCTGAATTCTGAACACTTTTCATGTTTACACCAAGTCACAATTTGGACCGTAAGTGCATTGAAATTTGTGTTTTCCAACCGTGTTTTGTAGATCCCTCGTTAAAATCTGCATTCAAATCTTCCAAAAGTAGGTTAAAACTCATCAAAAATATCAAATCTTACATCTTTCGAATCTTCTCAGAATTTCCTTCATTTCATATTTTTACTCCGAATTCCCAATCTGAGTGCACGGCCTTCAAAATGGCATTTTCAAACTCGCCTCCTTATGCCTCTTTGCAGACAAACTCCGTGCCCATGCTATTCAAATACAATAAAGCTCCTTTTATATTGTTTCTAAGCCTCCTAGCATACCGGATGGGCACTTATCCTTTTACACGGCCCACCCGGGTTCTATTCTCCTTCCCATGCAATGGAATTATCTCTTCGGGAACAATATCCCACATTTGGCGCATTTTAAAGTGGAGGAGGTTTTAAAAAGGTAGGCAGTTCATTATTTAAGTGGCTTAAGAGCCACCTTAGCCGTGGGAAGTGGGCACATTTGTTGGTTGGAAGGATGGCACATGGATAGACATGGTATTTTTATGTGCCGTGAATAATGCTTGGAGATTAAACCAAATATAATGCGTGGAAAATGTAATATGGATTTGGATTAAATGTGTGGAATATGGAAAGTGGACTTACCAAGACAATATAATTTCGACCCAAGTAATATAATGAAATTCCAAATGAAATATGGCAATAAATACCACTTTTTGACCCTTGATAGGCAAATCGAGCGAATTCGACGAGTGGTGGCAAGCCACGTGGTGGCTTGTGGACCCACCACGTCGGCGATAATACCATAGTCCACACGGCGGTCGGGCTCCCCTCCATAATAAAAGTTGAGCCTCTTGTTCCCGTACACCCTTTTTTTTACGCTCGTCGAAGACCGGTGATCAAAACCAACAAACAACTCCCTTTTGCCTTTTCGCCATGTGTCGCAGATCACGATTGGTCCATTATTGACCATTGACTAGAGTTGAATTTCTCGTTGACCAACTTTGACTGAGAGACATATCTAGAGCTCCCGATGTCCTGCTTGTCACGTTCTCACACCAATGGAAAGCTCTTGAGATGATCTTCTGCACTGACACCATTTAGGGATGTTTTGGGAACTTTCAAAAATGATCCCCGATCACAGCTCCCCACCGAGAAAGGCTTTTGTGTCCACAAAAACATGCTATCTCTTCCCGCATTGCACAAACACATACAAGAACCCAAAATAACATTATGGGTTAAATAAATGTAAATAGCAAGATTAGCTAGTCACATAGTCGATCGATAATAACACCCAATTAAGCTAGTGTTCAATCAAAACCTGCAACCCTCACAACTCTACACACAACCGTGAATCTGTCATACCCCACTCGTAATGCCATCACAAATAATCGACTCATAATAACACCCATTCTATTATGGAAAGCTAGTGTTAAATGTCACTTTGTGATATGGCCGATTACCAAAAATTACAATTCCATAACACGATTAGTATACAAGACATCTAAATCGCCCACATAATTAGGCTAGTGCCTATTATCCAAAATTCACCCCAAGGTAAATTCATAACATGCATCAAATTCTTTAGTCCCAAGCAATTATATTGATTCACAAAGAAAAGTCATGTTTCTAGGGTCCCCTCATATTTTTTCTAACTCCCCGTCCAAGAAGAAGAGAGCAAGTTCGAGAAAATGTGAAAAAATGCAAAAAACAAGCTCGGGCTTAAAAATCATGAAAAATGGCTAAGTCCCAAGTTGCAATATTCGGGACATGAGGGACATCCGACGCGCGGACCGACCGAAAGGCCGCCAAAGGGTCCGTGCAAAGATTTGGGACATTTGGGACAAAGGGACGCTGGGACGTGGAAATCCGAACCCTAAAATATCTCGAAAAATGGAAAATGACTAATCGTTGAAACAGAAATCTGGGACATCTGGGCAATTAGTACGCCGAACCAGCCGGATCGGCTGAAATGAGTCAAGGCAGCCCTAAGCAGTTGGGCCGAAGGTACGAAAGTCCAACCGCCGATTGGCCGAAATGAGAACTTTCACCCAGGGACGCGCAGACAAAAGTACGCGAACCGCCGAACCAAGGCGAATGGGAAAATTCAGCACTTTGTGCCAAGTGGGACAAAGGGACGTGAAAGCCGAAATGGCCAAGGCGAGAAGAAAATTCAACGTTTGCCCGTGAAACTTCAAACGCCATAACTTTTGACACCGAGCTCCGATTTTCACAAAATTGGACTTTCGAACTAACACGACGTCCCTCTATGTCACAAAAACTAGATTTCTTAATTTTAATGAGGGTATATATATTTAAATAAAAGAAACATATTCGGCTCCAGATCAGGTCAATGCTCATTCCCGTCAAATGACGTAAAACGCTTGCTGGACCCAAAATAGTGCCCGCACTCGAATAAGGCCATAACTTTTGCATTTCTCAACGAAATTGCACAAAATTGGTACTGTTGGAATTGTGGTTCCAAGCCCGATGCATAGAAATCAAGATATTCCAGATTTGATTAGAAATTGATTGAGATTTTTAAGAAAATGTGGCCGGGTTCGTAACAATGTTTTATTTGGTAGTTGGAGTGCAATTAAAAGGCATGGTCATCCTTCTTTCTCTTCAGCACATGGGACAAGTATGGGGAGCCTTTTCTAAAGTAATGTATAACCATTTTAGTCAATTTAATGCCTCTTATAGGTGGTTGAAGGACAGATTTCGGGATTTCCATTTTCCCTTCTCTTTTCCTTCTCATTTTTCTATAAATTGGAGTGTTGGGCTCATTGTAAAGGAGAGAGTTTTTGGGTAGCAAAGATCTGCCAATTGCTTTGTGAAGCCAAAGTGTGTTGCAGGCCCTCAGTAGTGGACTCCTTGCATGGTGATCCAGGCCCTTATCTTGTAATAGACTGAATTGTGCATACCAGGAAGCAATAAAATACAAGTTTGTGGATGTATCTTCCCCTGCTGTGTTTTCTTGCATTCTTCTTGCCCCTTTGATCTTTCTATAAGAATATTGTGTCTATTTAGTATGTTCTTGCAGGGATTCATTATCATTGTGTATGCTTGGAATATTATTGTGAATGCATTTTGCTAGATTATGGTGAACTGTCATCACCTCTTCTAGTGTGCACTTTGCCTCTGTATTTCACACATTTGGAGACTACTCTCACACCCTCCTTTTCTGGTGTATCACCGCTTTAGTGTAGGCTTTCATTTTATGTATTCTCTCTCCTGGTCCTTGGAAATTTAGATTAGAACAGCTTAGCTTATCCCGCATTAGAGTAGATTGTGGCGAGTAGTTTAGGAGCAAGAACCATCTTTCTCTGGAGGTCTATCTCAAGTAGCAAGTCCCACAACTTGGAGATAGTACCCATGTTATCCAATCACACTGTGAGTTCAAGTATATGCCTGTGTGCTTTGTGATTCCGTGATAACGTGAAGTGCCCACTACCCATCTCGAAATCATAATAACTACAAGTATTCACTATCGAGAATATAATAGACTATCAACACCCAAAAATAGCTATAGCCCATAATCTGAATCAACATGAATATGCCCAAAACACTGTATCGCCATCACAAATAATAAGTCAGATAATAACACCCATCTATAACAGAAGCTAGTGTTCAACTGACACTTCATGATTATGCTGATTACAACTGCAAGTTTCAAATTTAGACATGCTACTGATGCCTATCCCTACATAGTTTTTTTTCATCAATGGAACTACCAACCAATGAGAAAAACAAAACATGAGTATGATGACCGATCACTCAAATATTCTCTTCAAATTGCTTTCCATTCATTTTCAAAGCTTAAATATCAACTTAGGAACAAATCCTTATCAATCAACATGAATCCCTAAAATATAGCTTTGAAAAACATTTTGCTTGCCTAGTATCAACAATTTTGTAGTGCAAATATAAAGTTGAGGAGTGCTTTTCCAAACCAATCACTTGGGTTTTTCTGTTTTGGTTGTTTTACCTCCTCGCACACAATGAGTTTTTGTTAGGTTTAGCATGGTTGGTTTTACAATACTTGTTCTTTTTAACAACTTTCCAATTTTGTTGTTTAGAAACAAACCAACAAACCTTAACATCATGACCATTCCTATTACAATGGAAACAAAATTTAACTTCCCTATTTTTAGGAGTCTTACCCATTTTACCATTCTTAGAACTCGTCTACGAGAATGATTCCCTGTTTAGGAGAGGTAACCTTCTTGCCGCTTTCTCACTTTTCTTTGGTGAGATTGGTCTTTAGCACCTACCTTATCATTCACAAAAGGCATTAACTTCTTAATCAAAATTTTCCTCTTCCAACAATATGCAACAGAATGATTAGTACCTTCACAAAATGTGCAAGGGAAAGCATATTTCTGCCTACCAAAGCTATATTGTTCCAACTGAAAGAGTGTATTAGAAGTTTTAGGATTTGATTTTCCCTTAGTGCTATTTTTAGTGTAAGTGGAAGGAGGTGGAATCTGATTACCTCTTTTACCTATTTTCTTACACCTGTCATTGTTCCTCCTGATGGCGAATCCTGCAATTCTAGTGGTGTGGATCCTTGGCTGTTGGAAGCTTGTCTTCCTTCAGCAGATTTGGAACTTTCTCCAATTTCCATTTTCCCACTAGAATAACCCAAACCTGCAAACCGAGGCTGATCCTCTACCTATATTGGGTTAGCATCACCTTGTCCATTTTTACCAAGGCCCGTTCCATTAAATCCCATCTTAACCATTAGCTTAGATCCAATTCCCTTAGTGTTTTTTTCAAACTCGACCCAAAGGAACATCCGAAAATCAAGGAGAGGAAGAATTAAAATGTGAACTTATAGTGCATTCTATCATAGTACCTGCATTTGATTTGGAAGGCATTTCCTTCTTGTGTTCACCTTGTTGCAGCTTTTCCAAGAGGACATCCTTGGTTCGTATTTCTTCCTGCAACTCTTTAACAAATCCCATCAACTTCTTGCTCTCTTCAAGCATCTTGTTGACATACTCCTCTTTCTTGGTTATAGAGGATTGTGGCTCAGATTTTAACCGCACTATTTTCTCTTCCAAGGAATAAAATTTAGCTCTCAAGAAAGAGTTTTCTTCTTGGAGTTGGTGGTTTATGGCTTCAAGCTCATCCATTTTGTCTTGTTTGGATGACTTGCCCATGATTCCCTATTCCTACAAACACAACCTCGTACTTCCAAAATCGCACACCGCAAAAGAAGATTAACAAGCCCCAAAATGTCTGCAAACTGAAAAGTGAAATCAATACTAAAACTGAAGCAAAATTTCCAGGCACAATTAGAAGCTAATCTAGCAATCTAACTGCTCTGATACCAAACTTGATCTGAAAACGTGAGATGTATTTTTTATCACTTCTAAAAGTTTCCAAAGATCGTGATTTTCTTAACCAATTTTTAAGTATTCTTAACTCCACAAATTGATTAAATTCTGATTATTTTGCATCCATAAAAGTGTGGAAAACTTGTGTAGCAAATAAATAATCAGAAAACTGAAACATTCAGATAACAAAAGAGATTGTTTACGGGGTTCGGAATTCCTACGTCCCCGGGTTCAGATTGAACCGATCCATTAATAATATTGAAATGCAAGTAGAATAAATCTTACAAACAACCAATAATGAATCACAACCTGCAAATGAGCTGATCAATGTCTCAAGAACTCTGAAAAATAGCAGAAATCATTCCCAAGAACAATCCGTGGCTCCTACAGTGTTTTCACAATGTGATCTCCCTACAACTGTGTTAGAAAAACACCTACAAATGGAGATTTAAAAACATTATATGAAAAAAAATCATATTTCTGAGATCATATCTGAATTCTGAACACTTTTCATGTTTACACCAAGTCACAATTCGGACCAGAAGTGCATTGAAATTTGTGTTTTCCAACTAGCTGTCTTGTAGATCCCTGTTAAAATCTGCATTCAAAGCTTCCAAAACAGGCTAAAACTCATCAAAAAGATAAAATATTACATATTTGGAATTGTCTCAAAATTTCCTTCATTTCATATTTTTACTCCAAATTCCCAATCTGAGTGCGCAACCTTCAAAAATGGCATTTTCTAAAACTGCCTCCTTATGCTGCTTACCTGAGACACTGCACCCATGCTATTCAAATACAATAAAGCTCCTTTTATATTGTTTCTAAGCCTCCTAGCATACCGGCTGGGTGCTTATCCTTTTACACGGCCCACCCGGGTTCCATTCTCCTCCCCATGCATTGGACTTATCTCTTAGGGAACAATATCCCACATTTGGCGCATTTTAAAGTGGAGGAGGTTTTAAAAAGGTAGGCGGTTCATTGTTTAAGTGGCTTAAGAGCCACCTTAGCCATGGGAAGTGGTGCATTTGTTGGTTGTATTAGGATGGTGCATGGATATGTTTGGATATGGTATTTTTATGCACCTTGAATAATGCTTGGAGGTTAAACCAAATATAATGCGTGGAAAATGTAATATGGATTTGGATTAAATGCGTGGAATATGGAAAGTGGACTTACCAAGATAATATAATTTCGACCCAAGTAATATAATGACATTCCAAATGAAATATGGCAATAAATACCACTTGTCGACCCTCGATAGGCAAATCGAGCGAATTCGACGAGTGGTGGCAAGCCACGTGGTGGCTTGTGGACCCACCACGTCGGCGATAATACCATAGTCCACACGGCGGTCGGGCTCCCCTCCGTAATAAAAGTTGAGCCTCTTGTTCCCGTGCACCCTTTTTTTTTACGCTCGTCAAAGACCGGTGATTGAAAACCAACAAACAACTCCCTTTTGCCTTTTCACCACGTGTCGCAGTGCGATTGGTCCATTATTGACCAGTTGACTAGAGTTGACTTTCTCGTTGACCAAACTTTGACCGAGACATATCTAGAGCTCCCGATGTCCGTTTGTCGCGTTCTCACAGTCGTTGGAAAGCTCTCAAGATGATATTCTACACTAATACAATTTAGGGATGTTTTGGGAACTTTCAAAAATGATCCTCTCGATCAAAGGTGCTAAGATTTTTCTTTGCTTCTCCAAATCAAGGGCGACTTGTTCTTCTTGGTCCAAGATTCTTGAAGCAATAGAGTAATGGTCTACACTCTGCCTTTTATGCCAAATAGCCTCCCTTAGGTCAGAAATGATATCTTCTTGAATGTGAAAGAGCAAGGTAGGTCTCTCAACAGGAGGATGTGTGAGAATTGCCATGATTGGTATCCATGTGGATCATAAGAAACTTCAAATTTTCAATGAACTCCAATGGTATTTAATGACCCTGTGGTCATTTCTAGGGTGCAGATGCTGCAAAATCTGCCCCACGGTGGGCACCAAAACTGTTGGCTTGGAAATTTGTCTAGGGGGACAAATTGGTGGTTTCTAAAACAACACTATGGGAATCTAAGTCCCTCTACTTATAACAGTGCAACTGTCGTATTATGCATGAAAAACAAGTGGATTCAATGGTGGTTTTTCAACCAGAGATCCATAGGGGCACTCCACTAACCCTATGGCAAAGCTTGCAATTTCTTTCAAGGACAAAAGTTGTCTGAGAGTGGGAATGAAGGCAAGGAGATCAATGATGGAGGTAGAACAATAGAGGCCTAAAAACATTGATCGAAATTTTATAACATGCAATTAAATGGAAGAATAATACAAATTCGCAAACTAGAGCTACAAGACTGAATAAAAATGCATTGGTCACAAAGCACCAATCAAATCCTCTATCAAAGGGGCATAAAATCCTTCTTTTCTTATTACAGATGAAGTAGAAACTTGTACAAGGAAAGGAAATGGAAGAAAAATACAGAAAGAAGAAGCTTATAAGAATGGTGATTATTGTTTTGTCCTATGTTCACGAAAATCATTTACAATCTTCAAAAATAAAATGCCAACCTATGCAATGACTTCCAAAAGCCATGAAATAGCTCGCATGAGGTAGTTACAACTTCCGCTAATGGCCAAGAAGTAGTTACAAAAAGATCTCATCATTTCGCACCATTTCGGATTCTTCTTTTGCAAAAAAACGGCCATGGTGGGAAATGCCAGAGAATTAATAATTAAAATAGTTACAAACTTGCTAGATTGAATGTGGGCCATTATATTTATCTTTTGCACCTTTAAATATGAGCCATCCACATGGCAGAAAGTGATTGGAGCAGCCATGGGCGAGCTCCTCTTCGTTTCACGACTTTTTTAGAATTCAGCAATTTGGAACAATTTCCTCCGCCACCAGTTTGAATTTTCAACATGCATATGTGGTGCCTTTGGATTGGATACACATGTACACGTGGCACAATTTGATTGCCTACGGGTTCAAACTTCATTATTTTCTCCACCCAGCTCAGGCTCGCGGATCCGCCATCGCCATTTACACCTTTTTGCTGAAAAGGAAAAGTGACAAAGAAACCTCCGCACTCCGTTGGTCCACCGAGCCATATCTTGCACAAAACAAGGAGTTAGAACAACTTATTTACCTTTTTGGAAAGGGGAAGAAATTTCCCATCTGATGAAGTAGGTTCCAAACATCCTTGAGCCCTTGGAAAGTGTTAGATTTCAAAATACTCTTATTAGACCATTTTCAAAGGGTAATAACTCAAAAATTTCTAAGTCCAGACTTAGAAAGAGAAGGAAAATTTTGAGGGGAAAAAACTGATGCAAAAGGAGAAAATAGGGAAAAATAAAGAAACACCTCTATAACATTTTTCCTATTTGTTTGCACTCTTGATTGATGAGGGATCCAGTCCACGAATCGTAAATGAGAAAGCAATAAAGAAAAGCCTCGTGTTGCAGTGTTAGGTGAAGACAAACAAACCAAAGACAAAAACAAAAAAATACAAGAGATCACCTAAAGGGTGGTCCTACCGGCCGTGCCAAGAATGTTTAACAATTTTCTCATTCGTAATGAAGTTAATGCACTAACTACTAAAGAAATTAGAAAAATCAGAATTGCTAGCGGATTTAAGGCACCTCAAAATGTGATGTGATGGATACAGGCACTAAAGTGATTGATCCTCACTACTAAAAGCTATAAAAACTACAAGACTAGAGAAATATTTGATTAGATATATTTTTGTGGGGTCTTCCAAAATAATTTTGGCTCAAAGAAGTGTTAACTTCTTTGGCGGATGTTAACCCCTATGTTTAGATAAAAATAATTAAAAAAATAATGATAAAATGGATATTATGCCGAATTTGAGGCACACAGAAACTTGAAATGCAAAAATGAAAGGCATATAAAATATGATATAAATGAATGAAAATCAAATGGTACCTAATCGGGTCGTCTGCTGACCCAAACTATGCAGAGGTAGGTCGATAGTGACTTGATGTGTAGATCTAATAAATACAACAAATATAGATCTACAGGATTTGTATACTAATTGGTAACTACGGGAGGTTGTAAATTTTGACGGATGGCCTGTAAAATGATCTCTGAGAAAAAAATGAAGAGAAAAGGACATAAAAAAATGATTTGGATAGGTTGTTGGATGAACAGGCCTTAGTCGATGGAAACCAAGTGGGATCAACGATGACTCTAAAGAATGTGATAAGGCCAAGAATAAATGGATGGGAAAAGGCACAAGAAAAGGAGTTATGATAAAAGGTAGCCAAGGGGGCTTTGAGTATTGCAGAAAATTCTCTTAACTTGTAAAAATTTAGCTACAAGAAGAGCAATGATAATATTAAAAAGATGAAAAATAGAGGATAATCTCACAAAAGATGATCATGAGTGATGTAGAAACATGGAAAGGAGCTGCACGAGGTCCAGTAGATGTTGTAGGGATGTTCAGCACAAGGATATGTGCACACATTACAGAAAACTCCAATATGTGCATGCCTCACCCATTGAATGGGAGGAAAGCACTTTTCTTTATAGGGTCGACGATGACTTGTTTGGGTCACCGCCGATTAAGGGGAAATTTTCCCCAATAGGCATGATTTCTTATTTTGTTTGGGATTTGAAGCTTTTAAATATTAGGCGATTGTTATAAAGCATTAGGTGGGAGAGGGATGAGATATGAGTGGTTAGGGCATAAAAATAGATAGGATAAAAATATAGAAAAGCAAGGTGATTTACGTGTAAGATAAAAGCATCATAATTTAAAGGTTGCTTAGGGTAAATGGATGGATAATTATTTGATTAATTAATTAATGTGAATTAATAACAATTAAATGATTAATTAATTACTTAATGGGGATTCGTTAATTAATGTTGAGTGATGAGGATTGGATAATGATAGGTTAAGTGGGCATTTAATTAAATAAAGGGATGGATTAAATAAATATGCACACGTGGGTGATTAAGACTAAGGATACCGAGTTTAGGTGTCTACATTGAGGTCTTGATATCCTTATCTCTTTGAGTGACTTCCAAGAGGAAGTCTAATTTTAGGAGAGGGGGATGTAGTTCCCACCTCTTATTAACATAGTCTCTCTGTTGACTCATTACTTTTATTGATGATGGACATGGAATTTAGCATCATTTGATTACTATATGTTTTTATTATGCTCGCTTGACAACACTTGTGTTATTTGGGTGCCTAACGCCAAAATAATATTGTTGTTATTTCATTTCTCTTAGATGTTATGATTTTGGATATCAACATATTATGTTATAATTGACTTCATTTCACATGTGATGGATTTACTTATGGTTTTGTTATATACTTGGTTATCATTTGGTTGAAAATGGCTAATTGGATGTCGTCAGGTGTTGTTTAGATGGTTAATATATTTTGAGTTAGTATGGATGTATATGTTTAGAATTAGTCATTTCATACTGATATTATTTGGTATAGTTAATTGAATTTATTCATGCACACTTTATCGAGATTGTTTATTTGTTATATTTTATTAGGCATCTTTGTTTAATGTTTGCATTGAATGTGTAGATTATAGAGCACACGAGAACGTGGGTTTTAGGGCTTCACTGGGTTTGCACAAGAGGTCGACATGGCTAAGTATTAGCTACGTTTGATTGTGTGAAGCCTTATTTGTTATTGTATGTCATAATTGGGCACCATGCGATGATCTCATACTTGTAAACTTTGATGAAGACCATCAAGAAGGTATGTTGCCTCGTCAAATCACTATATGGACTGAAACAAGCTCCAAGGGCATGGTATATCAAGATCGAAAATCACCTTTACAAAGATGGGTTCAATCATAGCCCTCGATTCAAATTTGTATATAAATAAGGTAGGAAAAGAAATTGTCATTCTTGTTGTATATGTAGATGATATTGTGATCATTGGCAGTTCAGAAGATCAAGTTGATATTGTGAAGAATGATCTCAAAAGAACCTTTGACATGACAGATTTGGGGCTACTACATTACTGTCTTGGCTTGGAAATATGGCAAAAGGAGCATCACATATTTTCTTCTAGATAAAGTATGCCAAGACACTCCTGGAAAAGTACAAAATGTCTGATTGTAAACCTATATCCACTCCCATGGAAAAAGGCTTACAACTTTCAAGATTTCAGGACTCACCTCAAGTAGATGCTACACTCTACATGAAACTTATTGGAGGGCTCATCTACTTGACATATACTAGACCAGATCTATGCTTTTTCATCAGCTATCTTTCCAGGTTCATGCAGGAGCCAAAGCAATGTCACTAGACAACAACAAAGCATGTATTGAGATATGTCCAAGGAACATTTGATTATGGTCTAGAATATAATAAGAATGATCAATTCTTCTTACAGGATACATCTACTCAGACCACATTGGATCTGTTGATGACAGGAAGTCAACTATGTTTTGGTATCGAGGAAGAAGTCAACTACAGGATACATATTTCATCTCGGATTTTGACTCATATCATGGATAAGTAAGAAGTAGAATGTTGTTTCTATCTTATCCATAGAGGCAGAATATCGTGCCACACAAGGAGCTTTGTGTGAAGTGATATGGCTACGCGCATTTTGAACGAAATGGGAGTTCTAATAATAGTCACCTTTTCTCTCATTGCGATAATCAAAGTGTGTTGAAGCTCGTGTAAAATCCAAGATTTCATGAATGAATGAAACATATAGAAATTTATTTTCATTTCATTTGAGAGCACATCTTGAACCATCATATTCAGCTCCAAAGACTATCCTACAGAAGCATAATTAGCTGATATTCTCACCAAGGCACTTGGAAAAGTCAAATTTGATCTCTTCAGAGGTCACATTTGCAAGAATAATGTAATAAGGGGGGAATGTTAGCATACATAGCATAGCTTATATTTTAGGTGTGTTTGTTTTATATTATCCCTTTATTCTCTCCTAACTGTTGTATTCCATTATTCTCTCATCTTCGTTCATATCTTCCTCCTCCAGTTTAGGGGAATGTTGTTTACTATTTCTCCTATAAATGTGTACGTGCTTCTCCATAATAAACAAGATGTGTTGAGAGTTATTCACTCCACTTGCTTTTCATGATCTATTTTCTTCCTACAATTTTAAGGATATGATGATGATCTAGAATATTTTCCTTGTTACTGACTAATTGTTATGTTATTACTACCGTTTATATTGTTAT
Source organism: Taxus wallichiana var. yunnanensis (assembly GCA_018340775.1). NCBI lineage: Eukaryota > Viridiplantae > Streptophyta > Pinopsida > Cupressales > Taxaceae > Taxus > Taxus wallichiana. The sequence continues at coordinate 43,399,833 of CM031240.1, forward strand.
GTTTCTGGTCACCCCGTATTTTATCCCTATACCTTGATATTGTAATAGATATTAGATATTGCTAGATGAGCATTTATGCTCTTGTTTTACTTATTTGATAGACAATATAGACATGTTAGACTTACGACATGATGTGATTATTGCGATGAATTTTATATGTTTGACTCATACATATGTATTTGATGTTCTAACTAATACTACTGTATTGCAATATTCTACATGATTTATGGATATTTTTGGAGGATTGTTGATGTTATGATCATATTACAAATTGATGGATTAGCGTAATAGAAAAAATTAGAAAATTGAACAATCAAAGAATTACTTGATTATAACATTGGTTTAATTATGATATTCGATGATGAAAATTGTTCTATATGCATGCATGTGTTTTATTATTTCAACATCATTAATATGGCCACGGGGCCAAAAAGGTATTGTTTGATTTTGAAATAAATTATAAGACAACATACTACAAGGATAGGAGACCAACAACGAAGGAATGTGGGGTATCGGCAACAGGCCACCTTGGAAACTCATGTATTCATATGTTGTGTGTTGTTATTGTTTATTGTTTGAAGGTTCCCATGGGGGTTGACCTCAAATGTGACCTTGGGTAATTTTGACCTTGTCTTGTTGATTTTGTTTTATTGTGAGTTAATGTATTTCTTTTAGTATGTGGAGTGACTTTATTATTTTGTTTAGCAACCCTCTCAAATTAATTTTAGAAGCGTTTAACTTGTGCTAATTAGGATGTGACTAAACGGGGGAAATAAATATGATTTGGTATCCTTAATGTCTATTGGATTGGAATGAATTAAATTTGTTTTGAAAGTAGTGTGTACTCAATATTTCAAGTGAAATTCGAATTTTGACCTTCTAGGCCATTTTGGTGACTTGTGGAACAAGTTAAGCTTGATCTCGCACCTCTTAAAGTCATCCACCCACTTGGCCTATCATGTGAGGGAATTATTTTAGGTTCTATTTTGTTTTTTAATGGAGGGAAAGAGAAATTATTTTAACTTTTCTTACAAGGTTATTTATTTGTGTGCTTTTGCGGTGTGGGTTTGGGTTGAGTATGTAAGAGGATGGTCATTTCCCCAACTACCAATTTATTATGGTTTAGGTTTGGGTTTGACCTTTGTGTTGTGGGATGGAGGAGAGATTATGTGGCATCCTAAATGGAGCCACATCACCCATGTCTTCATATTTTCTATTTATTTTATTTTGTGTGAGGATTTGGGGGTTACTTGTTCATTTTTGGGGGTGGATGCTTGGAATTTTAGAGAACTTGCTTGAGAATGGTGGTTTGAGCTTGGAATGGATGGTTCTTTCTTGGGATTTTTGAAGGCTTGGAACTTGTTTTTGTTTGACCGTTATCATTGTAAGGTAGATATTCACCATTGTTTTTACCTTGTTATTTTTTTTACTCATATGTGTGGATGATGGTTGTTGTATTTCTTATGATCATGGGAAATATATTTGATCCTCAAGTTGTGGAGAAATGGAAATGGAGGTAAAAATTGTGGGAGGCATAAGAGAAATGTTATTGAGTGTTTTAGGATGGATTTGGGTTGGGATTTACACCTCGTTGATAAATATGATTTGTGTTTATCTTGTTATTTTCTTGAGGGAGGCATAAGAGTGGATTGATTTCTTGAGGGAGGAATAAGAGTGTCAGTATCTTCTTGGAGGGAGGTATAAGAGTGTTTTGTGTATTGTGATGGAGTTTTTGGAGGTTCATAGGTGGACACCCAAGCCTTTGGGAGGCATAATGAGAACCCTCGTGTTCCTTTCTCCTCATTGACATTTCTATGAAGCCTTTGTGCTTTGATATTTGTTGGTTTTATTGTAAATTTGGTATTGTGTCATTGTATTGAATATATTAATTGAATGTATATGTGGAATCCATTCGGAGTTTGCGTGGTTTTCTAAATAATCCTCATTGCTTCCTTGTTGGGGCTTGGGGGCCAATGAGGAAGAAGGCTTCTCTCCTTAGTCGATACTTGGTTAGGTGAAGAGTGTTGCCTACTCCCCTATTTTTTTTTTTTGTGTTACCTAGATGAAGATGGTGGAACTCATTGGAATGCAATACTCTTGTTGGAGAAAGATATATGAATTTTTAGCTTGTTTTCTTTTAATACTCCTCAACTAGTAAACTGTACCAATATTATATTGGATGTAATCTTATTCATTGGTTAGGTTCTTGTAAATGGTTTATTATGTTTTGCATTACTTCTTATGGAATGTGAACCTTGTAATGGTTTTGTAATAAAAAGAGTAAAATTCCTCAAATTTAAGGTTTTTTTGGGGAGTAGTAAGACTTTCTTGGGAGGCGAATTTTGAGATTCTCAGCATTATGGATAAGTTGTTCTCATGAAAGATGGATAAATTTCATTTATTTTTTCTTATTTTCTCATACTTAAATGGTTATATAAGAAGAAATGTTGGATAAATGTTTTATCCACGTGTTACTTGGTTATCAAAAAAATCTTCAAATACCTAAATATTTGATTTAAAGGGAAATCCATTACATTTCGTGTACCATTATAGTTATTCTACAAATGAATATGAAAGAGAAAATTTATTTAAGTTTGTCTAGGTACAAATTTTACAATAATATATTCATCTAAGTGTATTTAAATTTATATCCATATAAATTTATAAATGCAAAATTAATTTGCCCACACAAATTTGTAAATTACCAAAATGTATTATTTTGCACCAAATTAAAATTTCTTCCTAAAAATGAAGGAAATTTAACTAATATACATACTTATGCAATACTAATGCACATATAATGTATTGTTAATATATATTAAGTATATCTTAATAATATACATTTACATTATTATATTATGATTTTGTATTAGTAAAATTTGAGTATTGTTAGTTAATATTAATATATATTCCTACACATTTATACATATTTAGATGATCAAAAATTTAAATAAAAGAAAAAAAATCAATTTATATAACTAATTGGGAAATGTGACCACTTGATTTTTTTTGAAAGGCATGTTTTAAAATTTTATAAAACAAGTTTTACAGGATTAAATGGGGTTGGCTGTCCATATAGGCCCCACCTCTATGTATACAAGGTTTTAATTAAGGTTGGGGAAGGGGCACCAACCCTACCCCCAACCCATCTTATATACGAAGTGGGGTGGGATCGGTGCCCTCCCCCAAAAGTAAACTCTTTTCCATTAAAATAAAATGTTGGATTTTATTTATGCTATGACCACTCTAATTTATGCGGCCTTTCTTCCTTCGATCGGTGTGTACATACCTTCCTTCATAGCCATGAGTACATTTTCCTCTCCCACACATGCACGCACGTGCGCGCACACATACACACGTATATATATGTTTTGTATTATATCATTTTTGTAAAAATAAAAATCATATAAATATAGTTGGATATTGTTCGGTTTTTAAAATGATAATTTAACAAACCACAGTCGTGGGACAACAAGTTACTCCTTTTAATGGGAGAGGTTCCCTTATTGAAAGCAAGAAGCAAAACTTATATACAAATGCAAAACTTTCAAAGTGTGGATTCTTGATACTTTCAAACGTTTTATGCCCAAAGATCATCAATACGAAAGAATGGAAGAATTAAGTAGATGAGAGAGGAAGAACACAACAATACCTTAGGAAAATATAGATAGTAGAGTGTAATCTTATACGTACTGAGCTCAAGAGATGTAGAGTAGAATCATTTAATTTCATAATAGATATAATTCCATAGACACAAAGTTACATAAATCATATAAACAAGAACACAAAGTTTCTTATCATAAAAGATGGATGATTCACAAATTTTCAGACAAGGAAAGAAGGAATAACAAAGGAAGAAAGGGAAAAAATTATGTATTGATTACTTCGAATCTATTACATCTACAGAGTACCAGGATCCAACCCTAACAATGGTGTGGAGAAGCCATTAAATAGCTTCCAAGAACAGTTACATTCGGTTACAAAAATGATGAAACTGATTCAAAAAACCGACCTTTAAACTTCTCTAATGCCTCGTTTGTTTCCATGCCTGGTAGTAAAACCAAACACATTGAATTGTAGTCATTCATCCTCCCTTTGCAATCTTTGAATTTGAACCATCCACATGGGAGAGATTTAAATTGAACCGGGCCTGAGGATGCCTTTTGTATTTTGTGCCTTTGTAGAGATTTTGCATTTCAAAACATTTTGGTCCACCCACCCACTTTTGATACGGGCTTGACACGTGGGTTTACTTGAGTGGAGATGGAGTCACACCACTTCAATTTTAAATCTTTTCAACATGGGCTCAACATTTTACTTTATCCCTTAGCATGAGCGGGTCGCGGGTCACTTTATAACTTTAAGCTCTTTATGGAAAGAAATTCAAAATTCCCAAATTGCTTCGATAACCCATCTTCGCGCTTTGAATTTTCAACGATGGAGTCACAGATTACTTTATACTTTATACTTTACGCCCTTTTGGAAATAAAACCAAAATCCCAAATTGGTTTGATGACCCACTTTCTCGCTTTGACTTTTCAAAGAATCAAAACACAAAAATGGCCTGCCTTTCCACTATGTCTTTAAACATGGCCAGGTGTCCCTTTGTGGGCCACTTCAGTATTTTTGTGTTTTTAACTAAGTCCCTATGTTTGTCGAAGGATTTTTCTCTCGACCCGAGACACGTGGAGGCTTCCCGCTCATTTGGAGACTTTGTTTGGACCTGACCATTAGAGTTGTACCATTGAGATGCGTGGAGAGCCGGAGCACGTTTGGGACCTAATTTTGGATTCTTCTTCCGAAAGAGCACCGAAAGGACATGTGGGGATTTCTGTTGGTTCTCCTATACTTAACTCGATTCAACGGCCGACTCTATCTCTTTTTTACTCTAACCATGTGGCGAGATGACACTCATTTGGGATCTATCTCTTGGGTCTCACTTCTGAAGTTGCGTCATTGAGGCATGTGGAGGCTTCCACCAACCCTCTTATACTTAGTTGATTAAACGGTTGGCTCTGTCCCTTTTTTTTAGACCTAGGACACGTGGAAATCCTATGCTCATTTGGGGACTATCCCTTGGGTCCTTCCCTTGGAGTTGGCCATTGAGACACATGGAGGCTTAAGATAATGTTTGTTTCACCCAATCAGATCCTTCGGCCATGGGGAAAATTTGAAACTTTTGTAACAAATAAAAAAAGTGACAAGTTTTAAATATAAACCCACCACAACGTATCTAATCAAATATATCGACATACTACACATGGTTGTTGGGAAAAATTGACAGGAAGATACCACCGTCATTCATGACTGTGGAAAATAAAAATGAAGGGGAAACCCCACCTTTACACTGACTTTCAAATTGTTCTCCATGGAATGAAAAACTACAAACAATACTAGGCTCGACATGATCCACAGCCAAAGAGAAGGATTGACAATGACATCTGAATGAAGGAAAATATTTTCAAGCATCTAGATAGGGAAATAGAAAATACTTCGAACTATGAGGATAGAAGAATTTTCAATTGAAAGGGTGAGAGTAAAATTGAGCACCCACGACTTCAAAGCATAGATTACTCTAAGGTACCAACTCAAAATTCTCAAAACTTGACTTCAAAAAGAGGGGAATTTTGAGGGTGAAAATAGTTGGCTCTTTCTAGGGATGACTTGATAGAGGAACAAAGAAAGATCAAGAACAATAGAAAAACTCTAGGAAAGCATACCAGTTCCTTATGCATTGGGAAAATATATTCAAAGGAAAAACCAATACAGAATACAACACACACGCAACAGGAAACAAACCCAAAAGGAAAGAAAAAAACAAAACACAACACACAACAAGGAACAGGAAAGGAAACAAGCCAAAACAGGGAAAGCCCAAAAACAAAAGATTTTACAGAATATACAAAAGGACTTCCTAGTCACCTAGGCCTTGAACAACTTCAAATACTTCCCACCATAAGGAAGTGGGAGAAGAGATCCATCCATATAATCAAAATAGAAATAATTTTCTCCAACAAAATATCTCATTTTGAAAGGACCAAACCAAAGAGAATCAAACTTACCATGGCTTCCTCAAGGTTCATGTCTTTTTCCCATAGTAGAACAATGTCTTCCACTTGAAAATATTTGTGTATAGCTTTCTTGTCAAACAAAGTTTTCAACTTTAGTTGATGATCTGAGATTCTATCAAAAACTTGGATCATGTCTTCATCCAACTTCTGAAGATACATGATCCTCTTGTCCAAGGAACTAGTAAAACTTGAATCTTTAATAACCTTCATTAAGTTAAAGGTTGGTAATTCCACTATTACTCGGAAGTTGAGCTTTAACACCATACACCACTTGAAATGGAGACATGTGTTTTGGGTGTAATTTTATCTTCCCAAAGAGCATCATAAAGTTTCTCATGCCAATTCCTCTTAGAGTCATTGACAAGCTTCCGAACGATGGTTGCTAGATTTTTATTTGTTGTTTTTAATTTTCCATTCCTTGGAGGTAGTAGTCTGAAGAATGAGAAAGGGAAATTCCATAACCATAGTAAAAATCCATCATCTCAGAAGAAGAAAAATTTGAAGCATTATTAGTCACAATCTTGTTTCGTACCCCAAACCTTATCAAGATGTTCTCTTTAATGAAATTACACACCACCTTAGAAGTAGTTCTTTTGATTGAATAACCGCTACTCACTTTGTGAAGTAATCTATAGCAGCTAGCATGTGAGTATGCCTAGAATTGTAAGATTGATTAAGATTTATAATGAAATCCAATCCCCAATGTTGAAAAGGCTCATCAATCACTATTGGGTTTAGTGGTAAAGCAGCCAACTTAGATCTCCTAACAAAATTCTGATAGGCTTCACACTTACCTACCCATTTTTATGCAATTATGAACAATGTAGGCCAATTGTACCCAACATGAAGAATTTAATGGCCAGTGATAGTAGAAGATAAATGCCCTCCATAAGCCGATCATGAGAACCTAAGAACAATTTCTTTTGTTGCTCTTTATCCACACACTTCAATAATCTTCCATCTATGCCTCGCTTCAACAAAGCATTCTCATATAATAGATCTCTTTTCCTTAGAACTCAAGTGGGATGGACACTCTCCATAAGTAAGTAAATGTCCAATATCAACATACCATTCATCTGTTGAACTGAGGAAGAGGATAACAAGAACATCAACTGCTTCTTTGGACAATTCTACATCAACTCCTTCAACAATAAGGCCACATTAGCCTTTACCCTAGACTAGCTTAGATGGCTTGATATCAAGGTCATATTCTTGGAATTTATCTACCCAATTGCCTCTCTTAGTTCCAAACTCATGTTGTATAAGAATAGACTTGATGGTTGTATTAGGTACAATCACAACAAAGTGAGAATTAAGAATTTAAAAATGAAATTACTTAACATCTTTGACAATTGCAAAATCATGTTTCTTCGCGTCATAGAATATTTCAATTCAGGAGCTTTCAAAACATATCTCATGAAGGAAATTGGAAGTTCATGATCGTCAAAATTCTTCTAAGATAGCACAACAACCAAGGTATTCTTTGTAGCATTGTAATACATGATAAAATCCTTGCTGAAATCGGAGACAGATAAGATGGGGGTTTTAGCAATGGCTTTCTTGATACCTTCAATTGATTCTTTACTCTCAGAAGTCCAACCAAATTTTTGTTTTCCTTTCATCATGTGAGCAATGCTTATGCTCAGTTTTACAAAATCAGGAATGAATCTCCTCAAGAAGTTTATCTGACCAAAGAAAGAGTGAACACCATTTTTGCTTGTGGGAAGAGGAATCTTCTAGATTGGTTGAAATATTTTTGGATCTATCTTGATTCCTTCTTTGGAGACAATATACCCCAACAACTTTCCTTCAGTGACACAAAAGATAGACTTCTTAGGATTGAGATAAATTCCATGTTCTCTACATTTCTTAAGGACTACTTTAAGATGGTGAAATTGATCTTCCCTTGTTCGGAGAAACCGTCAAATCATCAAGGTACACAATAGCACACTTTCCTTTAGACTACCGAAAGCCTAGTCCATTGTCCTCCGAAAGGTGGCACCAATATTGATAAGACCAAAAGGCATTCTCTTGTAGGAAAAGGTGCCCCAAGGAGTAGTGAAAGCATTTTTGTGTTGATCTGGGGTATAGAATTCCACTTGATTATATCAAGAGAATCCATTAAGCATAGACAACATCTCAGATCTTGTGAAAACTTGAAAAAATTGATCCATCATGGGGAGAGTATAGTTTTCCTTTAGAGAGGCCTGATTCAAATTTCAAAATCCACACGATGTAGATCTCACCATTCTTTTTCGATGGGCTGAATTTTGGCAATCCATGTTGAATAATGTATACAAAAATTTATCTTTGCTTTTTGTAAGTTCTGATCTCTTGAAAAATAGTGTCAACAACCTTCACATTGTATTGCCTTTGTTTCTTATTGAACGGTTTGATCCTAGGTTTCAGAGGGATAAAGTGTTGCTTTTCCTTTAGCTGGAAAGCCTTGAGATCATCATACGAATAGGAAAGAACATCAACATAAATTTTTAGTAGATCTACTACCTTCTTCTTCTCCTCTTAAGTGCAGTATTTTCCAATGTTTGCTATGTTGGGTTCATCAAGACTCCCAATATTAATCTTTTCATATTCATCGACTATCGAGCTCCTTGGGAAGCTTTAGAATTAATGTACATATCATGCTTATTAAAAATATCTTCCAAACTCACCAGCCCTTTGGTAATCTTGTTACCTTTCAGTTTGATCCATCCATCTTGATCCATCTCTTTGTTGATATCTCCTACATTAGAGGATACATACTCTCAAGGAAAAGTCTCACTTCCTTCAAAATACAACTCGGTCAAAATTATCCTTAAGCTTCGAGAAAGAGAGAAAATGTTGATCATCATTGAAAACCTACCGCTTATTTGCATTATCTAGTACACTCGGCCTATGAATCATTTTCAATGGTAAATTTCTCTGAGAGAAATTTGGGTGAGGAATCTGTAGAAATCTAGAGAAAACTAGAGAATCAGCTCTAGTGTTCCTTTCTCTTAGCACAACTTCATTGGTGAAAGCACCAAGAAACTAAATAGAATCCCAAACAATATTTCTATAATGCTTCAATCTCATATTCTTCACTTGAAAAATATCTCGGACTTGTGTCATAATCAACTCTGTATCACCACAAACACAAAGATTCTTCACTTCCATTTCTTTTGCCATGTTTAATCCAAGTATGAGTGCCTCATATTCAGCTGTATTATTTGTATTTTCAAAACAAAGCTTGAATGAAAAAGGATGAATCTTCCCTTCTGGAGAGGTTAGCACCACACTAGCCCCAAAACAAGTTGAAGAGTAGCTTCCATCAAAATCTAGAGTGCAAATGCCATTGGGATCATGAATCAATCCCTTAGGAAGTTTTGTCTCATATTGTGACATGATCATGTAGTTATCATGTCATATATCTTCATAGAGTATTTGTGTTTCTGGATCATCTGTCTTTTGGACAATGTATTCATTTTTTTTCTCAGGTAGCATCTTCTTCATTTTTCTATTGACTGGGATCAAAGCATGCAACCAATCCATCTGAATTTCTCCTCCAACCTCCTTACAAAAATTTTAACTCGAAACATCCCATATGAGGGAGGAATATCAACTACGAAAATAGTGGCTAAGACCCTTTTCTATGGAAAAGTAGAAAAAGCTACTTGTGCATCTTTAATTCTTCCAACCAAAGGCACTTTTCTACTCTCCATGGAATAGTAGAAACCAAAGGGATGTGTTAGAGTCGTGGCCCAAATCATGAGCTACTTTTGTAGGCATTACAATGTCTCGATGCTCCCGAGTCTATAACATAATTACTGAGAATATGTCCAAATGTGAGGAGAGTCACATAAAATGGTTCAATTTTATCATTAGGGGAAAAGACGTAGCTCAAGCAAGGCTTGATTGAGGTGAGGAAGAGGGAGTGGGAAAAATACCTCTAGAGGTACTAAATGAGGCTTTGGATTTGGAATTGACAAAGTTTACCATTTTAGAAAAAGATTTTGGATTGGTTTGGTAAAACTCTACCTCTCGAAATTTGAATTTTGGTCTTTTTGGGATGATTAATGATATGAAAAGATCCGAGGTGGATGGGGCATCATTGCTAGGAACTCAAGACACTTTTGATTTATTAGTTTTAGGATTTGAAGGAGAAAACGTTTTGGAAATAGAAGTAGAAGAAGGAAATTAGCATTACTAACATTTTGTGTGGAGGCAAAGTGGGAATAGGAGCTCCTATTCTTGTAACCACTAGAATAGTTATAGGAAACTCACATTTCTTAGCAGGTCGCACACTTTTTTTTTTTTCATTTTCTACCGAGTCATAACAATATATGACTCACTATTCATGTTTTCCATTCTTTCATCATATTCATCTTCATCATCCATACCTTCAGTGGTGAGGAAATGAACTTGAGATCTACCAAGATCTTCTAGTTCTTCATCAACCTGTTCTTCCGTTCTTCATAGAGTTCATTAGACTCCTCATCATCAGGTTCTTTAACTTCACAAGTTGCATTGACTGGAACCTTGATGGGTGGGCCTTTAATATCCAATTTGGTCTTAGAAGAAGGCGGACGGTTCTGGGATGAAAATTCTTCCTAGGAATATCTTGGCGAGGATTATGTTGAGCCAATTTTTTCTTGATATCAATGAGATCATTTATAATATTTTGTACTAACTAATCAAAATTGGCTCCAAGGAAAGAGGAAGAAGATGCTTTAGATTTGGAGGATTCTCCATTTTAGTTTACTAGACATGATTAAATCATCCTCAACACTAATATCCAAATGTTTATCAACATCTAGAGTTGCAAGGTTAGCTCTTCTTAGTTCATAACTCACTTCGGGTAACTGGGTGTTGAGGAAGAAGCACTTTTGGATTTTATCCATAGGACGAGTGTTCTATGGAATTTTATGAATGAGCTTGCTGAATTTGGCCACAAAATCCCTCATGGGCTCAAATGGTTCCTTCTTGATATGAGATATTTGAGCTAGGAGAGCATGCACCTCTTTAGTAGGTTTGAAACTCTACTCAAACTAAGTTTTCATGGTATTCCAAAAAGTGATCAACCCAATAGGAACATTATAAAACCAATCAAAACCTTATCCTACAATGTCTCCATAAAAATCGTGATAAAGACATCTTCATGGCCAACCCCAAGAATCTCACATGTAACAATGAAGGTTGCAATGTGTTCATCTAGATGAATGTTCCCATCACCCCAAAATTTGGGAAAACATTTCTTGTTACCCATAGGTAACTCATGCAATGGCTGAGGAAGAGCAAGAGTCCCAACTTGTTTTCCCCAAGGCAAAGGGACTACCATCTTTGGAATAATTGACTGAAGGGAAACTAAAACACTAGTACGTATAAAAAAACAAAGATAAAGACCGAGTTCTTGAGGAATGCTATCCTTGGAATTTCTATCTTTAATAGGAGGTGTGCTTGTAGAACAAGTTTCTCTGTTCCTTCTTGCTGGAAGAGAGAATTTTTTTGCTCCAAAAGTTGAAAATGGGAATCCTTAACCCCGAGAGATTTCTTCCCATGTGTATACCATAGAGTCTCCAAAACAAAAATGATCTTGAATTTGTTCTTTTAGAAAGGGATTCGTTTGAAATAAAATCCTCGGAGAGTCACCAAAAATTGTTGGGTTTTTAAAATAATACTTTAACAAACGATAGTCAAGTGGATATCAAGTCCCTCATCTTTAATGGGATAGGTTCCCTTATTGAAAGTAAGTAGCAAAAATTATATAAAAATGTACATCTTTCAAAGTATGGATTCCTCGATACTTTGAAATGTTTTATGCCCAAAGATAATAAATATGAAATAATGGAAGAATTAAGGAGATGAGAGAGGAAGAACATAACAATACCTTCAGGAAATATAGATAGTAGAGTATAACCTTATACGTATTGATCTAGAGATATACATAGTAGAATCATTTACATTTATTACGTATATAATTCCGAGACACAAAGTTCTAGAAATCATATAAACAACAACACAAAGTTTCTTATCATAAATGATGGATGATTCAAAATTTTCAGAAAAGGAAAGCACGAATAACATAGGAAGAAAGGGAAAAAAATTGTATTGATTACTTCAAATCTATTACATCTATTGATATGAAGATCTAACCCTAACAATAGCATGGAGAAGCCTTTAAATAGCTTCTAAGAATAGTTACATTCGGTTATAAAAAAGATGAAACTGATTCAAGAAACCGATGTCCGAATTTCTTTAATGCTTTAAGCTTTCCATGCTCCTCGGTGGAAAACTAGACACATTGAATCACAGCTCGCTCATATTGCCTTTGCAAACTTTGAATTTGAGCCCTCCACGTGGGATAGATTAAAGTTGAAGCGAGCCTAAGGACTCCTTTTGTATTTTGTGCCTTTGTAGTGATTTTACATTTCAAAACTTTTTGCCCGCCCACCCACTTTTGATACGGGCTTGACACATGGCTTTACTTAAGTGGCAATGGATTCGCAACTCCCGTTTGCAATTTTAACTCTTTTTAATGCGGGCTCGAAAACTCAAATTCCTTCGCCGACCCACCTCCCAGAGTTGGACTTTTGATGTGGGCTCAACATTTGACTTTATCACGTAGCATGAACGGGGACACAGTCACTTTATAACTTTAAGCTCTTTATGGAAACAAAGCCAAAATTCCTAAATTGCTCTGATGGCCCCCCTTCGCACTTTGACTTTTCAATGACGGAGTCATAGCTTAATTTATACTTTATGCCCTTTTGGAAATAAAACCAAAATCCCAAATCACTCCAATAACCCACTTTCCCACTTTGAATTTTCAAAGCATCAAAACACAAAAAGGGCCCGCCTTTCTACTACTGCTTGAAACATGGTCACGTGTCCCTTCACAATCCGAGCTTTAATATTTTTGTGTTTTTGACTAAGTCCCTCTATTTGGCGAAGGATTTATTTCTGACCCAGGAAACGTGGAGGCTTCCCACTCATTTGGAGACTCTATTTGGACCTCGACACTCGAGTTACGCCATTGAGACGCATGGAGAGCCGGCACACGTTTGGGACCTACTTTATGATTTTTCCTCGAAAGAGCATCGGAAGGACATGTGGGGCTTTCCTTTGGTTCTCCTATACTTATTTGATTCAATGGTCGATCTCTCCCTTTTTCAGACCTAGGACACGTGAAAATCCTACGCTCATTTAGGCACTATCCTCCGGGTCCCCTTCGGAGTTGCACCATTGAGACGTGTGGAGGCTTACACTACCGTTTGTTTCATCGAATCAGGGTTCTTCCCACCACAGGAAAATTTGACACTTTTGCAACAAATAAAAAAGTGACAAGTTTAAAAAATAAACCCACCAAGCCACATCTAATCAAAGATGTTCACATACTACCCATGGATTTTGGGGCAAACATTGAGAGGGAATATATGCTTGTCATTCATGATCGTGGAAAAATAAAAATGAAAGGGAAAACCTCATCTTTATGCCAGAATTTGAAATTGTTCTCCATGGAATGAAAACTAAAAGCAATACCAAACTTGACATGATCCACAACAAAAGAGAAGGATTGACAACAACATCCAAATGAAGGTAAATATTTTCAAGCATCCATACGGGAAATAGAATACTTGAACTACAAAGACAAAGAATTTTCAATTGAAAGGGCAAGAGTAAAGACGAGCACTCACTACTTCAAAGCATGGATTACTCCAAGGTACCGACTATAAATTCTCAAAACTTGATTTCAAAAAGACTGGAATTTTTAGGGAGACAACAAATATGATGAAAAACACCTTGAATCTTATGGTATTTAAGATGAAATATAAAAAATAAATAAAATGGATGTATTTTATCAAAAAAATATACGATGTTTATGGTTTTTCCCAAATGGGTATATAATCATTGTCTATACAATTGTCCTGTAATAAAATACTATACAAGATCAAATAAAGAAGAAGAGAGATATACACCCACAAAGGAAATGGGTAGATCCTTTCCCTCAACACCAAAACTTAAAAAAAAAAAAAAGAGCTTTCAACCCTCTCTAATGGCTTCCATGGCTTTATCTTACTATCCTCCTTCCTTAACCTTCAAATCGGGGATAATTTTAGTGGCGAATATTTGTAATATGGCAAATATTCTTTTTTTGAAAAATTTGAAAAGCTGATTTTTTTTTTGCAGTCAATGACCTGACACTTCACCTAAAAATTACAGTTTAATTTTTTTAGGTTGGCTTCGCCTAATCTTGAAACTATCCCCTATATAATCCTAGATTATTTTCCGGATAGAAGACTACTAGATCACGCATACCACCCGGAAGCATATGTATTATAAAGTACGAAGAAATGCGCAATAGGAGGGCAGAGGCTACGATGTGTGACATGAGGACAGAGGTTGCAAAACGAGGGACATAGAGTTTTTTGATGTGTGATATTGAGAGTTTATTGACACGTGACATGGAGAGCTTGTTGAAATCCGGCAGAGTGTGGAGGAAATAGATGCGTGATAGATATTTTGTTGACATGTGACATAGAGATTTTGTTGTCGTGCGACTAGAGGCGCGAGGTCTGCAGACGCAGACAAAGATTTTCTGTCGCTGCAGCATCAACTTGGTGGTTGATTTGCATCAACCACCTTGTGGACGCCGTGACAAAAATCTCCCCGCGCACATCTGCAACCTTCTCACACACCTCTTAAATATTAGGAAAAAAATTTGTTGCCATACCCCCAAAAATTTGCCTTCCTCGCGAAACCAGCTTGAGGATATTCACCAGGTATTTTCCACCTCTGATTTCTAAGATGTCTATTAAAATGAACCCCGCTTCAAATCCAAACAATAGAAAAATGAGATATTTGATTTAGAAAATGAATATGAGAGAACCCAAAAGGATATCTAGGGTTTATTTAGTCTAACCTAGATTAAATGGCTTAGATAGATTAGATCGAATGGTCTGCAGGATGAACCATACATCACTTAAGGGATGGGCTATTTAGGTGGGAATGGAATAAATAAAAATATGTGTGTGTAATGTTAAATGGGGGCCTAAGGGGTTAGACTTGGTTGTGCACCTTGCCCCTTTTGAGATAATGATTTTATAATAATGTGCATGCCATTAACACTAGAGGATTATTATCCTTGTCTAATTAAATTTAAAATTGCTAATGGGATTTTAAATAATAAATTCAAAGGGGATTAATGGAGTTAAATAATGAAAATCTAAATGAGGATTATTTAAATAAAATATTTGAGTCTAGAAGAGAAATAATTAAATCGTAACATCATTTTGAAATTGGGTTTAAAATATTAATCATTATTTTAGTTTTGACTGCCTTGTAATTGTTTAAAATTTTATAATCGTGGATTTAATTAAAATCCTGGCTAAGGCCTTGTAACCTTTCAAAAAAAAATTATTTCATAATTTTCACAGTTTTCTATCGGGTTTGAGTGGGAAAAATGTGGGCATTACAGAATGCGGGTGGTTGTTTCAACAATGCTCGTTACCTATGCAAATGGTGGGATTTGTCTTCTATGGGAGACATATTTCTTTTGATATGGTGGTGCCCCTCCCAAATCCCCTACAGGTGATGGTGTGAATGGTGGAAAGTTACATAGTGGTTCTTACTTGGATATCTCCACTAGGGGATCGTCTCGAGCTTTCATGATATCAAGGGGTTATTTTACCTAGAACAATGTGTAGCCCAAACATCACGGCTCTATTGGTGTTTTCTAACGAAGGGTCCCTTGCTCTCTAAACTAAAACAACATGTTTTTCACATCTCTGGTGATCCTATCCGTGGATATATGGTAGTTTATGAACTAATTATGGAGGTAGGATTGAGAAAAATCAAACCCTTTCCTAGGGTAAGATGAGTATGTTGAAGGATAAACCCCTTGTTCAGGAATCTTTCAATGATGCATTGTAGGTGAAAGAAAATAGAACATGGGATTTTTGGATTTCATGAAATACAATTCGATGGCCTATGAAAACCTACTCCATCAGTTTGTTTTGGTGAAGAGATAGTTCTATTTGAAGATGATTTCAAGAGAAATGGTTTGATATGCATATTTAACAAATTTTTTCCAAGTATGTCAATGCTTCATGCTTGAATATTGAGGCAATGGGGTCCCTTCATGACACGTAGGTTGGATATCTTACCTATTAGTGGGATTTTTCATAGTTACTTTTTCTCGATGCTTCTGGATAGGATCTAGTTTTTGGGAATGTTTGGTAATTTGAATCCCATATTCTATTGATAAAACCATGGTTTCCTTTGTTTAACCTAGTTTATAATTCCTTCCATGTAAAACCAAAGTGGATACATCTACCATATTTACCCCTCCAATTTTTTTTGTAAATCTATTTAACTGCTATTGGTAATACTTTAGGGAAATATTTGGCTATTGATCAAAAATAAAATATTTTCATCACACAACATATGTTAGAATCTTGGTAGATATGGATACTTCTGTTGATTTCCCTGCCACTATTGAACTCAAAGTTGAGGATAGAATTTGGATTCAAAATATGGACTATGAAGGGTTTACCTTTAGGTGTAGAACATGTTTTTATCTTGGCCATTTAGCTTTTGATTTTCATTTGGTAAGAAAACATGTCGAAGGAAGAAGTCAGAGTGCCCACTCATCTTCAACACTTATTATATGTTGATTTTGATTACTATTGACTTTAGACATGGATATTACTGTATAATTTTAGTTTAGCATGATGTTAGATGATAGAGATATTATGACTATTGATGGACTTTGATTCATAGTTGATTTGTGTAGTTTCTTAGAGATGTTGAGAGATAAATTTTTATTGATGATGATGATGTGTTGTTGGCATATATATTACTGAAATTCATAATTCTCATCATGTTGACTATGATATAGCTTTTGAACTAATCTTGTGATCTTGTTGATAAAGTGATAAAAAGATAGAATTGATATGTTGTTGAAATTTTAGACAAATGATAGCATTGTTAGTCGAAATGATGAATTAACTATATGCAGATGGTTATTTATTTACGTGCATATATTTATTCTTGATGTTTCGATGATACAGCCATAAGGCCGAAGGAGTTATTGTGTGATTTTGTAGGTAACTATATCACAACAATCAAACAGGGATTGAGACTTACTACAACAAAATACTAGATGGATACAAATAAGGTCACCATGGAAACTTGTGTTAGGTTGTGGTTTGTGTGTTTTAATTTGCTAGGGGTCCCCATGGGGGGATGACCTCCAATTGTGACCATGGGCATGTGTGCAATTCTTCCCTTTTATTTTATTTATTATAGAGTATGTGGTTTAATTTTGATGTAATTTATTTAATCATTATTGATTAATGTGCCTTTCTTAAGTAAATTAAATCATGTTATTAAGTTATTTGGGGGTGTGAAAAATGGATTCATTCATTAGAATTGTTCATCTTTGGGATTATGTATTTTTTATTGAGTGTAAGTGACTTTGAGTGTTGAACACTCTACCTTACCTTGGAATTTCAAATTTGGGCTTAAGGTCTATTTTTGGAGGCTTGTCCCACACCTCTTAATTTCATATACCAACCCTACCTATGGATTGGGGGGTAAAAAATAGACCCCATGATGTGTTTTTTAAGATAAAAAGTGACATTAATTACAATTTTTGTTAGATGGGTTTTAAAGTTTATCCTTAGGGGGTGTGAGTTTGGATTGTGTGTGTAAGAGGCTTGTCATTCCTCTCAACCACAAATTTATTATGCATTAGGGTAGAGGTTTGACTTGTGATGCAGAGTTTAGGATAATTGATGGCACATCCTACATGGATCATCCTCACCCTCCTCTCTCCTTTTTATATATATGCAAGTTTAATTCTTTGTTTGGGGTTACTTCATTTCATTTTGTGCTCTTGTATTTAGGAGTTGGAGGATTTTAAAGTGTTTGTTGAATATTTGGAGTTTGTTGCAGTTGGATTTGGATTTAAGGAGGTTGTTGTGTGACTCTTTGATCAAGATCTACCTTAGAAAGGTAAGAGCTACACTCTTGTTTTAAATTTTTTTTCTCTTATATGTGTATATTTGTATGTTATTGAATGTTTTTGTAAAATTTTTGGGTTCTTGGGTAGGTTGCTTAAGTATCATGGAGGAGAAGGCTATGGGGATCTCATATGTAGGGAGGCATAATATTTTATCTCATGTTTTTGAGGGATTTGGGTTGGTTGCCCCACCTTGGATAAGAAAATGCTTGCATTTCTTACTTGGTTCTTATGAGGGAGGCATATGACATTTTTGGGAGGCATAAGAGTCTGTGGGAGGCATAATATTTGTGTATGGGTTTTGAGATGTATATTGGAGGGTTTTAAATTGGGAACGTAATTCCCATTGGAAGGCATAAGTGATCCCCCCATAGATACTTGCTCCATTGGCTTGTATTTTCAAGCGTTGTATATTTTGTTAGTTTGCTTCTTGTGATTGTATTTTATTTTAATTTTGTTCTTAAATGGTTGTGAAATCTTTGTATTGTGATGTGGAAGCTTCATAATATTTTCCATGAGTTGGATCCATCTTTTAATACATTGAGGTTGTGGCTCGGGGGCCAATGAGGAGGATAATTTCTTCTCCTCATTTTATTATTGGTTGGGTGGAGAGTGTTGCTCTCCACAAATTTTTTTGATGTGATCAAATGAATAAATAGTGGACCTCTTATTAAATAATGAGAACTTGGATCTTATGTGAAGTAAAAAAAATCCTCCTTAGTGAGAAAACCTTCTTATAGTTTCCACTTAATGCGGAAGACTTGTAGTATTATATTTTTGAAAGAAATGTTGCATTGTAAGTTTCATTTACTAATTTGTATTATTATATTTGAAGGTATTTATTTAAAGAAGGTGTAATTTCCTTTCTCCTCATATTGTTTTATGTAAAGGAATGGATTGGAATGGATGTCATGTTTAAAGGTTTACTTGTAATGAAAAAGAAAGAGAAAGCTCATTATTCTTTGTGGAAGTTGCATTTTTTGGTATAAACGAAAAGAAGAATATAGAAGTTGTAAAATATTAATAGTGTATTCATTGCAAAGTTGAATGTGAAATAAAGTTTCTTATGGTTACTTGAAAAAATGGTTGTAGTAAGAAATGGAAATATGCAATAAAATTTAAGTAAGTTATTGTGTTGAAAAATTGCATTTTTTTGAGGAAAGGAAAACAATGATATTAGGAATAGATTAATATTATTTCTTACTCTTCAACTTGAAAGAAAAATTGTTCAAAGAAAATTTGTTGAAAGAAAATAAAAATGAACTTGTAGTTTTTTTCTTGTACTATGGAATTAGAAAATCTTTTAAGTTACAAATTTTAGGCATGGAATGAATAAATGGTTAAACCCTTCAACTGGAGACCTTAGGAACATAAATTCAACTAAGGATAAATTGTAAAAACACACTATTCAAATTTATTTTTGGAAAATTCATGGAATTGATGGTTCTCATATTAAAGAAATGGACCGCCGCCCTATGTAGAGCAGAGGTCTCTGAACTGCCACTAAGGCAAGGTGGTGGTTAGTGAATCATCACCTGTGTAAGGGGATGGTCCTAGGATCATCGACCTACTTTGAATGGCAGCTTTGTCACCGACGGAAGAAAATAAAAATCCATCTGTGCTATTTTAAACTTGGTTTAACAAGCAATTTAATCTGTAAAGTTAAAGAGGAAACCTCCAACAAGCAATAAAGGAATAAATTCAATGTTTCAAACTTGTAAATCTTTAAATGGGTATTTAAAAGCATTCAATCTCATGGAGTAAAAATGAAGTAGGGTTTTTCCCTTGTAGGAAACTAAAAAAATAGGATTAACTTTATAACACTCCATATTTGGAGTGGAAACCTCTACAATCTTAAAATGGAAGGAATTACACCAAAAATCCGTAATATAAACTAAAGTAAGCTTGATTTTGTGAATTCCTCCATGATTATTCCTTCCTTTCTTCCATGCCCTCCATTTCTTCAAGATACAAATTAAACAAAAAAAAGTGACCAAATGAGGAGGCTAGGGAAAAGAAAAAGATTTTATTAAAATCCCATAAGGATAGTTAAGTTTAGTATAGAACCCTAAGATCTTGTGGCCATAATTGATTTAATCCAAGGGTTGAGGATCAACCCTACAATTATTAGGTAAGAATGAATTTTATGGGTGTCTTAAATAATTTTAAAGGTATGTGTAAATAGGTGAATGGGGCCATTTAATACCCTTGTATGTTAAGTCATTTATTTAGTTCCTAGTATGTTTTAGAAATTAATGAAATGGACATTAAATATATTAAGATAATGGAACTAGAGTAACTAAGGATAAGGGCTTATTAAATATGGGTTTGAAAGTTGATTCCTAAGGGGGAAACTATTTAACCTAGTGAAAGGAATTATTGAACACTTTTCTAGTGGTGAAAATTAAATTGACTATACAACTAGAGTAAGAACATTTAATTAATAATCTAGATTTGGAGGAGTTTGTTCCTTTTTTTCGTGGAGGACCATGTTGCTGACCAACCGAGCCCCCACTAAGTTCCTCTATGCATTGGGCATTCAAAAAAAAAAATTCACACTAACTCCGACCGAGCTCTCGATGGAGCTCTACATTACCACCAAGAAAGTTGATCACGTATTTTCTCAAAGAATCCAAACCAAGCCGATAGATAGGTCGACTTATGCATTGACATTTCATCGAGTTGTATTTATATCGATTAGGTTGGTTCATTCCTTAAAAGTATTGATCGCCTACTTTGATCTATTGTTGGCATGTTGATCATTTCTAATACCGTCTTATTTGTAAAGGGGACGATTCTTTCATCAATCTAGTTGTTTATTGAATGGAGGGGCTAAACATTCAAATATGAGTGATCTAGATTGATCCCCTGAGGTGTGTCATAATCCTCTCCAACCAAGCCTTCAAGACCTTGCAATAAAAATCGAGGATTAAGAAGCCAAATAAAATCAAAGCAAACAATGATTCAATTCCATTTTCCTTTGTCAAATCAAGCAGGGACTTGCAATCCCAAAACCAAATGGTGGATAAAAAAACAATGACATTTAAAACAAAAATACAAGCATAAGAGATAAAAAAACAAATTAGTGGAAAGGAAATTAAAATGAAACTCGGATCCAGCTTCACGAGGAAACCGCTAAATAGTCCTCCACCTAAGCGGGGCATGTGGACCTCTATCAAGCAAAAGTTGAATGTCTTCAAAGGTTAGTCGAATTTGTTTTTTATTTAAATATATTTTCTTCACTTCATATTCATAGTTCTTAGAGTGTCAAGCTGGTATGAGTGAGTGATTTGGGGTGGAGTAGTTTTTGGTTCAACCCACACACCCAACTACTTGCAGGAAACTCTATCAAGCCTCTAGTTACAACTAAACAAGCCATAAACTTTAGAGAAGAAAACCTAGAAAAGGGTAAAAAAATATACCACATCACTTATTTTTTCATTCTAAGCATTTTTTTGCCAAAGGGAGGTTTATCAAAAACTTCATTTTGAGCTATTGTTTTGTGGTTTTTCACACCGAGAGTCATATTGAGCTATTGGATGAAATTGTAATATTTCGAGCATTTTATAGTTTATTATACTAATTTGAAGGTTACCATATTCAACCACAAACCATTATAACTAATTTGAAACTGACATATATTTTTAATAAAAAAGTGAAATTTTTGTTATGTATCACTTAAGAGATCTTCGGATATCCCTCACAAAGTGTTTGGTATAAATAAAGCCTTTGGGAAATGCTTACGGGTAAATTCGCCTTAAATACTACAAAACATAACACCTAATATAGCTACAACAACTTCGTCTGAGTGTCAACCCTTTAAATCCACAAGGATTAATAAGGACACAATGTAGACACTTTGAGCCCTCCCATCCATCTATGAAGGATCAGATGTAAATCTAGACATTGAAATTATTCAAGTATATAACAAAGTTATGCCTCGCGTATGAGGATATTTAGTTGAGTGGTGTCAATAATCACACACCCCTTCGCACTATCTTCATACCACGTGTGAGATTCTTTCATATAAGTTAACGCATATTTCACGTGATCGCAGAGTATGTATAAAGGGAAAGCTTCTTCCACGTACAAACGGGTATATCGGAAGGGCACGTATATAGAAATGTTTGGTATAACAGAATGACGGTATATAGTTTGGGAGACCATATTCTTGGAGTGATAAGATCATTACCCGTTGTTATTTGATTTTATAAAATGGGCACCAATGCCCACAAGTTCTTTCTTCCATATTCTCAACTTCTAAGAGGAAATAACTATACAACATGGAAGACAAAATCAAGACGCAACTTGAATTTGAATAGATTTGGAATGTTGTTGATGGTTCAAGATGAGCAAAATCAACAACTAATGCAACCCAACAACGATAGTTTGATAGATCTGATCGTAATGCCAAGATGATAATCTTGTTTATAGTATTTGATGACATGAAACCCCACATTCGAGATGCCAAATCAACCAAAGAAGCATGGGATAAGTTAACCACAATTTATGAGGACAAGAATAAGAATTTAATACTTAATTTGTAGAGTAAATTACACACACCGAAGTTCAAACAAAGTTTAAAAATAGACGCTTTCTTGAGAATATTTGCATAATTGAGGGCTTCACTTCTAGCCCTAGGAGAGGAGGTAATTGATATAGCTCTCATTCCCATTCTTTTGAGATAGCTCCCTCCTTCATACTAATTTTTTTGTGAAAAAACTCAACTTGTCAGATCAGATAGTTATCTCTAACAAGTTGGTTAATCTACTGCAAGAAGAAGCTATGTACAAATTCAAGAGGTTGTCCAGGAACTACTCCACGTTATATGTTGAGCGTTGCTTTTAGAGTGGACCATACTCCATGCATTTTCATTTAAAGCTTCCTTCTACTCAACACTTTTTCCTTGCAACATATCTTTATTTCCAAAATCCAAGATCAGTTTAACCACTACAACATTCCCCATATCTTTATTTATTTGTAAATCAAGCTTCATTCCTTGTTGTTTGTGGTTTCCAATAGTCGATTCTCTAATTATTCCAATGACCATTACTGGTTTCTATCTCCTCCATTATCCCGCTTTCACAACAACATCTATGTCTTCTACCATTTTGGGAACAAAATTGACCTCCTCACTTTAAACAAGTAGTATCATATGATTTCTCCTCCTCCATATATTCCTCCACGCTTTCATGCTCTACATCGGGCTTTTCATCCCTGCAACAACTGATGGATCATCTCTCGATTTGTTGAAATTTGGTATAAATTATACTTGATCTCTCCACTTCAATCCTCTATTCTTAAATTCCATTCGAGAAGTGCAAAAAAATTATTTTGGGTATCTTGGTTCCCCTAGGGATAGAGATACAAAGTTTCCCAAAACCTAATCGTGATGGTGCCCTCGTGGCCGATCAAAAGTGATCAACATTGCAATCGATTCTGAAATCCCAAAAATGGTTAGACCTCCCCAAAATCCAAAGGGAGAGTAGGGAGACGAATCCACATAAGGAGAGATTTAAAAACTATATTATGTGACAGACTGGTTCCAAGTGATGAAGAATCATAGATGCATTTCTGAATAACCACAGAGCTTCCTAAAGCACATTTTTCTTATCTTTCTCATTTTGTAAATAGAATAGAAAACCTTCTCCTATAACATCCCTAACATGTACCTTACAAACCAATTTCCTTTTAATCCAATCTATAACAAGATCTATATTCAAATTATTACCATAATACCTTCCTCCAAACACAAATTTTAAGATTGCCTTAGCTTTTTCAATTAAAAATCCAATAATTTAAAACTTTGGGTCATCGAATCATCTTTCCATGAAGGATAAAGTTTAACAGACTACCAATTATTCTCACTAAACACTCTTGCAGCCAAAGTTAAATTCTTGTACAAAATGTAAGTGCTATACAAAGTTTTCATATTTCAAGAGAAAATTGTATCCCAAAACAATCTTTTAACCATTTAATATTAGTCGAAAAATAAAAATGTTTTTCAATGAACACACTTCTTTGCAGTCCTTTCCTACAAATCGTAGAAAAGAAAGGAAAGAACTCTCAATAAATGCTCCTTCTAGTGCTGGGTCATGTCTACTTCTTCTTTAAGATCACCATTGAGGAAAGCACTTTTTACTTCCATCTTCTAAAACTTCCATATTTTTTGTACTTCCATTACACAAACAACTTTGATGGTTTTAATCTTCAGAGTGTGTGTTAAGGTATTCTCATAGTCAATTCCTTTTGTTTGATCATATCCCTTTCACAAGAGTCTTGATTTGTATTTGTCGATATATCCATTTTCCCTATATTTTATTTTGAAAAACCTTATGCAATAATAGACTTATTTCATGCAGGGTAGATCAATAGGTTCCCATGTCCAATTCTAAATCAAGGAGTCATAGTATACATATATGGCCTTCTTCCACTCTTGTTGACTATGTTCCTCATGAACTATATAAGGTTTGGCGCTATCAACCACTGAACTCATTAGTGCGAGATTTACCTCATTTCTCTCCTCTCATGTCATTCCAACTCTTGAGTAAGTGTTTAGAAGAGAGTTACTGTGGGAGTCTCTCATGGTGCTTTGGACCCACTTTAGATGTTGATGATTCTATTGATGTGAAGAATTAGTCTACAAACTACAAAGATCAACAAAACATTGTCCTTGCATATGGTATTTACTTTATGAAGAATCCTCATTCTCATCATCCGAATGTGAGAGAAATTTATGAGACGAGTTTGGTATTGACTCTTCTTTATATGTAAATGATTCGAATGATGTCTCATCACAAAGAAAATATTTATTCTAATTAATATTGTTTGTCTCATGATCCATGAGACGATACACATTTGATGTAGTATTATACCCCAAAAATATAGATTGGAGTTTTTTGCATCAATCTTCTTCCTTTTCTTATTTACGACATACATATATGTTGTATAACCATAAGATCTCAAATAACAAATATACGTCTTATGATCATTATATACCTCTTCTAGTGTGTTATCCTACAAGATCTTTTTATCTTCCTAGTTCTAAAGATATATAGCTCTCTGGACCACTTTTTCTCAAAACAATTTCTCTAACTTTGCAATCAATAGTATGCAATGATGGATCTCGAGGATAGTTTGATTGTGATACTATGCAACTACATTCTCCTTGGGAATATATGGGGCATTAAAGTGATTTTTGATGTCATACTCCTTCAAGAATGCCAAGAATATATTTTACATCAACTCCCCCACGATTTGAGTGGAAGGCAAAAAGGGGTTTCCTGGTTTTCTTAACAACTCGCTTATAGGATATCAAAAAATTGGCAAATGTTTTACTATTATTTTGGAAAAATAAATCCCTTTTCTTGTAAGAATAGTCATCGATGAACAACTGAAATTACAAAAATTTCTACAATGAAGCAAGAAAATATCCATAAAGATTGGTATGGATGACCTCAAGACATTTTTGGGATAGTATGTACTCGAATCAAATGGATCCCTATGTTTTTTTCCTTTTAGACATCGAAGAAAAAGAGGTAATGAATTAAAGAGTGGAAGAAGTACTCCTACCATATCTTTATAACTAAGCTGATAGAGGAAGCCACTTAGAGAGATGCCAAAATTTATAATGGCACGGTGAAGTGGATACAATGGTGGTGATAGATAAAGTAATTGTAGAGGATAAAACTTCATCTGATGAAAATAAATGATACTTCAAGAAATTTCTATCAAGTAGTGTTCCTTCGCATCATATCAAACATGATTTGATGCCTTTCTTAACCATGAACTCCATCTTGAGCTTGTGATTCAAAAGATTACTGACAGATAATGGATTTTTGTTCAAGATGGGAACATTGATGACATTTGTGAGAGTACATATTATTTTTTCTAGAGGAATTGTGACATTTTCTATTCCTTTTGAATCATACTCCATGTTTTATGAAATTTGAACCCTATCTCTAATGGGTTGATCAGTCAATAAATTAAAAATCTTCCTATCACCAGTCATATGCATACTAGCATAAAAATCGATCACCCAAAAATTATATGATATCTATGATGTTTGAGAGACTAGAACCAAATCATCTTAATATGCACCACAATTTTCTGATTTTGGGACATCCTCATCTGATTCATCATCTAGTTGGGATGTGTTTCTGCTTCTTTTGGTGATGAATCCTCTCTGATTTCTTTAAATCACTACAGCCAGATGTGTTGTCTTCTTTAGAATTACTTTGTCTGTGGCCATTATACAAAAAATTTAGAGTGTTTTTCATATTTGTGTGGTAGATGTGACACCATCGATTCCATTTTTATGACTTCGCTCATTGCTACTTTTGTGACTTCTTTTGTGTCTTATTCTCTTGATGTCTCTTAAGAGACTTCTGACTCTTCTGCTGCCTCAATATCAACTCTTTTATTAGGAAAATATGTTAGTGTTCCATTGATATGTATGGATGAATAATAATTACGTGAAATTTTGTTAGCTTCAAATACCCAGCTTGGATCATTTTAGAAAGAAGTATTTTGAAGGCTTGGGGGTGGGATTTTGTATTTATATCTTGTTTTTCAAGAGCACAGGTGGGATCATTATTCTTGTCATGTGTCTAGGCCATGCCCGAATTTTGTATTGTATCACATACTTGATGAATAAACATTGATTTCCTCCACTTGTAGCTTATTCAAGTGTGTCACAAGAGTGTATTGGTATGTTTCAGTGAATATTTCCTTCCTTTGCATGATTTTTATCTATTACAAAACCATATTTAAGTTATTTTGAAGCCTATACATGTCATATTAAGTGCATATTTTGTTAGGGTAAATCATAGTTAACTATATTTAATTTTGGCATTTACTATGGTAATTAGTTAACTATGTAGTTTATTTATTTTTATATGGTTTCATAACCATATTTGTCATGTTATATTTATAGGTTTAATTGTTAAGTAGTATTAAAAATTATTTATGTTTGTATTCTATTTTATTCTGCTTCCTGGATGTATTGTTGAACCTATGTAACTTATTTATTTCTATCCGGTTGTCCAATATGTATAAATATCAGTAGCCTACACTATTGTAAATTTTTTTTGCTTGAACATTAATATAATAGTTCTGCATTCCACCTATGTTCACTACTTTCATTTGGAACAATAGCATGTTAATCTGGACTCGTGAACAAAGAAGCTTTAACGTATTTGAAAGATAGAGAAGAAGAGATCGATGTAGCTTGGATAATCATTTGCGCATTTGGAGAACCCGTGCAACCTCCTATAATTTCCCATCTCGCATCCCCTCGCCTCGCCATAACCTCTAGTTCCATTCCAGGTGCTTGGAATGAAAATATTTTTTGCACTAGTTCCACCTTCACCAGGCAAAAAGATTTGCAAATTTTTTTTTAAAATATAACTTTTTGTTTCCATTAGGGGTTTTGTCACTAAAATTTACTAACACTATTAGCCGTAGCTAACAAATGGCGTAAACACTAGATTTGGAGGAGTTTGTTCCTTTTTTTGGAGGACCATGTTGCTGACCAACCGAGCCCCCACTAAGTTCCTCTATGCATTGGGGATTTGAAATAAAATTTTCTTCACACTAACTCCGACCGAGCTCTCGATGGAGCTCTGCATTACCACCAAGCAAGTTGACTGTGTATTTTCTCAGCAATCCAAACTAGAGCCGACAGATAGGCTGACTTATGCATTGACATTTCATCAAGTTGTATTTGTATCAGATTAGGTTGGTTCATTCATTAAAAGTATTGATCGACCTACTTTGATGTATTTTTGCCATGTTGAATCATTTCTTATACCGTGTTATTTGTAAAGGGACGATTCTTTCATCAATCTGGTTGTTTATGTAATGGAGGGATAAACATTCAAATATGAGCCATCTAGATTGATCCCATGAGGTGTGTCATACTCCTCCGAACCAAGCCTTCAAGACCTTGCAATAAAAATCAGAGGAAATTAAGAAGCCAAATAAAATCAAAGCAAACAATGATTCGATTCCATTTTCTTGCATCAAATTAAATAGGACTGCAATCCCAAAACCAAATGGTGGACAAAAAAACAATGTGCGATTAAAACAAATACACAGCATAAGAGATAAAAAAGAAACTCAGATCTTGTTCACGAGGAAAATCCTAAACAATCCTCCACCTAAGCAGTGGCATGTGGACCTCTATCAAGGAAGCCAAGGTGAATGTGTTCAAAGGTTAGTTGAATTTGTTTTTTATTTCAATATATTTTTCTTCACTTCATATTCATAGTTCTTAGAGTGTTGAACTAGTATGGGTGAGTGATTTCGTGGAGTAGTGTTTGGTTCGACCGCCACACCTAACTACTTGCGTAAAACTCTATTGAAGCCTCTAGTTACAACTACACAAGCCACAAAATTTAGCGAAGAAAACCATAGAAAAGGGTTAAAAAAATATACCACATCACTTATTTTTTCATTCTAAGCAATTTTGCGAAGGAGGTTTATCAAAAACTTCATTTTGAGCTATTATTTTGTGGTTTTTCACACCGAGAGTCATATTGAGCTATTGGATGAAATTGTAATATTTTATAGCATTTTATAGTTTATTATACTAATTTGAAGGTTACCATATTCAACCACAAACCATTATAACTAATTTGAAACTGACATATATTTGTAATAAAAAAAGTGATTTTTTTGTTATGTAACACTCAAGAGATCTTCGGATCTCTCTCACGTTGTTCGGTATAAACAAGGCCTTTGGGAAACGCTACAGGTAAATTCATCTTGAATACTACCCTGAACTTAACGCCTAATATTGCTACAACAATGTCATCTCGAGTGTCAACCCTTTAAATCCACAGGGAGTAATAAGAAAACAATGTAGACACTTTGAGCCCTCCCATCCATCTATGAAGGATCAGACGATGTAAATCTAGACAATGAAATTATTCAAGTATATAGCAAAGTTATGCCTCGCATATGAGGATATTTAGTTGAGCTAGTGTCAATAATCACATTGCACCCTTCAAAGACTATCTTTGTACCACATGTAATATTATTTCATATACGTTAATGCATCTTTCACATACCGCAGAGTATGTAGAAAGGGAAAGCTTCTTTACGTACAAATGGGTATATTGGAAGGGCGCGTATATAGAAATATTTGGTATAACAGAATAACAAGATATAGTTTGGGAGACCATATTCCTAGAGTGATAAGATCATTACCCTTTGTTATTTGATTTTGTAAAATGCGCACCAATGCCCACAAGTTCTTTCTTCCATATTCTCAACTTCTAAGAGGAAATAACTATACAACATGGAACACAAAATAAAGATGCAACTTGAGTTTGAAGAGATTTGGAATGTTGTGGATGGTTCAAGAGCAAAATCAGCAACTAAATAGATCTCGATCGGAAGGCCAACATGATAATCTTGTTAATAGTATTTGATGACATACAACCCCCGTAGCATTTGAGATGCCAAATCAGCCAAATAAGCATGGGATAAGTTAAGCACAATGTACGAGGCCAAGAACAAGAATTTAATACTTAATTTGTAGAGTAAATTACAAACATTAAAGTTCAAAGAAAATTTAAAAGTAGACGCTTTCTTGAGAAGATTTACAGAATTGAGGGCTTCACTTCTAGCCCTAGGAGAGGAGGTAACTGATACAGCTCACATTCCCATTCTTTCGAGATCACTCCCTCCTTCATACTAATTTTTGTGAAAAATCAACTTGTCAAATCGACAGCTTATCTCTAACAAGTTGGTTAATCTATCATGAGAAGAAGCTATGTACAAATTCAGAAGTTGTCCAGAACTACTCCGCATTATATTTTGAGTGTTGCTTTTAGAGTGGACCATACTCCATGCATTTTCATTTAAATTTTCCTTCGCTCAATGCTTTTTCCTTAAACATATCTTTATTTCCAAATCCAGGATCAGCTTTAACCACTACAACATTCCCCATATCTTTATTTATTCAGAATCAAGCTTCATTCCTTGTTTTTCGTAATTTCCAATAGTCGGGCTTCTTTGGTTATTCCAATTACCATTATCGGGTTTCTATCTCCTCCATTATCCCAAAGATTCACAAAGAACGCCTATGTCTTCTACCATTGTGGGAACAAAATTGACCTCCTCGCTTTAAACAATAAGTATCGTATGATTTCTCCTCCTCCATATATTCCTCCACAATTTCATGCTCTACAACAGCTTTTCATCCCCAAAACAATCCTATGGATCATCTCTCGATTTCTTGAAATTTGGTATAAATTATACTTGATCTCTCCACTTCAATCCTTTGTTCTTAAATTCAATTCGGAAGTGCAAAAATTATTTTGGGTATCTTGGTTCCCCAGGGATAGAGATACAAAGTTTCCCAAAACCTAATTGTGATCGTGCCTCGCGGCCGGATCAAAAGTGATCAACATCGCAATTGATTCTCGAAATCCCAAAATGTTTAGACCTCCCAAAATCCAAAGGGAGAGTAGGGAGATGAATCAACATAAGGAGAGATTTAAAAACTATATTATGTGATAGACTCCGGTTCCAAGTGATGAAGAATCATGATGCATTTCCAAATAACCACAGAGCTTCCTCAAGCACATTTTTCCTATCTTTGTCATTTTGTAAATAGAATAGAAAACCTTCTCCTATAACATCCCTAACATTTACCTTACAAACCAATTTCCTTTTACACCAATCTATAAAAAGATCAATATTCGCCTTTTACCATAATACCTTCCACCAAACACAAATTTTAAGATCGCTTTAGCTTTTTCAATTAAAAATCCAATAATTTCAAACTTTGGGTCATCGAGTTATCTTTCCATGAAGGATAAAGTTTAATAGACTACCGATTATTCTCCCTAAACAGTCTTTGCAGCCCCCAAGTTAAATTCTTGTACAAAATGCAAGTGTTATACAAATTATGCATATTTCCTGAGAAAATCAGATCCCAAAACAATCTTTTAACCATTTAATATTAGTCAAAAAATAATAATGTTTTTCAATGAACACACTTCTTTGGCAGTCCTTTTTCCTACAATCAGAAAAGAAAGGAAAGAACTCTCAATAAATGATCCTTCTAGTGTCGGGTCATGTCTACTTCTTCAAGATCACCATTGAGGAAAGCACTTTTTACTTCCATCTTGTAAAACTTCCATATTTTTCGTACTTCCATTACACAAATTTTTTTATGGTTTTAAGCTTCAAAGTGTTGTTAAGGTATTCTCATAGTCAATTCCTTCTCGTTTGATCATATCCCTTTCAAAAGACTCTTGATTTGTATTTGTCGATATATCCATTTTCCTATATTTTGTATTGAAAACCTTATGCAGCCTAATAGACTTATTTCGTGCATGTAGATCAACAGTTCCCATGTCCAATTCTAAATCAAGCAATCATAATATACATATATGGCATTCTTCCACTCTTGTTGACTATGTTCCTCGTGAACTATATAAGGTTTGCGCTATCAACCAATGAACTCATTAGTGCGATTTTTACCTCATTTCTCTCTTCTTCTCATTCCAACTCTTGAGTAAGTGTTTAGAAGAGAGTTCCTATGCTGAGTCTCTCATGGTGCTTTGGACCCACTTTAGATGTTGATGATTCTATTGATGTGAAGAATTAATCTCCAAACTACAAAGATCAACAAAACATTGTCCTTTCAAATTTGCCTCTTTTCTTTATGAAAAATCCTCATGCTCATCATCCGAATTTGAGAGAATCAGATGAGATGAGTTTGGTATCACTCTTCTTTATATGGAAATGATTAAAATGATGTCTCATCACAAAGAAAATATTTATTCTAATTAATATTCTTTGTCTCATGATCCATGAGACGATACACATTTGATGTAGTATTATACCCCAAAAATATAGATTGGAGTTTTTTTACATCAATCTTCTTCCTTTCTTATTTACGACATACATATATGTCAGATAACCATAAGATATCAAATAAAAATATAAGGCTTATGATCATTATATACCTCTTCTAGTGTATTTTCCTACAAGATCTTTGTATGTTCTAGGTTCAAGATATACAACTCTCTAGACCACTTTTTCTCAAAACAATTTCTCTAACTTTGTAATCAATAGTATGTAATGATCGATCTCTAGGATAGTCCGATCATGTGATACTATGCAACTACATTATCCTTGGGAATATATGGGGATTCAAGTGCTTTGTGATTGCATACTTCTTCTAGAACGCCAAGAATATATTTTATATGAACTCCCCTCGATTTGAGTGGAAGGCAAAAGGGGTTTCCTGGTTTTCTGGACAACTCACTTATAGGGTATCAAAAATTGGAAAGTGTTTTACTATTATTTCGGAAAAAGAACTCCCTTTTCTTGTAAGAATACTCATTGATGAACAACTGAAATTACAAAAATCCTTTAATGAAGCAAGCATGTATCCGTACAGATTGGTATGGATGACCTCAAGACATTTTTTGGGATAGTATGTACTCGAATCAAATGGATCCCTATGTTTTTTTCCTTTTAGACATCGAAGAAAAAGAGGTAATGAATTAAAGAGTGGAAGAAGTACTCCTACCATATCCTTATAATTAAGCTAATAGAGGGAGCCACCAGAGAGATGTCGATATTGATAATGGCACAATGAAGTGGATTCAATGGTGGTGGTAGATAAAGCAATTATAGAGGATGAAACTTCATCTAATGAAAATAAATGATCCTTCAAGAAATATCTATAAAGTATTGTTCCTTCGCGTGAGATAAAACATGATTTGATGCCTTTCTTAACCATGAACTCCATCTTGAGCTTGTGATTCAAAAGATTAGTGATAGTCAACGGATTTTTGTTCAAGATTGGGACATAGATCATATTTGTGAGAGTACATATTATTTTTTCTAGAGGAATGATGACATTTTCTATTGCTTTTGAATCATACTCCATGTTTTATGAAATTTGAACCCTATCTCTAATGGGTTGATCACCAATAAATAAAAATCTTCCTATCACAAGTCATATGCATACTAGCATAAAAATCGATCACACAAAAATTATATGATATCTATGATGTTTTAGAGACTAGAACCAAATCATCTTAATATGCACCAAAATTTTCTGATTTTGGGACATCCTCATCTCGATTCATCATTTAGTTGGGATGTTTTTTTGCTTCTTTTGTGACGAATCCTCTTTGATTTCTTTAAATCACTTCAGCCAGATCTGTTGTCTTCTCTAGAATTACTTTGTCTCGTGGCCATTATACAAAAAAATTAGAGTGTTTTTCATATTTGTGTGGTAGATGTGACACCATTGATTCCATTTTTGAGACTTCTATTTCTCGTTGTCATGCTTTTTGGCTTCTTTTGTGTGTTATTCTCTTGATGTCTCTTAAGAGACTTCACTCTTCTATTTTGCCTCAATATCAACTCTTTTATTAGGAAAATATGTTAGTGTTCCATTGATATGTATGGATGAATAATAATTATGTGAAATAATTATTATTAACGTTAATGTAATGTTAGTAATAGGTTAGTAATTTGTTATTAGTTTTATAAAAGAAAAATGACAAATCGATATTTGGTGAATGTTAAGAATGTAGTTTATTGAATTAGTAAATAATAATTACTTGGGTAATTATATATATATATATATATATATATATATATATATATATATATATATATATATATATATATGTTAATATTTTATTAGAAATTGTTTCATATAAAACAACTATAACAAATGATTTTATTGAGTGAGTTCAAACAACTCACGTAGGCTTTAAGAGTTGTTATAGCCACCTCCTATATATTTGGTGTCTGTAATATGAAATTTAGTAGGAGAATACCGAATATCTCTCTTGATTATTTATCTTCTATATCTATGATCATTTTGTAAATCTGTAGCATACAATTCATCTGGTATAAGAGTGAGTTCAACAAAAAAAATTATTCGTCTCACTTATTTCTATCATTTTTTGTCCTTCTCGAGTGAGTTCCCAACCTTGAGAAGAAAGCAGGAAATTGCATCTACCATAGCAGGAAAGAGACTACAACAGAGCTTTGCAATCATGAACCTACCTAAATCATACTTTTCATCATTATGATCATCTCCATAGACCATTAAGATATGATTTTGTTGCAATTAGGCACATAATATGCGTGATCGTGTTTTTTAGAGTGATCGCCCATTTTGATAATCGTCAATAGTCTTGTTCCAATTGCCGAGATTAGGAAAATCACCAATAATGTTTCTAAATTGTTAACAATATTAGCATAGTCTACGTAGTATTTCATTCTTAGACTAGTTGTTATTATCTATTCCATTATTCTCTCATATGGTTTATAACTACTCCACCTATTCCGGGGAGTCTTGTTTATTCACGTACCTATAAATATTGTACTTGGTTCCATTGTTTAATAGAATAACATAAGAGATATTTAATCTCTTTTTTCTCTCCACTATAAGCTCCTCACAATCTGGTATCAAAGCGTGAATGCTTGGAAAAATAACAGAGATATTTATTTATTGATTTTTCTTCTCTGCTGCTGAGTCGATCCTGGGCGTTTCAAGTTTGCAGTGGTGTTGTTGCGTGGACATATATAATTTATTGTCTTATTCTAAGTCGGCTTTGGCTTAGTCAATCCTGGACGTGTGAAAGAAATTCCAATGATCTGCATTTAATGCCAGCGACTTGTATATGGTTCCAGCGACCTGCAACACGTGGGAGAAGTATCATTGCCAAGCATTAACAGTTTACTTGTTTCCAGTGACCTGTTCTAATACACCCGCGTCGAGAGCTGTCTTGAACAAGCTACGTGGAAGTTTGCAAAGAGTCAAATCAACTACGTGGAAAAGAGAACCTTTTGACTTCTGCGTGGGATTTGGGAGATGAAAGATATTTGTTGCTGTGTGAAGAGCTTTTATGCCTGCGTGAATCATTAGAGAAGCAAGAGGAGAGGAGAGAAAGGCTGTTGGATGTGGACCAGCTGGTTGATCAAGTTTGCTGCGTGGTGGAGGAAAAAATTGCATGGAATTTCTTTTCTCCATTCACTAAACCTGCGTGGAAAGTTTGAGAGGTAAAGATCTCCTGCTACGTGAATTGTTAGCTCCTCTCACTCTGTAAATGGAAAATACTTCCTGTAGTAAATGTACAAGATTCTTCATAGGAAAAGAGATCCTAGAAGTTGACTACAAATTGGAGGACTTTCATCATCAAATTGTTGAGTATTTACTTGACCAAGTCCGTAACTTAGCACCAGCATAGCCAGAATCCTCTATGTGAAAGAGAAAGAATCCTCGAACAAGCCAACGTGGATTCTCTCAAAGCCAACACTGAATGATGAGTGTGAATATCATGATCAAGACTATTGAAAGCCGCGATTTTGAACATCAACTCGCACGTCGAAGAAAACAGTCCAGAAGCCCCTAAAATCTTTGGGTTCTATTTTTCCTTGTTCAATGAGCTTCAAAACACATGCAATCTAGTCTTTGACGAGCTAGTTCCAAAAGGGATTATTGAATATTTCCTTTTCGACATGAGCTCAAGCAAAGCGAGTTTGAAGAGAACTAGAACCAGTGGTACGCCACCGACTGTGAAGATAAAGAAGAATTCTCCCCAAAGCATCGCCATATCTCAACACACAAGTATTGTGAGCATCTACTACTGCGGAGGTGCTTCTCATCGCTGAGTAAAATTTGTAATAACTCCTGAAATAAATAAATAAAGTTGTTTTTAATTAAGATGTCTTCTCTGACGAAGTTGCTTCTTCCGATGCTCGCCATTTAAAGGGCCAAATTATGTGGCTTGGAAAAATATATGTACAACCCCGTAGTTTGAGGGATTGTGGAGCATTGTCAAAGGATCCGCATAAGTTTCAACCAACTCGATGAGCTCATTAAATATGACATCGCAACTTCTAAAGCATTGATGATGATAATGTTGAGTATCGTCGATGACGTGCAACCACATGTTCGGGATGTAGAGAAACCGAAGGATGCATGGGACAAGCTAGGTACCATCTTTGAGGTGAATAATAAGACTAAGGTTCTCCATATTTTGTCAAAATTGCATACACTATCTATGGATCCGATGAGAAAGTTGAGGAGTTCTTACGCCGATTTATCAAGCTATGAATGAAGTTAATAGCTCTCTCGTGAGAAGGTAGAAGAAACAATTCTTGTTCCGATCACCTTCAGGGAACCCCCTTCTCAATTCCGAGTCTTCATTATGACACTAAATATATCCAATAGTGTAGTCACATTCAAAGAACTTGTGAACTTATTACAAAATTCTCCACATCCATCTGAAGCATCCACATGTCTCTTCAGCCCAAATTCAAAGATGAATTCTAGGGGTGGGACCTCAAACGAGCGCAGCATCTCCACGTACCCTAGGTGTAAGAAAGCTTCCTTGGCCATTGAAAAAGTCTTAGTTTAAAGAGGATCTAGTGGAAGCCTTCATGTGTCTCTTCGGTACACTTTTGATATAGTTCCCAAAAGTGGAGACCCCAAACAAGCACGGCTCTCCACATGTCTAAGCCCGGTAAAGTTGTTGAAAGAGTTTAAGGACTAGCTGGAAGGTGCCACGTGCCTAGGGTCCGAGAAAGTTTCCTTGGCTATTGAAAAGTCTAAGTATGGGCAGGGCCAGCAGAATCTTCCACGTGTCTCTTCGACACTTTTTGGTATGAAGCTCAAAATAAGGACTCCCAAACAAGTGTGGGCCTTCCACGTGTCTAGGGTCCACAAAGTTGCACCGGACACTTGAAAAAAATTCTAAGTATGGGAAGATCTAGCGAAACCTCCACATGTCTCCTTGGTGCTCTTTCAAAAGTAAAATTCAAGGGCAAGTCCCCAACAGCGTGGCCCTCCACATGTCCTAGGCCTAAGAAAGTTACATTGGGCACTTGAAAAGTCTAAGTATAAAGAGGAGCCAATAGAATCCTCCACGTGTCTCCTTGGCAAATCCAAAGGTAAGACCCAAAGGTGGATCCTCAAATGAGCACAGGACCTCCACATGGAAAATATTTGAGTTGAAGTGGGCCTGAGAATCTCAAAATGCCCCATGACCCACCTCTCTGCTTCTAACTTTTGATGTAGGCCCCAACGGAGTCGCGGATCACTTTTATACTTTTACTTCATTTCAAAATAGAGCTTAAAAACTCTAAAGTTCTCTAGTGACCTGCCTCCCCACTTTGAATTTTCAATGTTGACTCAAACATGTGACATTAATTTGTCCCCATGAGTCATGGATCATTTTATAACTTTTCTCCTTTTCACAAAAAGGAAAAAATCTTAAAATCCTCACGATGATTCAGTGTCTCCACATTTGACCTTTCAAATCACCATGTGTCCTTCTTCGGGTCAAAGTAAGAAATTTTCCCGCCACTTCATATTGTTGAATAGCCAATTATATACTATCAGGGCCACAAGACCAATTTGGCATTTTTACAAATGTAACAAAAAGTGACAAGTTTCACCAAAAGACTCATTGGGCTGCATCCAATCAAAAAGGACCATGTATCCATGGATGTTGGGACAAGATTTACAAAGGAGACATAGTCGTGGAAGATGCCCAATAACAAAAATTTTCCCCGTGAAGAGAAGACTGTAAATAAAACCAAGACTCAATGTGATCCACGACCCAAGGAAAGGACCGACAATGGAAACCAAATGAAGGAGAAAGCTTTCACACATCCATACAAGGAGATAAAGAACACTTCAAACCATGTGGATGAGATTTTAAACACACAAGGTGAGATTAAATTGAGCACCAACACAAGTGATGGTGTGAAATTTACAAAACCAATACTCATGACACTGATAATTGCTCATACAATGGCTTGAAATAGGGGTCTTGAGTCAAACAAGCACGTCGAGGTGCGATGGTTTTCAAAATTCCAAATGACGGCTCCACCGTGAGATAGCGGAAGGGACATCTCACAGCCCAACAAGATGATGAATCTGATGAGGAGACATTAGAAGGATCCAATTATGGTAAGAACCTTGTACTCATCTCTCAAACTTCTCATCCCACAAAGAAAGTATGGTTAATAGAATCTAGTGCAAGTAAGCATATGTCCGGTGACAAGAAATTGTTTGATTCACTGAATGAACAACCCACTAGAGATAGGGTTCGGATAGTAGATGACAAAGAGTACGTTGCAGAAGGAATAGGAAATGTCACCATTCCTCTGGGACCATGAAAATGTACACTTACAAAGGTACTATATGTTCCTGGCTTGACTAACAGTCTCATGTAAGTGACTCGGCTCCTAAATCATTGCCTAGAGATAGAATCTCTTGTCCAAATGGCATTAAATATTTCTTAATCTCGAGAAAAAGGTACACTTATTACTAGAGTATTTCTAAAAATAAGTTATTTGCTTTAGATACTATTTCATCTTCTACAAAAGATTCTATCTCCGCGCTCTACAAAAGAGAATCTATAGCCCTCTGGCATTTTAGATATGGTCACTTGTTGGTTAGTTCAACGCATTATATGAGTTCAAAAACAATCGTCCATGGACTACACAAATTTTCCATTTTCATGCCTATTTGTAATGGTTGTCTTGTAAGAAAACAACATAGGCCTCCATTTCAGTGAGCACCTTCCATGCCAGAAGCGTCTGCGAGTAGTTCATATCGATCCTAATGGCCCGTTGTTTGCTTCATTTTCGGATACAAATACTTCTAACTATTTTTGGATGACCACTCTCACAAGATGTGAGTGTTTTTCTGAAGAAGAAAAGTGACGATCTTCAACATTTCTAGAATTTCTATCATTGTGTTGTGAAAGATACCGGCCAACCACTTCCTCTACTTCACTCACATCGAGGGGGAATTCACATCAAATAATTTCTTGGCCTTCCTAAACCAAGAAGGTTTTAATTAGAACTTGAATTCTCCCTACACACCCCATAAAAATGGCATTGTTGAGGATCACAATCACACAAAGTGATGGAGATGGCTCAACGCATGGTAACAACATTAAAGCTAGAGGAACGCTTATTGACGTGACAGTATAGACAAATCAGTATATCTTCTCAACAGGAACTGGAAATATTCTACAAAATAAAATGCTAGAAAAGATATGGATTGGTGAAATCCATCAATTTCTCATTTACAATTATTTGGATACACAACATACATGCATGTTCCATCTTAGAAGAGAAAGAAGATTGATCCAAAGACGCTCCCGTGCATTCTACTTAGCTATATCACTACCTCAAAGGCTTATCGTCTCATGGATCCCGAGATAAAGAAAATATATGAGAATCGAGACAAGGTTCATGGATGTCTTGGCTTCACCGAATTCTTTGCAAGTATCATCCCGTAGCTATCTAAGTGGCCAATAAGTTAATTCAGTTTGTGCAAAACGTTGATAAAGCGCTTTTTTTCTAGAATTTTGATATTCTTCCTCTTTCTCCATTATCTTTTGTTTAACTCTTTTCAATTCCTTAGTCTTCTTAGAGAGCTGAGTTGTTAATTACCCAAGAACCATTTCTCTTTGTTCCAATTTAAGTTCGAGAAAATTCAACTCCTCATCCTTTTCTCTAATATTGAGTTATTCTCCTGACAAAAAACAAATCCTATTTAACTTTTTGTTTCTCTTCTTTCTCCTAAATTTCTTTGGGGTTAAGCATTCTTCTTCTACCGAGGGGATTTCACTTTACTTTTCCAAGATGCTAATTCATCTTCTTCATGTGATGGTGTTGCTTAATTCACCCATCTTTCGGAAAACTTGTTCTCAAATATCTCATCTTCTTTTTTCTATCTCTATTTTTCTTGGTCCAGGGAGAGTCATGGCCATGCTTCCCAAAATATCAAGTAGCTTCCATTTTCATCTTTTCCTGTTCTCTCATTTCCTCTAGGATTTCTATAGACCTTTTATGAATTCTCCTTCTTTGAGGAGCCTCAAAATGTACAGAAATGGGTCTCCTCATGAGAGATTCTTCCTATTTTCACCTCTTGCTCTTTTCTAGGTGAACTGTCATCCTTTAGAGATAGATATTGGCTCTCCATAGCTACCGCAAAGGATGGAATTTCTTTAAAAGGAACAATAGATTATGGAGTTTTAGTCCTTCTTCCAGATCTTCTTCTTTTTGTATTTCCTCTCCACCTAGTTATTTCTTTTCTTTTGCGGTGGCACAAATTTTCAAATTAGTTGAAGGAGTAGAAGGATATATGTTATTACTCTCCTAAGAATATCGTGGGTTTTGATTAAACTTGCTAAGAAATTTCTCCCACATTTATTCTCCATTTTTCTTCGAAAGAAAATGGTGTTGACACACTAAATGCACTAACCCATGATGTCTGATTGTTTCCACACCCTAGGAATACCTCGGGGGCATTGTATGGATGGAGTCAAAAAGAAACCCTTGAAGGTTTATTATATATTCTTGTTTGTAGCTCCATATCTAAGATATATGAGTATCTTCAGAACTTCTCTTCCTACCGACCCGAACTAACCATCACAGGTTAAATAATTGATTATCCAAAATGCCACTCTTTCAAGGGATTTGGGCAAGCTGGCCCTTCTCACCCCTTTTATGATTTTCTTCATGTTGTAAATATACTTGGGTTCAGCTTCCCACTTTTTTAGCGAGGGTTTCAACGAGTTCTTTTAATGTCCCTCCCATGGGTTTGAGACAAGCACAATTATCACTCTAGATATATTACTTATTCTATTCACGTAAAAGGAATGAAAACATTTCTAACCTTTGTCTTGGATTTCTCTAAAATTATAACGAATTATATTACCAATTCATTGTTATACTTGAACTTTCCCAACAATTCCAGCCATCCTTCCCCGTCGAAATATAGCTTCCACTTCTTTATCTACAATGAGTCGGGTATCATCCTCTGGTTCTAACTTCTTTTAATCTCCATGATACAAAGGTGATTCAAATTCATTCTCCTCTAATATTGTATGGGTTAGTGAAGAAATCTTCGCTTAGTGCGTTAATTGATGAATTTAGTTGTGGAACTACCGTACTTAGCTATGGAACTTTTGTGTTGTAGTTGCGGAATGCAAACCTAATTCGCTACTTCTTCCTTGAAGTTTCTCTCGTAACTAGTTTTTACTTTTTTGTTTCCACACAAATAATAATTCTTTATAACTATGCTGCCAATTTATTTCATCAATATCTTTCTCATTATTACTCACTTTTAATCATGATGTACAATAGATGACTCATCATATCAAATTTTAAATCAAATCTAATCACACATGCAAAATTTTAATCTAACCTTTAATAAGTTAAAAACATAATTACCATCCTTGATGATGTAATCTCTCCATCATGATGACTCGTTATTCCTAAAAAGTGAAACAAAAGGAAAAAAACTAGAATTCCAAAGATTTTTTTAAATTTTGAATTAGCCATTTATTTGAGATCAACCACCATTCTCTGGTTTCCAATTGATCTCGAGAGAAACTTTTTTGGGGAAGAGAATGCCATTTACTAGTTTTCACTCTTTTCCCTTGTTTTTTTCTTCCATTTATTGGTTTTAATTATCATCCCTTTATTATGGATCTTTCCATCTCGATTATTTGATCATTTTGGAAGAACTGGGTTCTTACATATGATCAAATTATTTAATTGCTTTCAATCTACCTTAACAAATCATCCTTAGTAGGAGGCTTCCTATAGAGCTTTAGCCTATGACCATTGGCAAAAGTGTTTTCTTCTTCTTCCATGAATGGGAAGTAACTGAATAGAACCATTGTAAAATATTTTCTCAATCTGAAAGAGTCCCAACCATCTACTTCTCAATTTACCTTTGAATTGTTCATACTCAGAATCAAACAGTAATGCCCATTTTCCTACTTTGAATTTCCTTTTCTTGATATGTGTATCATGTCATTAATTCCTTTGATCATGGATTATCTCCGTCTCTTGAAGTTCTTCCATCCTCAATTCATCCAACTCATTGAGTTTAAGGATTCTCTCCTTTGAGATGTATCCAACTCAATACCCACTTTAACTCGTTGTCCTCAATGTATTTATTTCAAAATCAATAGGCAACAAGGAATTTTTCCCATAGACTAACTCATATGGTGAAAACCTGTTGTAGTTTTCCAAGTTATATTGTAATCCCGCACACCTTTAGGTAGTCTCTTTACCTAATCTCTTCTTCCGGCTTCAACCGCTTTCTAAGGATGTTTTCCACTTATATTTTTGTTACTTCACTTGTCCATTTTATTGTGGGTGATAAGGAGATGACATCCTATGATTGATCTGATAATACATTGTAAAATTATGGATCATATTAGACATAAATTTTGGTCCTGGTCCTAAACTATGCTCCTTGGTGCTCCAAACTTTACCATAATTCTGTGCCAAAGGAAATCGACAATCGATTCTTCATGGCATTTGTTAAAGCCTACACTTCTACCCACTTTGTCACATAATCAGTACACACAAGAATGTTTTCCTTTTGTTGTGAAGGAGGATTAAAGGGACCAAAAAATTCCAATCCCCATATTTCAAATGGTTCTATAATTACTTGAGGTTGTAGAGGCATTTCATTGGTGAAAGTTGGTTGTCTCATCCTTTGACAAAGATCACACTGCTTGATATATCTCTTGACATCTTTGTACAAAGATGGCCAATAATAACTAGTGCCAAGTATCTTGTTAGTTGTTCTTTTCACTGAATAGTGTCCTCCACTTGGTTCATCATGACATGCCCGAAGGATGTCAAAGATTTCATCTTCTCTTACACACCTACGTAAAACCAAATCAGACCACATTTAAATAGCATTCCATTTAACCATTTGAATTGTGCACTGGTTTTGATTAACTTCTTTATTTGTTTCTTAGTGAAAGAAGGAGGAAACTTCCCTGATTGCAAGATAATTTTCCATATCAGCAAACCATGGTGTATCATCTGAAGTAACAAACAATTATTCATCTCGAATGTTTGTCCTTGACCAGATCTTGCTCCCTAAAGTGGTTAGTCTTGACAAGAAATCAGCTACCACATTAGATTTACCTAGATTGTCCATAATCATAATATCAAATTCTTGTAAAATTAATAACCATCTAATTATTCTAACTCCAACCACTAGTTTGTTCATTAAATATTTAGTTTCGCAGTGATCTACTGTATGTACAAATATTTTGTACCCTATAATGTAATTTCTAAACTTATTAAATGTATAGATCACAATAAGAAATTATTTTTTAGTGGTGGTGTAATTTCTTTCAATGGGAGTAAGTTTTTGCTAAGGTAATAGATAACATACATTTTCCCTTCTTCATATTTATGTCCTAAAACTACTCCATTGGAATTATTTGAGGCATCTATTTTGATGTGAAAAGGATTTTCCCAATTAGGTCCTCTCAATATTGGGGCGGTGATTAATCTTTCTTTTATTTTTCAAAATCATGTTGATACTTTTCATCCCAAAGAAATTCACATTCCTTGTTAAGAAAATTGAACATGGGGGCAGCAATTTTACACAAATCCTTGATAAAGCGTCTATAGTACCCAAAGATGTCCTAAAAATGACTTGATATCAATGGTTCTCGGAGAGGAATAGCTAAGTCTAGAGTGTTGATCTGGGCCTCCATTGAAGCACATATTCTAGTTGAGGAAACAATTTAACTTTTTGTGGCATTTTATTGATTGAATCTTTCCATTTTTCATAAAATCTCAAGGATCCGTGAGTCAAGTCCATCCCCGCCTCCTCCCACCAAAAAATCAAATTAAAACAACCAATCCTACCCATACTGCCCCTATTTTTGCTCTATGTACCCACACAAGACCAAAATCCTTTTACTAAAGTATGCATAACAAATCAAGGTCTCAAATGTCTTTAGTAACCTTTGCCTTGTTGTGAAGATATCTCCATGATCGTGAAGTGACAACTCATGAGAATCGAGATCTAGTGTGTTGATCATATTTTCCCTAAGGCCTTCTCTATAAAATTTATGCAAAAGAAAGGTACATGTATCTCCTTTCAAATGACAAAGGTTACACAATAGGTTCTCTTACCTTGGTTGAAAGGCACAACCTAAAATATTTAGGATAAGATCGTATCCTTTTGAGATGCTATCCATCTCTCCATAAATCCAAGTAACAAAGGGACAACTAGATTTCTCCCCTGCTACAAAATGAAAAACATTTATGATCTATCTGCCTCTAAGCTCCCTATTGAATCTGTGTTGTTTCTTGGCTTGAAAAGGAGAACAAATTTGGGTACCAACATACCCAAAATAAAAAATCACTAGCCTTTGAAGCCAAATTAAGTTATTTATTTCTATTAAGTTTTCTAGGGTCACCTTAAATAATTCTACACCCCTTTCACTTTAATTAGTTTCCCCTTTTTAATTAATTTTCCCACACAACACCTTTTAACTTTATTTCCCATTCCCATAAAAATACCCATGACTTAAAGTTTGAAGGGTTAAATGTGAGCCCTAGGATAAATCTAATCTTGGCCCTTGATTTGAATCTTTCGC
This sequence comes from Taxus wallichiana var. yunnanensis, assembly GCA_018340775.1. Classification (NCBI taxonomy): domain Eukaryota; kingdom Viridiplantae; phylum Streptophyta; class Pinopsida; order Cupressales; family Taxaceae; genus Taxus; species Taxus wallichiana. The sequence goes on from CM031240.1 coordinate 43,444,346, forward strand.
TAAAGGTTCCCTAAAAATCTTTATGTTATTTCCTTTTCTTTTCTATTTCTTCTCATTTTGTCTCGCTTTGGTGTAGGTTGAGGAGGCTATGGAAAACAAAATTCATATATTTTTTTAAGGAAAGCACCATTATTATGTTACGTTATTTTTTTGTGTTTGTTTTCTTACTCTGAAATCTCAGATTATTGGGTATGCTAGAATACCCACAATTTTTATTTTGTAGAAGGGGAAAACGTGCATGTGTGTGTGTGTGTGTGTGTGTGTGTGTGAGTTCCAAAACAATTGATTTTAATAAAACCGGGTTGCGTAAAAAAACACAAGTTTCCAATCAAGGGGTTTTTAAAATGGAAGGGAAGTGTTGAGAGGGGTGAGTAGTGGAGTTCAGACATTGAGGGATAAGGGATTGGGAATGGAGTTGTGTGAGGTGGTTGCGTGGGAAGGGTAGCCGGTGAAATTTCTTGTGCTAGGTGTGGGTGTGTGGATTGGGAGGGCTCAACCCCTCCCCATTCTCCTTTTCTTTTTCTTTGTAAGGCTTTAAACTTCACCGCAATTTTCTTTACACTTTTTTTTTTTGTTTTTTTATATTTTATTTTATTTTTACTTTGTTTTATATAAAAGTATGATATATATATTTTATATATATATATATATATATATATATATATATATATATATATATATATATATATATATATATATATATATATATATATATATATATAGAGTATGATTATGAGTTATAAACATTTAAATGCATTTTTGATATATTTGTATTATTTACAATGTGGAACAATTCATTTCAAGTTGAGTAATAACAGATTTTATTTTATTATTTTTGTGACGTATGAAACTTAGAATTGTTCAATATCTAATTGTGTTAAAATGAATTTCAAAATTTTGAGGAAAGGAGGGATGTAGCATACTATTCCAAATGAAAAGAGAATATTGAAACAAATTTAAAACTTAGTAAAGATGATTTTTAATCACTTTTGATTCACTAATAAAATTATTTTGTTAACAAGGAAGAGGGTAAAACTGATTTATTCCCTTCACTATGTTGCAAAATTTTACAAGAAGAGATGCATTTCAAGAATACTAATTTATTTTCCTTCAATAATGCTAAAAATTTGATAAGAAAGCGATGTATTGCAAGAAGGATAATATTTCCATACAATGTGAAATCCTAAATCTCCATGTTGGAATAACTTTCTTTTCAAATGTAAAGATAAATGAATATTTCATATTTTTAAACAAGAAAGATATCCAATAATTTCATATTTAAGGAATCATCAATTTTACAAAAATTCTTTCTAAGGAACTTAATCTCACCAATAAAACATGTTTCCAAATACTTAAGATATACCAAGGAAAACATTAAGATACTTCACTTCAAGATTGAAGGGTGTTTACATAGACAACTGTGACAATAATTTACAAGTGACTCCAAATCACAAAGTGGGAACATTACAAGAAGAAGAACTTTCCAAATAGCCACATTCATGAGATTACAATGAGAGTAATGTTCACCAAAAATTTAAGAAAAAAGAGGATTCATGATATCAAGAAACTCCAATCATCTCCATACTTAAGCTCCAACTTTGAGTGCCTTTCAGGGAAACCAGCAATAGGAGAAAATTTTCATTTTACCACCCAACCTATAGGCATCATTACATGCCTTTCCAAAGGTTGGAAGACATGATAGCCTCCCTCAATCCCATGGGAGAGAGAGCTAGCTTCAACAAATGTGCACAAGATTTAGGGAGACACTCACAAAAAAGTATTCACATAAAAGACAAGTCCATGCACTAAAGAAAACACAAAATTTAGAAAACAAATGAAAGGAGGAGAAACCATATTCATCCTCAAAAATGGGGAAGAGAAGATGAGATACCCAAAAGTGCCAAAGGTGTGGTCCAACCATAGGATGCACACTAACAATTTCTTCACAACCTCCTTATTCCTCCAAGACAACAAACCCTCCTTATTGCTCCACCCATTTACCTAAATCCTTCTTGGGAGGATTTTCAAACCCATTGGGTTTCCTCTCCAAGAATGGGGAAGGGGGTTCAAACCATATGAACCACCTTCCCCACCTCAAACCATATGAGGGGAGTGAAAGAACCTAGATGGATTTCCCATCAAGCCATGAGGTTTAAGAGGGAAAATCCCTCCCTCTTCTCCCACAAAACTCCAAAATCCATCAATCCATATGATGGATGGAAAAAAAAAAATACAAAACATACTTAAGCAATAAACAATACAAGAAACAAACACAACATACAACCATTTACAACTCTAAGATCTATCATGAAAAATAACAAATAGAGATAAATCAAAGCCTACCTCCAAAAGCTCTCCAACTAGAGAGGATTAGTGTCAAGTGTGAACCCTTGAATTTAGATTTATATTTTGGAAATTTATATTTAATTAATTTTACATGATATACAACCTAAACAACATAAACAACCTAAACATAATTAATTTTACATGACATACAACATTACAAATAAGGGTCACTCATGGTGCCCAAATAATACAAATATACACTAAGGCCTCATACAGTTAACATGGTTAGGACTTAGCCTCATGGACCGCTTGTGAATAAGTTATGTAACTTCCACGAAACCCATGTTCTCCATAGGTGACCTATGATCTACACACTTAATGCACACATTAAACGCACTTATTTGATACAATGTAAATCAACTACTCAATAAGTGATCAATGAAATCTATGATATCATAACATCATCATGGAATCGTAAATGTAAAAACATGCACAATTACACACAATTTACCATGAGTTAGCCATAGAGATAAATATAAATGACATACATCCATGTTATCATATGTTCTCGTCAATAAACGAATAATCCATATAATCAAGACATGTGACTAAACTAAGTATCCAACATATATCAATTAGGTCCAAACAACATCACAATAAGTTAGTATCTGCAACATCTAATGAAAGGTGTCAACATACTAATCAAGTCAAATTGGCGCTACACGCCCAAATCACCATGCATGTCCAAGAAGATCAAATATCATAACATAATGTGTAAAATATATCAAATCCCAGTCAAATCATGTCTATGAATAAAAAATTCAACAAATAACTAATGCTATAACAATGTGGGAACCACACAAACCCCCAATCTTTCTCTCAACCAAGGCCTACTCAATTGCTAGCTCAACGAACACTAAACCCCAATAATAAAGCTTCTCAGTTGTCCTATACCACTGAATCATCCAAATACAATGTTTATTCTGTTGATGTTAATGAAATCCATCTTTTCTCGGAAGATCGCCTCCTCCACCAAGAAAACCCACCAATAAAGAGATTGTAGATGAACCACAATTGTTACATGTTGATTTGTAAAATATCTTGAATACGTTTATGACTTATCTGCAATGAATGTGAACAAACTTACAACAAGGGTAATATGCAAATCAATGAACCACTATTTCTAGAGAGATTGTAAGAAAATAAATATGACACTAAGTCATATTTTGATTATGATTTTACAATCAACTAACGGATATTTGTGTCAAAACTCCACTTATTCAAGACATATAAGATGTGGCAATCTGATAAGGTGGTAAAATATCTATGCATAAAAAACCAGGTTGAAGAAGTAATGATCCATCCACCGCATGTTATTGGATAGTTGGTTGATATCATGTTTGGAAATTCAGTTCTACTAAAGTATATAGATCCAGGAAGTCCTTTGGTAAATGTTACAATTAATTACGTAGAACAATACATTATACTCTTATTGACTTAGGGGAAACAATAAATGTCATGAACAAACAAATTAGGGATGACATGAAGTCAGAAGGACTAAGGGAAATATCTAAATTCTTACAACCGTGATAGATAGATCAACAATGGCACCTAATTGAGTCTTGGAGGACATTTTTCTAGTGGTAGAATCTTGGGAATACCCTATTGATTTTATTTTACTTTAACCAAAAGAAATTTTAGGAGGTTATCCTATTAGTTTGGGAAGACCATGGTTTATCACATGCATTCATAGGTTATAGGCCTCGCAACATGATTATTTTATGATGCAGGGGTCATTTAGATCTGTCTTTCTCTCTGAATACTCAAGATCTTGAACTTGCCCTATTACTCCATCCACACCTGTTAGAGGATCATTAATTGATGTTCATGCAACATCATCTATTTGTTCTTATCTCCTTGAGGTAATGAGACCTAGTGCATGTTACTTTTCGCACCATCTTGACTAAACTCTAAAATTACAACATTTAGAATTTCATGAATACCTGAAAGGTCCGATAAGATTAATTGGCTCTCATTTCCCCATAAAACCTTGCTCCTAAAGTTTCATGGCTTAAATTTTTGTCTAACTCCCTCCATCTCATTGTTTTCTTGTTTCTTCTTCTTGAGAAACTAACTTGTTTGGACAGTCCTAAATCCTTCATAACTTTTCTCAGTCTTTGTTTTAGGACTCCAAATTTTTATACAAGGTCTGTATATGCTATAACCCTCTCCACACAAAATTTCAGATCTTCAGCATTCATCTAGCTCCTTAAATCAAGCATTTACCAGTCTACAGTTTCGAATCTTAACATTTAGATCAGCCACGGTCATGTTTACACAAAATGAAGGCAATATCATTAAATATTTCTCCTTATAAGTAATCAAACATATTATTCATACCTTGATAGTTGTATTTTATCCCTCATGCATTGGCTCTTGACTCCATTTCTTTTATTTAGCTTTTGAAACCTCTTACTATGACTTGAGATACAGTCATACAAACCCCCACATGATCGGTCTTTATATGCAATAAGGGTAATTGCTTCATTGATCCACCCCTATGATCATTAAAATACATCAAAAATACATGGATCCACTTTTGATAACAATCTAAGCTCGTGCTTCATCTAATTATGAACCAAAACTTATTTAAGTTTACCTTCAATATGTGCATTGTACATTCATTGTTTAACTGAAAATACAGTCATGTATATCTCGAAAGTGACACAAACCCATTCTCTTTGAAATTTGGACAGATGCTATATCTTATCGGGACAGAGATTATGTGAAATTTTCAAGCAATTTCACCAATGCAATAAAAAGTTATCCCAAGCCCTAGTTCGGGCCGAGAGGCAACAATTTGCTATAACATACAAACTATGCATTTTCAAAACATACAAAATTACCAATGTGATCCAAATCACCCTGTAGAATCTCTTCATGCTAATAATCAATATATTTACATCGTTTGAAGGTCATGGAGGGTTTCTATCTTGCATCTGCCCCGGGGTTCTTGTGCACTGATCCATTAAACAAGCTATTTCATGCATTCCAGAGTATAATATCTTCTTTCAAACATCATACACATGTTGTTACTCATTGTTCCATCCTCTAAAACCTTGAGAACCCCCTATCCTCTTCATCTCCATCGAATCACCTATGAAATAGGTATTCATTAGCTAAGAATAGACCCTCTAAAGCTCCTAAACTGACTCCTAATCCAACTCACACTCCTAGAAGACTCAACCATCTTCTCAACATAGAAATCCCGTGTATATCACCTTAATACTCTCCTATAATCCGTACAAGGCAATTATTACATGATGTCAAGGCTTAAAAAGACCTTATTTAGCCTATATTACTCCTTAAATGCCAAGTCAAGTCACCTTACCAACTTCTTGCAAGCATATATTTGTTTTTACAACATATTTAACTCTAACACACCTATAGACAACATGTATCATGGTCTTGTATGACCTTATTATGTCTTATTCCTTGATGCTCCCGCATCATTTTACATGGAAATGCTACCAATAATCCTATGCTTTATCCTCCCTCCCAACAATGAATAATAAGGATCAAATAATTTTTGTTGGATAGTCAAAATATGATCGGAACTCTACAAAACCTCAAAATGCTAGAGAAGTCTTATATAATTGATGTAACGCCAACATTTGCAACACCAAAATACAATAATAAAATTATCGAATAATTATTTTTGAATTTAATTACACGATACACAACACCACATGGAAACTAAATAAATAAACTCGACATCACATACGAAACATACATAAACATGAACCCACTCATACAATAGGATAACATAGGGTACACATGAATATCTTACTCAAACGATGTAAACCAGACAATGACCCAATTACAGTAAGAAACATAAGATAGGAAGACTCCATGACATGTCCTTTGCATGGTTTACATATTCATTACCTTTAGGTTTCCATTGTATGACTTTATAGTTTTCAACAAGATTAAACACATAAGGTTTAAAATTTCCTATTTTTCAAACTTCAATTACTTTATTTTGAAGAGCATTAGTCTTTAACGAGAAATGTGTGGTTTGTTCCATTATCCCATTAAATTCAATATCCATAGCTCATTTGTTAAATAAATTCATTTTAAACAACTATGAGTCTCCTAATATTAAATTCTAATGTTAAAGGTTGTTTCTCAAAAATTGTTTAGTTAAATATAATTGTCTAAAGAACACATAACATGGGACCCTTTGTTCCTTTATAACTAGGCTACATGTTTTTTTTAACATTTCACTAGAATTCGATCGTTTGTCTTGTGGACATAACTTTATATAGCATGATTGTGATTAGGAATGTATAAACACACATGGTTCTTCTAGTATTTGACTTAAGGATTTGATTGAAAGAGCCGTGTTTACTAGGTTTGGGAAAATACTCCTATTATAGGGAGGAATATTAACAGGAAGAAAAAGTAAGGCTACTAGATCAATATAAACCTATCCCGAGTTCATTTCATAACATTGTTTAATACTAACAATACACTTTTTTCATCTTCCAGTTATTACAACCAACTATGTAGGTTAACTAATTAAGTTGTATCATTCTTGATTCACAATCCGTTGCTCCTATTAGGAATTCATATTTTCACAATCATATTGTGCATGGAAGGGCACATTACACCTATGTTCCCCTTATAGATTTTTTTTTTGAATCTAAGTGACAAATTTCACATTTCAAACTACTTTTGTTTCATCATCTTAAGGGTTCACTCTTCGTAGCAATGAGTTAATTACATGTTTCAACCATAGATTATATTTCTGAGTGATCCTAGATTTATTATATTCCTAACTACGCCAAGAGTTCTGTTAACATTTACAAGTCCAACTAGAGTGCAATATCCTTATCTCACAAGACCTTGGCTACAATTGCAAGTATCCCATTCTCAAGGTTACATTTTATTATTTCATTAGTATCATTGTTTAATTCATATTTATGCAAACAAATCATGTGATCATGCATCATATTAGGGTTTTGATTTATTAGGTTGTTATATTATTCGTGGACCTCTACTTTATTACATTCATTTTATAATCACATTTGACATTTTAGTTGGTTTTGACATCGCTCAAAGGTATACCATTTTTGTAGTGGTCATTCCTTAGTTTAATATTATTTACCCTTTTACTAACTACATTTACGTGGTTACTTTGGTTCTCTCATAAAATCATTTTTGAACAAAAGAACTTCCTCTAACAATTATATATCACTTGAAGGAATTTAAGACTATAAAGAGTACAACCTCACACAAGACAACTCATTTCAATGCTCTTGGACATGGAAGTATAAGTGTATATTGAAAGAGAGATATCCCAAATAATCTTATGCATTACAAAATCCTCCTAAGGACCTATTTCAATTGTTGGGTAAATATGCAAGTAAATTCAAAATGTAGTCTCCACTCACATAATTTAGATCTCACAAGATATCAATCGTAGGTACAACCACTAACTATCTTGCAAGGATTTGGCCACCCACTAGGGTACCAAGGAATATTATGCACAAGGGGGTTAACTTATTCATGATATGGTCAGACCTACAACACCTAGACATGATCACCTCACTCATCCCAATATGATAGGTTTCACAACATAAAATCACCACCTCTTAAAATATTCGGAAAAAGGTCCTTAATAAGACACCTTAGGTGTGAAACAAGAAGATGATTAATGAGGTTAGAGTATTTTATTAACATGATCATTGTTTTATAACCTAGGAAAAAGACTCAAATGGGAGGAGGAAGTACAATAGGCATTATAGCTCATTCTTTTAATTTCATTAGTTTTGATGAGAGGATATTCTACCTAGCATTGTGGGTGTTAAGGAAGTAAACCAATAATTAACATAGAAAAAGATTTGTTTAATATCTTTATAACATAGGTACAACATTGAGTACAACTTCACATCCAATTTGACACTATAAAATATAACCACATTGGTATTCCGTTTTCAAAATATACCAAGAAAAATTCTTTTAAAAATAATATATGTCATTATTCTATGGTAATATATGTATTTCAAGATGAATACATCTTTACAATGACAACTCATTAATTACAAAATATCACATCTACAAAATTTCTCTTGTTTGGAGTACCTACAACCAATGTTGCGTCAGTCCTAGGATAGGTATGGAAATCCCTTACACTTAAGCATAAATCCACACATTCATAATTATAAACATTTCAATTAAATATAAGAGAGAGAGAGAGGGATGGGGAAGAAGACAAAGTTTCGTTTCTTATTCATTCACGCTTTCATATTTAGTTGCACTTAATATTTTGGTACTAGAGAGAGAGTAAGGATGCGAGAGAAAGTTAAGAGAAATTTTATTTTGCACTCAAAATTTTATATCCATTCTCATTTCATTTCTATTATCATTTCATTTCAAACCAATTCATATTTCCCAATTCATTTATGTTTTCAAATCAATCAAGTATCATAGTCATTTTTAGAGAGAGAAGAGGGTGGAGAGAGAAAATCACCATACATTTAAAAACATTCATCAAACATCAATTCATACATATAATTGTGGATAAGCATTGTACAAGGTATTACAAGGTCACACACATGGCTAAAAGTCAAACGAGACTCAAAAAGTAGATTCTAGCTATGGTCGAGAAAACAATCCAAAACAACAAAAGTGCTTGCAAACTAGGTCTTGAACACACTTGTTTCAAGTTCATTCACAAAGTTTTTTGATTCCTACATATTCCCCATACATATAGAATTCATCGTGTCTGATGGAGGTTGATTACAATGAGTAGAGCTATAGCTATAATGACAACTTTGGGGCCAGTTATCATAATTACGTCGCATCTCTTATCGCACAATGACCAATGGGCCCCAAAACCCACTTACAAAGAAATCTTCTCAAGGTGTTTTCATTGAACTGGAGGTGTATTACGATCATCTTGTTGGCAGTCTAGAGGTATGAGGTAGTGTTTTCAGTTTTGCTCAAGCTAAATGAAACCGTAAGCCAAAACTAATCATGTTTTACTAAAAATGGCACGTCACTACAAGTGACTAATAAGCTAAGTGTGCTTAGAAATTCACATGCAAGGGAATTAATTTAGTTCAAACAACTTGGTTAAGTTTCCACATAGTGTATCATGTTACCAAGGTCATGCAAGAGTTTCATTTTTACAAGTATATTTTGGTGTGGCGCTACATGCGCATAACTTTCGGGTCAATAACTTTTTTAATGTTTGAAAGTTCCAAATGAAGTAAGGTTTTTTTGTATCATTGGTTGGATTTGCATTTGTTAATAATTAAAATTTAATTTCCAAATGCAAGAAATTATGAAAGTGGAATTTATTGCAAGTGAAAAGGGGAAAACCAAACCTTTCTACATAAAAATTGGGATCACCGCATTTGATAAGACTGCATCGGGTTTACGCATTTGTCAAGCTATTTGCACACATCAACAATTCCACCTTTACATTTTCTTGAAATATTTAATACATGTTCCGCAGAGCAATCTGAGCATTCTCCACAATCTTTTTCAGTTATAACATATTTGGCTGAGGTACTCACCCGTAGTCTAATATCAATGGATAACTAGCAATTTTATTTAGTGCATTTTCTATTCAAAATATTTTCAACTATTTCAACAACTCATTTGATGGATAACATGTCCATACCCTTCTCTAAAGCTTCTTATTTTTCAACAACCACACTTCATGAGGATGCCCATGTCTTGACAAACTTCTCCCAAATGATACAGGCAACGAGGGTGTTAGTAATACGCTGAGGTATTTGGATTAATATCTGCCAAAAGCATTGCATTAAAATTTGTATGGATTTTCCAACAAACACATTTTTGTTATATCCTGCAAACCTGGCATTCAGTGACCCGTATTTCTTTAGGGCATTTTGTTAAACAGTTAACGTGCCATGTGTATGTTCCCACATTTTGAATACATCTCAATCAGGGCACTTGCAATTACAACATCTATGAAAAAAAACCCTTCTCCAATATGTTGCAATGGAAATCCATGCCCAGTTCAAAACCTTTTATTTTGGCATAAGAAAGGTGAAAGAGGCACGTGGAATAACATGAAAAGAGGGAAACTTCCAACATATTCGTCAATACAAAAAGTACTCAACTTTAAATCTAAATAACATGAATAACAAAAATAAATTCCAAAGATTCTCAAAAGGAGAACAAGGAAAAAAGGGACAAAACAGTTGATATTATGTCTGGATGAAGTGCTTCCTCATCCCAAGGCTTTTTTTGCATACAAAAAATAAATCCAATGGTAGTGACACACCTCCTTTCCTATCAGAGGAAACTCAACCCACTTCAGACAGAATACGGATCCCTTTCATTGTTTGACTTAACCTCAATTTTTTCTGTGTTTGTTGCCATATCATATCATTTCCTTCAAAGGTGGACAATATTTGCCAATTGCAAGTTGTGTATCCTTCTCACAAGATTATTTTGGAGGGAGACTTTTGCTTATTCACTTATTATTGTGTACATATTTCTAGTTCATGTTTGAAATGGACAGAGGGTATGCGGGGATTGAAAAATTATCCCTTCACCGGCTTGAACTATATATGACAGAGAAATAATTGGAAGCACGTCTTTCCTTCTCCACAATATCTACTATCTAAACTTGAAATACTATTATCTGTTGGGGTCCATCCCTAATGCTAGAGCTTAGATTAGCAAAGTTCCGAAATTGTTCTGTTTATTTAATTATTAGTGTGAAGTTGTCATGTCCCCACACTTGTTACAACCACCCAATTACTGATAAACATTCAACGTTTACTTGGGTTTCCAAACGGTTAATGCAATCTGATCTTGAAAAAAGTGTTTTCATTATCATGAAAGTGATGTGAAAGGTCTGAAAGGCTACTTGGGATGTTCCACTCTCTTAGATTTGTAGCATTCTGACAAGAGATGACACTGAACAATACGGTGGATTCATAATTTACACATGTTAATTGGATTGGGAGAGGTTTGGGGTGTTAGGAGAAATCAGTGGAGGAAGAATAGAGATCATATATCTCATATTTATTATACAACATACAAATTTATAGTGAAGAGAAATAACAATACTCCCAAAATGAAAGGAGAGGTTACAAACAAGGAGAGAGAATAATGGGATACACAAAAAAAAACTCTCCTAATAATATATAATTATTAGCTACGTAATATATGCCAACTTCCCCCCTTATTACATTATTCTTCAAATTTAACCCCTGAAAAGTTCAAATTTCACTTTTCCAAGAGATTTGGTGAGAATATCATTTGTGATTCTAAAGTATAGTACTAGAGCTGAAGATGAAGGAGAAAGAATAGAGATTGTATATCTCATATTATTCTATTCAACATAAAGCTCACGTACAATATTTATAGGAAAGAAATTGTACTGGACTCCCCTAAATGAATGGAGAGGTTACACAACAGAAGGAGAGAATAATGGAATACTAGAAGGAGAAGATAAAGAGATAGGATAGACACCTAAAAATATAAGTTATCCAACGTATGCTAACATTCCCCCCCTTATTACATTATTCTTGCAAATGTGACCTCTGAAAGATTCAAATTTCACTTTTCCAAGGGATTTAGTGAGAATGTCAGCAACTTGTGCTTCAGTAGGATAGTACTGGAGCTGAATTTGATGGTTCAAGACGTGCTCTCGAATGAAATGGCAGTCAATTTCAATATGCTTTGTTCATTCATGAAAGACTGGATTCTACACGAGCTTCAACACACTCTGATTATCACAATAGAGAATAGGTGACTATTTTTCAGGAATTCCCAGGTCATCCAAAATGCGACGTATCCATATCACTTCACACACAACTCCTCATGCGGCATGATATTCTGCCTCTGTGGATGAGATAGAAACAACATTCTACTTCTTGCTTATCCACGAGATAGGTCCAGATCCGAGATGAAATATGTATCCTGTAGTTGACTTCCTATCATCAACAGATCCAGCGTGGTCCGAGTCGACATATCCCTGTAAGAAGAATTGATCATTCTTTTTATATTCCAGACCATAATTAGTTGTTCCTGACATATCTCAAAACATGCTTTGCTGCATTCCAGTGACATTTCTTTGCTCCTGCATGAACCTGGAAAGATAGCTGACAGCATAGCAGAGATCTGTCTGTGTATGTCAAATAGATGAGCCCTCCAACAAATTTCCTATAGAGAGTAGCATCTACTTGAGGTGAGTCCTGGAATCTTGAAAGTTGCAAGCCTTTTTCCATGGGAGTGGATATAGGTTTACAAATGACATTCTATACTTTTCCAGAGTGTTCTGGCATACTTTTTCTGGGAGACAAAATGTGATGCTCCTTTTTCCATATCTCCAAGCCAAGACAGTAATGTAGTAGCCCCAAATCTGTCATGTCGAAGGTTCTTTTGAGATCATTCTTTACAATATCAACCTGATCTTCTGAACTACCAGTGATCACAAGATCATCTACATAAACAACTAGAATGAAAATTTCTTTTCCTACCTTCTTTATATACAAATTTGAATCTGAGGGGCTACGAGTGAACCCATGCTACAAAAGGTGATCGTTGATCTTGATATACCATGCCCTGGGAGCTTGTTTCAGTCCGTAAAGAGATTTGATGAGACGACATACCTTTTTAGGCTGATTTTCATCAACAAATCCTTCAGGTTGGGTCATGTATACTTCTTCTTTCAGATCACCATTTAGGAAAGCACTCTTGATGTCCATCTGACTAAAGTCTCCATCCTTTCTGTGCTACAAGTGCACAAACTACTCTGATGGTCTTCATCTTCGCAATGGGTGCAAAGGTTTCTTCATAGTCGATGCCTTCTTTCTATGGCATATCCTTTGGCTACAAGTCATGCTTTATGTTTTTCGATGGATCCATCTGCCTTATATTTTGTCTTGAAAACCCATTTGCAGCCTATGGGTTTCTTTCCTATAGGCAGATCGACAAGTTCCCATGTCTGATTTTTCATGAGTGAGTCATATTCTATATCCATAGCTTCCTTCCACTGAGTTTGACTGAGTGCTTCACGAACATTATCTGGCTCGGAGCTATTCATCAGTGAACTCATGAGTGCAAAGTTTACCTCATTTCTTGTTTGACTCCTTGTTTTGACTCCGGATGATGTATCTGGGAGTTGTTGCAAATGTGAGTCCTTGATAGTGCTTTGTACCCACTTCGGATGAGAACTTGGCTGCTTTTGAGAAGAACTGTGTTGTTTCATGAGGATTGATGTGGAGTCACATTCTCGCAGTTCTCCAAGGTCAACAAATAGTTCTCCTAGCAACATTTCTTTTCTCTGAGTAGTCTCCTCCGGCTCATCATCTGATTCAGAGACTAATCGGTGAGATGTGTTTGGAAGTGGATCTTCTGTTGATACTATTGAGTCAAAGGATGACTCATCACAAACCACATCCCGACTCTCGTATATTTTCTTTGTCTCAGGATCCATGAGATGATACGCCTTCGAGGTAGTACTGTAGCCAAGAAGGATACACGGAGTGTTTTTGGCTCTACCTTCTTTCTCTTCTGAGCTGGGACATGCATGTATGTCGTGCAACCAAATACTCGCAAATGAGAAATTGATGGTTTTTTACCACTCCATACCTCTTCTGGCATCTTGTTCAGTAGAATCTTTGTTGGTGCCCTCGTTGAGAAGATATACAACCTTTGTACCGCTTCAGCCCAATAGCGATTCTCCTAGCTTTGCGAGTTGATAGCATGCAGTGAGCCATCTCCATCACTGTGCGATTGTGACGCTCAACAATGCCATTTTGCTGGGGCATGTAGGAGCAAATCAGGTGTTGCTTAATGCCGTGATGGTTTAGGAAGGCCAAGAACTTCTTTGATGTGAATTCCCCTCGATCTGAGTGAGTAGAAGAAGTGGTTGTCCGGACTCTTTGACAACACGATGATAGAAGTTCTACAAGTGTTGAAGAGCCTCACTTTTCTTCTTTAGGAAATATACCCACATCTTGCGAGAGTGGTCATCCACGAACAATTGGAAGTATTTGTATCCTGAAAATGAAGCAGTAATGGGCCGTTCAGATCGGTATGAACTACCTCCAGACACTTCTTGGCATGGAAGGTGCTCACTTGAAACGGATCTCTGTGTTGTTTTCCTGCAAGACAGCCAAGGCAAATAGGCAAGGAACTGGACAATTTGGGTAGTCCACGGACCATTGCTTTTGAACTCATCTGGTGCAATGAACCGACCGACAAGTGTCCATATCTAAAATGCCATAAGGCAGTTGATTCTATTGTTGAAGCAGATAAAGCTACTGCAGAAGATGAAACAATATCTAAAGCAAATAACTTATCTTTTACAAAAGCTTTAGCAAGAACCATACCTTTTCGGGAGATTAAGCATGATTTAATGCCATTTTGAACAAGAAATTCTACCTTAAGGTGATGATTCAAGAGCTGAGTAACTGACAAAAGGTTGCTAGTCAAGCCAGGAACATATAGTACCTTTGTAAGTGTACATTTTCGTGGCCCCAGAGGAATGGTCACATTCCCTATTCCTTCTGCAATGTACTCTTTTTCATCCGCTATCCGAACTCGATCTCCAGTTGGCTCTTCATGTAGTGAATCAAACAACTTCTTGTCACCTGACATATGCTTGCTTGCACTAGAGTCTATCAACCAAACTTTCTTTGTGGGCTGAGAAGTTTGAGAGACGAGTACAAGATTCTTACTACAATGGGCTCCTTCTGATGTCTCCTCATCAGAGTCATCATCTTCTTGTTGGGCTGCAAGATGTCCTTTTTGCTTTCTCCAGCGGGGACGTCATTTGGACTTTTGAAAATCTTCACACCCGGATGTGCTTGTATGGCTTGAAGGCCCTTGTTTCAAGTTGTTGTGCCAGCAGTGATCAGTGTCGTGAGTATTGGTTCTGCAAATGTGACACCATCTCTTTGACTTTTGATCTTTCTATTTGGGTTGTGCTGGATTTGGCTTCTCTGGGGGACCTTTCCGATTCTTCTGGCCACGATTAGGCTTTGAGAACAAGGCTTTGTCCTGAGACTCCTCATGCGATGAAGTGATGGCCTCTTCCTGCTGCAAAAAATTCACAAGCTCTTCGAATGTCACTATTTGTTTAGACACATTCAGTGTTGTAACAAACACTCAAATTGAGAAGGGAGTGCTCTCAAGGTGATTGGGACGAGAAGTTTATCGTCCACCATTTCACCGAGCGCTAATAACTCCGATCTCAGCTCAGCCACGCGACGCAAGAATTCCTCCACTTTCTCGTCAGACCCCATAGAGAGGGTGTGCAGCTTCGACTGAAGATGAAGTATCTTTGTCTGATTTTTGGCTTCATAAATGGTTGCCAACTTGTCCTAGGCCTCCTTGGGTTTCTCCACATTCCGAACATGCGGTTGCACATCATCACTGATACTGAGCATTATCAGCATCAAGGCTTTAGCACTAGCCATGTCATATTTTATTAGTTCATCAGGGGCTGTGGGAGCAGGCATAGACCCTGTGACAATTCCCCATAATCCTTCAAACTGAAGGATTGTCTTCATTTTTGTCTTCCAGCTGCAAAAATTAGGCCCTTTGAGCAACTGAGCATCAGATAGAAGTAACTTCGGAGTAGACATTGTAATAAAAAAATATTTATTTATTTGAAAAGTTATTACAATTTGGACTCACTGACGAGAATTACTGGCTCGTAGATGCTCGTGATATTCACGTGCTGTGAGACGGCGACGCTTTGTAGGGCATTCTTCTTCGTCATCACAATCGGCGTCATATCCGGCTTCTAATTCTTCCCGTACTCACTCTTTGCTTGGCAGCTGACATCGAAAAGAAAGTATTCAAGGAGTCCTTCTCGAACTAGTTTGTCGAATGCAAGATTTCTGATTTCAAGCTCATTCAGCAGAGCAAAGTAGAACCCGGAGCTCTCAGGAGCTTCTCCATGGTGTTCTCTGGCTGGCGAGTTAATATTCTTGCTTTCAGCTGTGGCGACCGTGTTATTGACGCTCTCAATCGAGTTGTCTACACTCGACATTCGACGTAGTGTTGAAGAAACTCGACGTTGCCAGTATCAGACTTCCACACAAGATTTCAACTCCAATTCTCTCCTGAACACTCCTCCACGTATTTCTTCTATTCCCTACGCACATGCCTTTTATGCAGTAAATTAGATCAAAATAGTTGACCATTATCTGCATTTCCATTTCTGTATTCCAGCCATCATCATTTGCACAGGATGCTGTTGTAAAAATATCATTCAAAATGCACCATACAACAATTAAAAATATCATTCAAAATTCAAGAACATCCTCTCTCCTTCATGCAACGTAAATGTTTCAACCTTTTTTAGCGCAAAATAACAAATCAAGAATATGCAAGCTTAGCAAAAAAAAACAGCAAATTGTCCACGCATTTCTTTTTAAATAAATAAATAAATATGTTTTCTCCTATCTTCTTCTCATTTCACAAGATTCACGTGCAGCAGTGCAACTAGTGCCACAGTTGAAATCGAGGAGTGGAGGGAGTCTACAGACCTTGGGCGCACGGCCGCAAAGTATCTTTCCCGATCAAAAGAAATTCCTCGGTGCACAAGGCTCCTCCAGACGATCGACTTCCCAGTGCTTCTTTTCCATTTTTCACTCACACACACAAATCTCCCGATGATGCTATGAATTCCATGGCCCAGAAGATAGTCCAGTGAATGCACTATGGCTCGCCTGTTGGTGGCCCACGTATACGCCGACACGATGCACTCCTCCTTGGGCCTGCTCGGACCACCTGTTGCTCCACACAGGCTACACACAAGTAGGAGCTTCTTCAGCCAATCACCACGCACACAGTCCAGAGACTTTGAAGCTCTGATACCAAACTGAGAGGCAAAAAAATGAAGGAGAAAGAATAGAGATTGTATATCTCATATTATTCTATTCAACATAAAGCTCACGTACAGTATTTATAGGAAATAAATTGTACTGGACTCCCCTAAATGAATGGAGAGGTTACACAACAGAAGGAGAGAATAATGGAATACTAGAAGGAGAAGATAAAGAGATAGGATAGACACCTAAAAATATAAGTTAACCAATGTATGCTAACAACAACACACTCGATTGTCGTAATAGAATAATAGGTGACTATTTTTCAGAATCCCAATGTCATCCAAAATGCGATGTAACCATATCACTTCACACACAACTCCTCGCACGACGTGATATTTTGCCTCAATGGATGAAATAGAAATAACATTCTATTTCTTTGTTATCCATGAGATAGGTCCGATCTAAAATGAAAAATGTATCCAATGGTTGACTTCCTGTCATCAATGATTCGATGGGTCTAAGTCGACATACCCCTATAAGAAGAATTGATCATTCTTCTTATATTCTAGACCATAATCAATTGTACCTCGACATATCTCAAAACATGCTTTATTGCAGTCCAATGAAATTTCTTTAGCTCTTTGCATGAACTCCGAAAAGATAGTTGACAACATAACATAATTCTTGTCTAGTATATGTCAAGTAGATGATTTTTCCAAAAAATTGCTTGTAGAGAGTAACATCTACTTTAGGTGAGTCCTGAATTATGAAAGTTACAAACCTTTTCCCATGGGAGTGGATATAGGTTTACAATTCAACATTTTGTACTTTTTCAGAGTGTCTTGGTGTCATATTTTATCTGGGAGAGAAAATGTGATGATGCTTTTTCCATATCTCCAAGCCAAAACAATAATGTAGTAGCCTAAATATTTCATGTCAAAGGTTATTTTAATATCATTCTTTAGAATATCAACCCGATCTTCTAAACTACTAGTGATCGAAAGATCATCCACATACACAACAAGAATGAAAATTTATTTTCGTACCTTCTTTATATACAAATTTGAATTTGAGGGGATATGAGTGAACCCATGTTGCAAAAAGTGATCATCTATCTTGATATACCATGACCTTGGAGCTTATTTCATTCCATACAAAGGATTTGATGAGATGGCATACCTTTGAGGATGTTCTTAATAAACACATTCATCAAGCTAAGTCTTGTACACTTCTTCTTTTAGATCACCATTTAAGAAAGCACTCTTGATGTCCATATACCGAAGTCTCCATCCTTTCTATGTTGCTATTACACAAACTACTCTGATGGTATTGATCTTTACATCAGGTGCAAAAGTGTCTTCGTAATCGATGCCCTCTTTCTGAGCATATCCTTTTGCTACAATTTGTTCTTTATGTTTGTTGATGGATATATCTACCTTATATTTTATCTAGAAAACCCATTTGTAGCCTATGGGTTTATTTCTTGTAGGCAGATCGACAAGTTCCCATGTCTTATTTTGCATGATTTAGTCATATTTTGAATCCATGGATTCTTTCCTTTGAGGTTGACTGACTTATTCACGAACATTATCATGCTTGGAGCTATTAATCAGTGAACTCATTAGTGTAAAATTTACCTCATTTCTTATTTGACTCTTGGTTTTGACTCCGGATGAAGTATTTAGGAGTTGTTGCAAATGATATTCTTTGATGGTGCTTTATACCCACTTCAGAAGAGAAGTCGACTAATTTTGTGAAGAACTATTTCATTGACATGAGGATGGATGCAAAGTAACATTCTCCAATTCTCCAAGGTCAATATATAGCTCTCTCAGTAGCACATAGTTTCTCCGAGTAGTCTCTTCTTGTCTGATCTTCTATTCGAGACTAGTCGGTGAGAGGTGGTTAGGTTTGTTTCTTTTGTTGTCACTACTAAGTCAAAGGATGACTCATCACAACCACACATGAATCTCATAAATATTTTTTTTCTTAGGATCCATGAGACGGTATGCCTTTGAGGTAGTGTTATAGCCCAATTGGATGTACATGAGTGTTTTGAGTTCAAATTTATTTCTCTTTTGAGCTGGTACATGCATGTATGTGTTATACAACTAAATACTCATAAATGAGAAATTGATGGCTTCCTTCCACTCCATGCCTCTTCTCGTGTTTTATTTTTTATAATCTTTGTCACTTTCCTATTAAGAAGATAAATATATGTCCGTGCATCGCTTCATCCCAATATTGATACTTCAGCTTTGTTGTTGATAGCATGTAATGAGCCATCTCTATCACTGTGTGATTACGTCACTCAATAATGTCGTTTTGTTGTGGTGTGTAGTGAGCAACAATTTTTCTTAATGCCTCGTTTGTTCAGGGAATGCCAAGAACGTTTTTGATGTCAATTACCCCCTCGATCTAAGGGAGTAAAAAAGAGGTTTTTTGGGTCTCTTTCACAACACGTTAATAGAAGATCTTGAAATGGTGAAGATAATCACACTTATTTTTCAAGAAAAAAACCTACATCTTTTGAGATTAGTAATCCATGAATAGTTGGAAGTAGTTTTATCCTAAAAAGGAAGCAGACAATGGTCCGTTCAGATCGGTATGAACTACCTCTAGACATTGCTTGGCATGGAATGTTCTCACCTTAAATGGATCCCTGTGTTGTTTTCCTATAAGATAGTCAGGGAAAAGAGGCAAGGAACTAGACAATTTGGGAATTCCATGTACCATTGATTGTGAACTGAAATGATGTAAAGATCCAGCAGACAAGTGACCATATCGATAATGCCAAAGGGAAGTAGATTCTAGTGTTGAGGCTGATAAAGCTACTGCAGAAGATGAAACAATATCTAAAGCAAATAACTTATCTTTTAGAAAATATCTAGCAATAACCGTACCTTGTCTTGAGATCAAGCATGTTTTGATGCCATTTTGAAAAATAAATTCTACCTTTAGATGAGGATTCAAGAGTGAATGATTGAAAAGAGGTTGTTTGTAAATATATGAACATATAGTACCTTTGTAAGTGTACATTATTGTGGTCCCAAAGGAACGGTAAGTTGGCATATTCCTTCTACAACATACTCTTTGTCATCTACTATCTAAATCTGATCTCCAAAGTGGGTTATTCATTTAGTGTATCAAATAACTTGTTTTCACCTAACATATGCTTACTTTCACTGAGTCTATCAACCATGCTTTATTCGTAGGTCAGAAGTCTAAGAGACTAGTACAAGGTTCTTACCACAATTGGCTCCTTCTGGTGTCTCCTCATTAGAGTCATCATCTTGTTGGGCTGTGAGATGTCCCTTCGCCGACTTATTTGGTGGGGGTGTCATTTTGAATTTTTAAAATCATCATGCCCATATCGGATTGATTGACTCAAGACCCTTGTTTCAAGCCATTATACCAGTAGTGATCAGTGTTGTGAGTGTTGGTTTTGCATATTTTACACCACCTCTTGGAATTTTGAGCTTCATTGCCTTGATGATCTCTCGATGTTCTTGTGATTTATTCACTAGGTGACCTTTAAGATTCTTCTAGCCATGATGGGGTTTAAGAAAAGGGATTTTTCCTGGGCCACATCTTTGACTGAATTGATGGCCTCCTCCTAGTGCAACAAGTTCACTAGTTCCTCAAATGTCACTTTCTATTTGGATACATTTAGTGTCATAACAAATGCTTGGAACTGAGAAGGGAGTTCCCTCAAGGTGATCGGAAGAAGAATCTTGTCTTCTACCCTTTTAATGAGCGCTAGTAACTTCATTCGTAGATCAACCACCCAACGTAAGAAATCCTCAACTTTCTCATCTGACCCCATATATAGGGTGTTCATTTTTGACTAAAGATGGAGTATCTTAGTCTTGATTCTTCACCTCAAATATGGTTGATAGTTTATCCCATGCTTCTTGTGGTTTCTCTAGCATCCCGAACATGTGGTTGCACATCATCGGTGATACTCAACATGATCAACATCAATGCCTTGGCACTAGCCATCTCATATTTTATGAGTTCATCAAGGCGCAGTGGTAACTGCCATCGCCCCGTGATGATGCCTCACAATCCTTCAAACTGAAGTATGGTTCACATCTTTTCTTCCCAAACCGCATAATTTGGCCCTTTAAGTAATTGAGCATCGGAAAGAAGCAGTTTTGGTGCAGACATTGTAATAAAATAAAATAATATTTATTTATTTATTGCTTGCCAAGAAATATTACAGTTTGTACTCACTAGTGAGAGATACTATCTCATAGATGTTCTTGATGCTCATGTGCTAAGAGATGATGAAAATTCATGGGGCGTTCGCTCTCATCTTCACATTTTGCATCATAAACAGCTTCTAGCTCTTCTCAAACTCTTTCTTCCTAGTAACTGACATAGAAAAAATAATAATCTAGAATTCCTCTTTGAACATGTTTGTTTAATACAAGGTTGTCGGTGTTGTGAATCTTGTTAAGCAAGGCGAAATAGAAACCAGAGCTATCTTGAGCTTCTAGATGATGTTCTTTGGCTTACGATACTTTGTTTTGGATTTTAGCAGGCCCAATGTTTTCACTCGTGCATGACATACGGTGTTGGTCTGGGAGATTTCTTCCTTTATTTTAATGGAAACGTTGAATTCTTCGCGGCTATATCAGGTAAGACTAGCATAATGTTCTTAATTTATCTAGCCAATTAAAATAATATTTTGCAGAAAAAATTACCTTGGCTTCTTGTTCTTGCAAGTTCACGCAATAGCTGAGTCTCCACGCAAATCTTCTCCTAAACATCCCATCTCTCCATGTTTCAAACCAGTCTTTCTCCACGTTCATGAATAAAATAATAATTATTGGGCGCTGCAAAATCTCCACACAGGTTTCCACATCCTCCACACAGTAGCAGATGATTCCATATTTCTCCATGCAGCAGCATATGCGTCCAAGCCTCTCCACGTAGGTTGTGATGAGTATTCCTCTAGGAATCCACAAATTAGGAGAAATATAACAAAACATGTTGTTTATTTCCATGAGAAGAGAGTATTTATTCTTTTGTCAATAAAAAATGCCTCATCCTCTTCCTTTCCATGCAGCAAGAAGTATATATGCCCACGTCCATCTCTCCTCAATACAGGAATAGAGGACGTCAAAATAGATCGCTTCAGAAGATTTTAATTTCTCCAACATTTTCTTTCCACGCATACAAGAATTATATGTATAGGTTGCTAGAATCTTTCAACATCTAGGATTGGCTAAGCAATAGATTTGATTGTGGTCTACTTGTCTACATAGAGAGAAAAAATAGATAAATGTATCCATTATTATTTTCAAACATTCGCACTTTGATACCAGACTGTTAGGAGCAATTACTAGAGGAAGAATAGATATCAAATATCTCTCATATTTATTATATAGAAGAACGTACAAATTTATAGTTAAGAAAATAAATGTACTCCCAAAATAAAATGAGAGGTTACAAACAGGGAGAGAGAATAATGGGATACACAAAAAAATCTAATAATATATAGTTATTATCTACATAATCTATGCCAACATGGAGAACTACAATTGAAGACCATGAAGAAGAATTCTTTCTCTTAATCGTCTTAGAATAACTATCGAAGAAATGAAGAATTTGAAGATAAGTTGAGATGCTTAAGTTGTTCCTTAAACCACGTTCTACCATAGCATAACACCAAGAGTATTCCAGTAAGAACTATATTATTCACCAACTTCTTCCCCATGAATGCATACTAAATTATATTAGCAGCAATGTATGTTCAATGATGGATCTCTCCAAACAAGTGGAAATAACACTAGGAAGACCACTCAACGTAAATAAGATGTTGAGTAGACAACAAGAGAATTTTTTTATTTCTCTTATTCAAAAATATTAGAAAACATTTTCTTTGGATTATGAAGATATGCATGGAATTTATCCTAGGTTCTGCACACACAAAATTTATATCAAAGAAAATTATAAACCAATCAGCAACCACAAAGGAGGATGAACCCAATAGTAAGAGATATTTTAAAAGAAGAATTGAAAAACTTATCGGATGGTAGATTTATATACCCTATTTAAGATATTCAATGGGTATCACCTCTTGTAATTGTGAAAAAAGAATGGGAAATGGAGGATATGTATATATTACGGGGAGTTGAATACAACAACAAAGAAATATAACTTTCAATTACCGTTCATTGATCAAGTGCTTGACATTTTGGCTAGTAAAAAGTATTTATCTTTTCTTAATAGATATAATGGCTATAATAAGATCCAAATTGCACTAGAGGACCAAGAAAAACTACTTTCACATGCCCATGGGCAACATTTTCTGATTCAGTTATTCCATTTGGCTTGTGTAATGCACCTGCTACATTCCAGAGGGTAGTCTTGAGTATCTTTTCAGATTTGAAAAATGATTGCATGTAAGTCTATATGGATGACTTCATTATACATGGAAGAACTTTTGAAGAATCTATGCAAAATTTGGATAAAGTATTGATAAGATGTAAAGTGCACAATTTCTCCTTTAGTAATGAGATGTTCTACATGATGATGTTTGAAGGTATAGTTTTGGGACATTATATTTCCTCTTAAGGAATTCAATTTGATACAACAAAGTTATACATTATATTCAATCGTTCAACACCAAGGAAACAAAAGTTTGGTAGAATCATTCTAGGCCATGTTAGATATTACAAAAGATTCATACAATATTTTAGAAACATCAAGGGCCATTTTTTCATTGTTAGAAATGGATGATTATTTTGTATGGACTAAGCATTGTGTAGGTGATTTTCAACCTTTAAAACAAATGATAACTAATTATCCCGTGTTAAGAGGACCTAATTGAGCCTTCCTTTCCACATCCACACCGATGCATCGATCGTGCTATTGGAGATGACTTAGAAAACAAATATGGAGTGTTGAATTATGTAATTTATTATGTTAGCAAGAACTTGCAGATGTAAAGTTAAAATACATAGTAAAAAATAATTTCCCGGGAGTTGTCTATGATATCTATAAATTTAGACACCACATCATAGGTTATCATGTGTTCATTCACACTGATCATGTTGTAATCAAATAATTGATAAAAACATAGTAGTAAGAAAAAAATAATAAGGTGTTTGCTCCTCTTGCCAGAATTTGATGTCACCATAGTGGAAAATCTTGTAAAGGATAACGTGGTATAAAATTTCCTCTCTAGGATGGAGATAAATAATGAAAAACAAGAAGTTGATGATTCCTTTCCTGTGAGTACTTATTTTTTATTTCTATGAAACACCTTGGTATGCAAAATGTCTCACTACTTGATCTCTGTGCATACCACATCCACATTAATTATACTCTAAGAAGAAATACATAGTTGAAAAGAGTGTACATTTTTCATAGATATTTGAATTTATATTTCATATAGGAGAGGATAAAATAATGAGAAGGTTTATAGATAACAAGGACATATCTAATGTTCTCATAGCTCGCCAGAGTGAACCTTGTGGAGGGCATTTAGTTGGAAAACAAACAACACAACAAAAAGTTGACCATTGGTTATTGTTGGCCAAGATTTCATAAGGATGAAGCAATACACACCAAGAGATGTGATAGGTGTCAAAGAATGGGAAATCCCACCATATATGGTGAAATTCCATTTCAGCCTCAATTGGTTTTTAACCATTTTGACAAGTGGGGATTATATTTTCGGCACTATAGACCTAAATATCATAAAAATAATAGATATTGGTATGCACATATTATTTAACAAATTGAATAGAGGTGAAGGCATTACCAAACCAAAAAGGTCAGAATGTATCCAATTTTTTATATGACAACATCTTCACTAGATATGGAGTTCCAATAGAAATTGAAATGTATCAAGGTACTTATTTTACTACTCATGTAAATTATGATTTGGTTAAGGATAATGAAATAAGGCATAGAAGTCTACACCATATCACCAAAAGTCTAATGGCCAAGTAGGTGTTATAAATAGGGGAGAGAGGCCATCTTGACAAATACCATTGCAATCCACATGAAATATTGCGTGGATAGACTTCAAGAGGTAGTATTGGAATTTAACACAACAGTGGAAGACAACAACTGGATTCACACCATTTGAACTCTTATGTGGAAAAATTGTTGTTTTTCAAATTTAATTTGAGCACAAAACACTAAGGACTACACTTGAGCTAGGCATAGATTTATCAAAAGCTCAAAGATAAATTATTCTCCAACTCAATGAGTTGGATGAATCAACAAGGTCATGTTGAATTCGATGAGAGAGAAATAGAACTTGATGTATATTCAAAGCACCAAATAACATATTTATATAGGATTATAATAGTTTGATCCTACTACTTTGGTACCCAATTTTTTTCTCCTTTTCGCTTTGTGCAGCATCAAAGATATGACATGGAGCTTGAAGTCGATAGATCATGATGTCTGTCATTTTGTAGCTAGGGATGTGATCCAACTAGTATTCGATTTATGGAGAGATGGATAGCACCTTGAAAGGAGTTGATCTCACCCTCACTATTTTAGGTTATGCCTTTCAACCAAGGTAAGAGAACCTATATTGTAACCCCCAAAAGATGAGGGAGATGAAGATATCCCTCAATTTATGCAAATAGTATGAAAAGGCCTTGGGAAAATATGATCAACACTCCAAATCTAACTTTCACAAGTTGTCAATCCCAGATTATGGAGATATTTTCAATGCAAGGAAAGGGTTACTGAAGATATTATATAATCTTGATTTGCCTTGTGCATTTTTGTAGATGGGTTAGATTCTTTTGTTGACACACAATGCAATGCAGGGGTAGTATGGGTAGGATTAGTTATTCGAATGAATTTTTTTGTGGGGTGTTGACAAGACAAACTGGGATATATCATATTTTTTCCAACCTCTAGAATACTTGAACAACTATCGATAAAATTCTTCAAATAATCAGGATATTCTTTCAACTAGAAGAGGCATAAATGGAAGCCCAGGTTGCACTGTTTACACAATATTTGAGAACTTACAACAAAATCCTAAAGTAAAGAACTCAATTAAACACAAAAATCCATGATCAAACCATACCTAAGGTACCCCAAAAAGGCTTACAAACAATATCTGTAGTCAAGGAAGGTAAAGTGATTTTAAATTTGTTTATCTCCTTATCAGATGAAGGCTCTTCTGAACATGAGATTGCAAATGCCACTAAACTATCAACTAGAAATGGAGATTCTATGTGATTTCTAAAGACTTTCAATGCAAGATTGCAACAAGAACAATGAAAACTATTTGTAGGCATTCAAAAATGATAACAAACATCATATTGAAAAGAAAAACATAGATTAACTCAAAATCTTGTTAGATTCATCAGCATGGGAGAGTTTCATGAACAATCCCAGAGCTGTGTGATGGCTATACACTTGTAACCAACTCACATACATGAAGATCCAACATAGAATAAATTATTCTTGTCCTTTGGTGGGTTTCTCAGAAAATGTGATTTCTCTTAGAATTTTCTCGTGATTTTCAACTTTTCCCAACCTCATCTAATTTCTCCAAAATGCATTATATATATCTTGCCATCTTTGAGCCTTCTTTCCCAAGAAAATAATATGCCATGGGATCAAGTTTGTTAAAAACAATCCTCATGATTCAATAAAAATGACATCAAATAGAAAACATTTACAGTTGCTAGGTGTGCCTTATAAGATTAAATCATTACAAATATCTAGATCATTATCCATCCTCGGAGGCATTTTTTCATCATTGAGGTATGCGACACCTTTTTCTCATCATTTTCACCTTTTTACCTTTTCAAATCACCTCTCGCAAATTTTGATTGTGTCATTTCACGTGTCTGCTTCAGGTGGGCAAAACATTTCTTCAAAAACATCTCAAATAAAAATATTTGGCCATGAAACCGATGCCAATGATCCTGGAGGCCAAGATGACACAAAATCACTATAAATTTGATGAATTTTGATGCAAAATCATGATTCCAAACTTCCTAGAGCTCACATGGTAGTCAAAATAAATGGATGCATGAAACCATTGATTTTATCCATCTTTTAATCCACGGCCCTCCACGTGGAAGATGCAGACTTAGAAATAAGTTGAGTTACCTTTTTAATTTTTTGATAAGGCCGGACACATGGCAAAAAATGATTGGATCGGGCCTAGTTTTAAAACATTTACTTTATGACCTTTTGAAAATTTGGAAAAAAATCATTTTGTCCCCGCCCCTCCACCTTTGAATTTTGGAGCTAACACGTGGCACATGGTGGGTCCCATTGGGATCACGCTTCAATTCTGTGCATTTTGACCCTTTTTGGAAAATTAGAATTTTTTTTTTTTTCCCCGTGGCCCGCACCTCCGATTTCTACCTCGCCACGTGTCTCCTTCGATTCGTCTTGGGCTAGCACTCCAAATTTGTTTCTAAGTATTTTTCCGACCCACTGACCCACCTTGTCCTCTGCCACATGTCTATCTCTCATTTGTCGAGGACCCGTAGGCTTAATCTTCATTTTTAATCCTTTTAAGCCAAGTGAAAATTATCAATTTTTCTCCACGGGAGTGCACCTCCAATTTCTCCTCTTCCACATGTTGCTCATAGATTTCTTAGTGGGCCACCCTTAAAATTTTGATTTTGAGCACTTTGTGAAAAAGGAAAAAAATTTCCTTTACCTCCATCGGCCCGCCCCGACCTTTGCGCCTACCATGCTTGCCACTTGTTTTCTTCTTATTTGAGCGTGGCCAAAACACATTTTGAATCTTTATATAATTATAGCCAAAAACTCAAAGTCCTCCCTCGGCCCGCTCCTCCCTCTTTTGGTCTTTTAGGACACGTGCCAACTCCCGATTGGTTGCGGGGCTTTGAACCAATTTTTGACTTTAAAATTTTTACAAAATAAGGTCGAAAAACCTTATGGGAATCTGACCACCCACCATCTCACCCGCCAATCGTAACATACCACGTAGGTAAATTTTTAAAAACGGGTCCCTGGGCCCAAAATGCCCCATTTGCTTGAAAAGGTGAAAAATGAAAAGTTAGAGCACCTCCCCGCCTTTCCTTAGCCAATGCAAACCTACCACGTTGCCAATACCTTTTGAGGATGAATTTTACGAGAAAATGATGCCCGTCTAACCGTCAAAACGTAAAAATTCCTGGATGCCCTAGAATTGAATTTTTTCACCAAGGATGGCAGATTTTCGATTTTGAATCAACTGAACCATGTTTTTTACAACATTCCCGATCTAGGATTTGGATTTTCAAATACAAACAAGTATGAATTGATCAATTTTGATTTTCCCACTGATGCGAAAAGGGAAAAAATGACACAACCCACAAAAATTAGAAAAACTAGGGCACAGAAAAGGGAAAACTTGGATTATTCTTTCAAATTAGGGAAAAACAACAAGTTTGTGAGCATTTTTAAAGCATTCAATTAGAGGGGAAGAATTTCAGACCATCAATTCAAAGGATAAAACATTTTTGAGCAAATATAGATTTGAAAATTTTAGGGCAACATGGTGCAAGCTCAAAAATGGCACCAACATCGGCTCTTACTTGGGGATGGGCACTCCCAAAGTGAGTGTCCACGAGGAAAACGTAGACCAAGTGCAAAAATATCCATTGGGAAAAGGAGTCAAGAGCCAAAACATCCAAAAATCAATTGAGAACATGACAAAAATTGCTGCCACACAGCAAGGTAAACTACAAAACCGACAAAACACCAAAAACAGAGAAAAACCAAACACCGTACACCTGCACAAGCTATGCAAACCTCAAATTTGGGGAATAATCCAAGAAATGTTTCAAATGTCTACCATTAATAGGTAACTCCAATAATTCCCCATCTAAATTCTTGAGAAAGAAGGTATGTTAACCAATTCGATATCAATGGCATAAGGGTCCATCCATAATGCATCAAATTTTCCATGCTTGCCGTTGTCTTCATGCCTACTATCCCACAACAAAACCAGACCTCCAACATTGAAGGCTCTAGAGTGACCTTCTTGTCAAACAATCTCTTTAATTTTTCCCTAAATTTGGCATGCCTTTGATGGGATGGTCTTCTCTCCTCATCAAGCTCAATAATCTGATCGATCCTTGATTCATATGGGCCAAGCTCTTGATCTTCCAACCGTTGGGAAAACTAAAATGAAGATAATTAAAGGTGCAAGGGCGTAAAATCCTGAGTTCCATACACCAATTCAAATGGGATTTTACCAAAGCTCTTTTTAGGAGTTATCCTATTAGTCCAAACTCAAATTTCAACTTTTCACCCCATTTCTTCTTGTTTTGCTTCAAGGTTCTTCTAATGATCTTCAAAAATTCTTATTGTTGGACTCAACTTGTCCATTCCCTCAGGGTTATAGTTTGAAGGAAAAGTAGATTGATTCCATATTCATTGCACATTTCTATTAAAGGTTTGTCTCTAAAGCACATGGCATTATCGCTAAAATCTTGACTGGGACTCCAAATTTGCATATGATTTGATTCAACAAGAAGTCCATAAATATTTGGTGTGTTGCTTTCTTGGTGGGAATTCCCTCTAGCCACTTTGTAAAATAATCAAGGTGGCAAGAGGATCCACTACGGCTAAGCACTAGAAGGATCTCAAATCTCACCAATGAAGTCCATCCCCATTTCTTGAAAGGTGCTTCAATGATGATACAGTTGCAGTAAAGGAAGGGAGCATGAAGCTTTCAATCTTCTAGAGAAATGTTGGCAATAATCACATTTTCTAACCAGCTGGGTTGCATCTTTGAAGAGATTAGGCCACCAGTAACCAGCTCTCAAAATCTTATGTGTTGTTACTCTTCTAACAAATTGTTCACCACAAACTCCCCATGGAAATAAAAACTATCTTGGGAGCTTGATCTTCAGCTATGCATTTCAAGAGAACACCTTCAAGGTTCTTCCAATCCAGCCCAAGGTTTGTGATGATATATTTTTGAGAAGCCAACTTGAGGTCTCTTTTCTAATTTTTATTTAAGTGACTAGGGCAGCATAGGTGTCTGAGGTAGAAGATCACATCTTTGTACCACTCAGATCTTACCAATTTTTTAAGAACATCTTCCCTTTCTTCCTCTAGCTGATTCACTTCCACATTCTGCAAGTTACTCTTAGTCATGAGCTTAGCAAGACTCAAACCTCTTACCAACTTTGTGGTTTGGATGTCCATATCATACTCATGTAGTTTGTTCACCCATCTACATATTTTTCTTGAGACCTCCATCTTGGATAAGATGTCTTTCACCATGGTGTGGGGAACATAAGAAACAACTTTTGAACTCAATATACAAGGCCTGAAAACTATTGTTCCTTTCACCAAGGAAAATGCTTGTTTCTCCATGATTGTATAATTCATCTCGCTTATTTGTAAATCCTTACTAAAGAAGGAAATAGGTATCTTAGTCCCATTCTCATTCTCTTGCAGCAAAAAATGCAATGGCATACTCTAGAGAGGCACAGGGGAAAATATTTGGAAATGCCTCTTATAGTTTGGGGCTTGCTAAAATAGGTGCATGTTTAAGTTCATCCTTAATTCCTTCAAAAGATTGAATGGAAGCCTCCTCCCACCTTATAACTTGGTCCTTCTTTAACAAGATTATGATTGGAAGAGTCAACTCACCAAAGTTGGAAAAAAAATTCTAATAAAATTAATTTCATCAAAGAAATATTACATGCCTTTCTTGGTTCTGGGAATAGGTACTTTGCTGATTTCTTCCACTCTCTCAGGGTCTATCATAACACCATATTTTGACACAATATGTCCCAAAAACTTGGCCTTTTACACGCCAAAATAACACTTCTTTGGATCAAGAGAAATGCCATACTCCCTACATCTGATCAACATCTTCTCCAAGTGCTGCAAATGATCATCTCTCTGCCTTGAAAACATAGTCACATCATCTTGGTAAACTGCAATGAACTCATTGATGTAACTAGCAAAAGCAACATCCATTTCTCTTTGAAAAGTGCCACCAGTATTCATAAAACCAAAGGGCATCCTACAAAAACATATGTTCCCCAAGGAGTAGTGAATGTTGTCTTAAGTCATTCGATTCTTTGACAACCACTTGATTGTATTTGAAGAAACCATCCATGTAGAAAGCAACTCGGACTCGTCACGAGTTGCAACATATTTTCCATATTTGGCAAGGGATAGTAGTCCTTCATAGATGCTTTGTTTAGATTTCTAAAATCCACACAAAGTCCGATGTCTCCATTCTTCTTTCGACTAGCACAAGGTTTGCAACCCAAGATGAATATCTAGTGGGCTGAATAATACCTCCATCTCTCAACATTTTTAACTCCTCTCGCATTTTCATGGAGAGAAGTGGATTAATTAGACTTATCCTCAGCTTTGAATGGATTATTCTTGGCCTCAAGAGGGATATCATGTTGAAACAAGTTTTTTTAGATGCTTTTAGCTCAAAATAGGACCAAGTAAGGCGGTCTTGATATTTTTCAAGAGTTGGGCATAGGACTATTTTCCATCTTTACTTAAATTTCTGCCCAACCAAATATTCCTTGGTTTACCATTAGTTCCCAAGTTATGCTCTTCCACATCCCTTGAGGCAGACATGTTTCTATTTATGATGCAATCAACATTGTTAAAATTTGACTCAAGTGCAACAAGACCTCTAGGAATGGTGTTTGTTTTCAATTGGATGATATATTTTCCAAACAAAGTTTCTCTTCCTTCATTCATGCATACCATTGGCTCCCAATCAATATTCTGATTTGTAAATTCACCTTGGTTTTTCAAGAACCTTAGCACTATAGAATCATCATCAAACACTTGCCAATGTTTCACATTATCAGGGATAGATGGCCTTGTTAGCACTTCAATGTTGTATTCACAATAAGGTGAAATGGTGTAATTTTCAAATCTAGAACCTGTGAATCAAGCTAACTTGTTAGCAGCAGCATTGATACCTCTGTCATGATACACAATGTTAAAGAAATCAAACATTTCAATTAGGTCCCAAACTGCATGCTTATATTGTTTCATATGCTGATTTTTTGTAGCATATAGTTTTCTTATTTGTTTGACAACCAACTCTGAGTCTCCTTTTGCAACAATATATTTCACTCCATACTTCCATGCAATTATTAACCCCAAAAACAATTCCTCATACTCAAAAACATTATTAGTGCATTAAAAATTAAGTTTGAAGGAAAAATCAAATTCTTCCAAACTAGGAAAAAGCATAACTATACTAGCACCATTCCCAAATTTGGAGCAAGCTCCATCAAATAGCAATGTCCATGGAGAACCTACCATATCAAGGAGCTTTGATTTTTTCATCTTATTTTCTTTTCCATTAGCAAAACCGATGAAATTCTGAGCATCTACATTAGCAAAGAAACGCCTATGGAAGCATTGTCGATCTTCAATTAGGTCCAACATCTTCTTCTCACCATAAAGTTTAACAAGGTTTCCCTCAATTGGAATGGTGGAAAAATACATGTCTATCTCGAACGCTACCACCAACACTTGCAGCCCATTTTATTGATAAAATCCTACCCCATTTGGTAGGGATGTCAACAATTACAACATCAAGTTTCAAAATCTTACTCAGATAGGATGCAAGTTGCACTACCAAACCCTTCACACAACCAACCACTAGAACTTCCCTTGAATCTACGGTAGTACACTTCCCATAGGCAGCTTTCACTTTGATATCCAACTCATTCATGAATTCTAGAGGCATGACATTACATGATGCACTTGAATCAAACATACAATTGTGAAGTAGCCTATCTTTTACGATCAAAGTTGTGAAGAATGGATCAACATTCAATTGGGAATCAACCAAAGATGTCCCTAAATATACCTCAGTGTCTCTCGCAAGATCTTCTACCGCTGGTGGTGTTTTAAGGTCAATAATGATCCGAGGTGGAGTTTCAACAACATTTACATTTCTGCCTGGAGTAACCTACTCTTGTTTCAATCCCAAGTACTCAAATGCTCTCTTCTTATGCTCGAAATTCTAAGTAACTCAATGATTGGAACACTCACTTTGATTTGGCTCAATACTTGGGCTATGTCATAGGGGAAACTCTTTGGCAAAATAATATTGGAAGGGAGAAAAGAAGATACATTAGATGGTAGTGTATTCTTCGCGCTTGGGCATGAGGAGGATCAGTAATTTTTGTTTGGGACAGCAGAAATTTTGACAGTGTGCTTTTCTCCTAGAACTTCTTTTGGAATGATTTTGAGCAAGGATGTTTTAGGTTTGGCTTGAGGCCCAACTCCTTAACAACTTTTCTTCTAGTGTTATATTCTTTCTCTTGAGCTACAACAACATTTATCAACAATTGTCTATCTTCCTCTGAAGGGATACCACCATCATAATTCTTAATCATCAAAGCTCTTAAGTATTCAAAGTCATTGTTAGGAATTTCAAAATCTTACACTACATCAACTTCAAGAGCATGAGTGGGGACAAAGACTTGTACCCATTTGATGCAATCCCAAAAAGTTGCAGCTATCCTAGCACTTATTACTTTAGTAGATGTTGCTCCTCCTTGTGGGCTTGAAGAACAACCCATCATGCAAATATCATCATCAGTTCCATCCTCATTATCAACTTCATCAACTTGTTTGTCCACTTCACATGGAGGATGAGGAAGAAAACATCTATCACACCAATCCATATCAACAACTTCATCAACAACAATAACCACCGTAGTTAGAGGGTCAGGAACCAATCTACTTTCACATGCTTGGGGTTGTCTATTTCCCCCTCCCATAGGTCCTTTACCTCTATCATCTTGTCTTTGATCACCCCTAGGATGATTTCCAAATCTATCATGGTTTTATGATTTCCACCTAAGCTAACCTCAAGTCTACCCAATTCCCTTCTTAGCTTTTTCCAACTTGTATGAGATTTCTTTCACAACCTCTTCTAAATTAGCACCTTTTCTAGCTTGAGGTTTTTCAGGGTTTACAAATTTTACACCATCTCTCTTGAGAGGTTTACTAATGGCTTTAATATTGTTTTCAATTTGCGCGCCATGGTAAAAGCCTTGCCTCAAATTTTTAGGGTTTTGTCTCTCGTAATAGGCTGCCTTTTATCAAATGCATCTACATATTTGATTAAACAAGATTCATCACAAGGCCTCAAACCAACAGAATCCTTTTCAAAGTTTTTTTAAACCTTGTGTTGAAGTAATTGACTAATTCATTAGGGTTCTTCTTGATATTCTCAAACTTAGATAAAAGAAATCTAGGATCGGTCTTGTCACCATATTACACCTAAATGCATTTTTCATTTTAGTCCATGAATCAATAGAATTATCGGTGGAGCCTTGTACCAATCTCTAGCATTCTCTTCTAGTGTATGAATAAACAATTTGACATACACACCCTCAAACTCTATCTCAAAATCTTCCATCATATTATCAAAAAGTTTGAGATGCTGTTGATCACTAGCAATAACATTGTTACCCTGGAATTTTGGCAACCTATTTCTAACATCTTGTGGGACAACATTTGGGTAACCATCCATTCCTCTAAATTTTATAGGACCAAAGGTGTTAATAACAAATGGAGGTCTAGGTTGAGCTATATTGTTTGGTGGGGGTGATATTGGAGGTGAAACAAGCTGATGAGGAGTGAGAGGTCTCTGGGGAATGGGAATGAAAACTTCCAAATAGATATCTCTTAAGGGATCTCCTTCTTGATGATCTCTAGAAAATTTAGAAAATACAAGAGCAGATTTAGGAGCAAGCCTTTCAAATGCACAAGAAGGCCCTCACCCGATGGGGAGTTCAAATCAGGAATGTGGATTTTCTCGCATCATATCCACTTGAAGAAGAATTACAGGTCCTCAATAACAGCTACTCACTTTCAAACTCAACAATAGGATCTCCTTTCTTGCAACCAAGTCTCCAACAACCTTCCACACTTTTCTTCCTTCTAACTCGAGTTTCTTGAATCTAAAAAACTTCTTAGTAGAGTCCTTGATGAAGAGGTATCTTCTTCCTTCTAGTTTTGCAGGGATTAGTAATAAATTATAAATGACAAAGGTAAGACAACCGATATTTTAAAGATCAAATTAGCATGGATTCGCCACTAAGGAATTTAACCTTAGTTGTGCAAGAATGCACTAAAATAATCTATCAAATGTTTGCTAGTACTAAAAGCTTTACAAGGCTTTATAAATCAGACCTCCTTATTCTTAAATCAATCAATCACAATGCACCCAAAGTGTATGAACTGCTAGGAAATGGAAAAAGGGCAGACAAAACTTGAAACCCTTGTTTAAAACTTACAGATCTGAAGCATAAAATGATATTTTAACAATGTAGCAAATTAAATACTTGAATTCATGAACGCTCAAACTCTTCAAACACTTCAAAAACACCAAGAAAGTCCAAGAAGTCCCTAACAACGGTGCCAGAAAAGTGTTGATACCTAAATTTGTTCTCCTTTTCAGTCTGAGCAGCATCAGAGATATGACATGGAGCTTGAAGTTAGATAGATCATGATGTCCTGTCGTTTTATAGCTCCAGGGATGTGATCTAACTGCACTCAGTTTGTGGAGAGATAGATAACACTGAAAGGAGTTGATCGACCCTCACTATTTTAGGTCATGTTTCGACCAAGGTAAAAGAACCTATATTGTAAACCCAAATGGTGAGGGAGATGAAGATATCCCTCAATTTATGTAAATAGTATGAAAAGGCCTTGGGAAAATATGATCAACACTCCAAATCTGACTTTCACAAGTTGTCACTCCTAGATTGTGGAGATATTTTCAATGCAAGAGAAAGGGTTATCAAGACATTGTATAATCCTGATTTGCCTTGTGCATTTTTCTAGATGGGTTAGATTATTTTGTTGACACACAATGCAAAATGCGGGGGTAGTATGGGTAGGATTAGTTATTTTGAATGAATTTTTAGTGGGGGAATTGATAAGACAAAGCTGGGATATATCCGATCTTTGCAATACTTGAACAACTATCGATAAAATGCTTCAAATAATGATTATATTCTTTCAACCAAGATGCATAAATGGAATCCTGTGTTGCACTCTTCACATAATATTTGAGAACTTAACACAAAAGCTTGAAGTAAAGAACTCAATTAAACACAATAATCCATGATCAAACCATGCCTAAGGTACCCCAAAGGCTTACAGACAATCTCTGCAGATCAAGGAAGGTAAACTAATTTTAAATTTGTTTATCTCCTTATCAAATGAAGGCTCTTCTGAACATGAGATTGCAAATGCCACTAAACTATCAACTAGAAATGCATATTCTATGGGATTTCTAAATAATTTCAATGCAAAATTGTAACAAGAACAATGAAAACTATTTGTAGGCATTCAAAATGATAAGAAACATCATATTGCTAAGAAAAACACAGATTAACTCAAAAGCATGTTAGATTCATCAGCGGGAGAGAGTTTCATGAAAATATCGAGCTATCTGATGGCTATACAATTGTAACCAACTCACATACATGAAGATCCAACATAGAAGAAGTTATTCTTGTCCTTGGGTGGGTTTCTTAGAAAATGAGCTTTCTCTCAGAATTTGTTCGTGTTTTCAAATTTTCCCGACCTCATCTAATTTCTCCAAAATGCATTATATTTATCTTGCCATCTTGGAGTCTTCTTTCCCAAGAAAAGAATATGCCATGGGATCAAGTTTGTTACAAAACAATCCTCATGATTCAATGAAAATGACATCAAATAGAAAAACATTCGCAGTTGTTAGGTGTGCCCAAAAATATTAAATCATTACAAATATCTGGATCATTATCCATCCTAGAGGCATGTTTTTCATCATTGAGGCATGCAAACACCTTTTGCTCATCATTTTCACCTTTTCAAATCACCTCTAGCAAATTTTGATTTTTTCATTTCACATGTTTTCTCGGGTTGGGGAAAAAAAATCTTCAAAAACATCTCAAATCAAAATATTGAGCCATGAAACCGATGCCAATGATCCTGGAGGCCAAGACGACACAAAATCACTATAAATTTGATGAATTTTGATGTAAAAATCGTGATACCAAACTTCCTAGAGCTCACATGGTGGTCAAAACAAATGGATGCACAAGAACCGCTGATTTTATCCATCTTTAATCCAAGCCCTCCACATGGAAGATGTGGACTTAGAAATAAGCCCGAGTTACCTTTTTAATTTTTGGATATGGCCGGACTAAAGTGGCAAAAATGATTGGATTGGGCCCAGTTTTAAAACATTTACTTATGACCTTTTGAAAATTTGAAAAAAATTCGTTTTATCCCCGCCTCTTCCTTTGAATTTTGGAGTTGACACGTCACACATGGTGGGTCCCATTGGGATCGTGCTTCAATTATGCACATTTTGACCCTTTTGGAAAATTGGAAATTTTTCACTTTTTGCCCTTGAACTGCCCACACCTCTAATTTCTCCCTCAACACGTGTCTCCTTTTGAAATTTCATTTTAGGAAAATTTGAAAAGGTGAATTATTCGGAGTGGGTCGGTGTCCTGTTCGCCTAAAATATATAGTATATTTTTTTGGGGGTCGGCTTCGCCTTCATTTGAAAACATCTCCTATAAAAACCTATGTGATTCACGGGTAGTATACCTCAAGTAGCTTACCAAATTACCAATACTGTGAAATTTGAACTCGCATACCCTTGAGCACCAGAGATTCATATTACTGTTAGCCTGTGATTGTTGACGCGCGACAAATGCAGTGTTGACGCGACAAGGGCATTATTGCGACAAGAGCATCGACGACAGCGACAAGAGCACGCATCTTGACGCGACGACAAGAGCTATCACTGACACGCGACAACAAGAGTCAGACGACGCTGACAAGAGTCTTGATTGACGCGCGACAAGAGCTTTATTGACGCGTGACTTGGGCTAGGAAGTGACGCGCGACAGAGGAAGGGTTGACGCGTGACGCGCGCGCGATAGAGGAAGTGTTGACGCGCGACTTGGGTAGAGTTGACGCGCGACCTCAGACAGTTCACGCGCGACAAGACCTCAGAGACTGGACAGAGTCGCTTCTTGGTTCTTTTGCTGACGCAGGACTCTTTTCAGAATAATGGAAGGTGCCAGCTCAAAGAATACGAATAACCTAAAAGTAAGTAAGAAATCTCAGAAATCACTCTTCAAGTATTTTGGAAACTCTGCGGATACAGATATTGTAAATACCAATCATATAGATGCCACCAAAAAGAATCAGAATACTGACTGTGTGGAAGGTATTATTGAGGTGGACATGCATTCTGCACAGTATCACAGTCAAACAAATGAAACCTACGATAATATGCCAGATCTTGAAGATATTGTTCCTGTTGGGGTGCAACCAGAAGTGCAGCTAGATATCACAGATATAAACACTCAGCAAAATGGAAGACAGAAATCAAAATCAAACTCTGGTCCAAGAAAGAGGAAACCAGGTGATTGTGATATTGCTCAAAATTCTACTCAAAAAAGTAAAGCATTGAAAACGAACAAGAATATGTGGACCATTGGCAGGACATACAAGTTTGATTGGGCAGCTAAATTTCCATTTATTGAACCTGTACAATCATCTAATTCTGAAGAAATCCCATGTGAATGTACATGTACAAT
Source organism: Taxus wallichiana var. yunnanensis (assembly GCA_018340775.1). Lineage (NCBI taxonomy): Eukaryota > Viridiplantae > Streptophyta > Pinopsida > Cupressales > Taxaceae > Taxus > Taxus wallichiana. The sequence continues at coordinate 43,483,065 of CM031240.1, forward strand.
ATGTACGTGGAAATTGGGAAAGCAACAAAAAATGCAACTGAAGCTGGACACTATAGAAAAACATTGTGGAAAACAATATTTAACTGTAATGGGGGCGGATGGCCAGAAAATCAAAACACATAGGTGGAAAACTGAAAAGGAGTGCATGCATGTTAGATACGCAGCGGAATATGAGGCAGAGCAGAAAAAACACAGACATCTGTTGGAAAAGGGAGGAACGATCACATCGCATATTGGTAAGATGAAAGAAACAAATCTACATGCAAAATTCATACAATTCTCTACTCTTTTTCAAATACTTAAAAAAGGAAGAGCGATGTCGGATTTCCTCGATTTCAAAGTTTTGTATCAATTTAACGGAATGCTGAATGTACCTCAGTCTCATTGGTCTGAGAGTAGTGGATGGGAAATGGCAAAATGCCTCTCGATGATAGAGAAGGAAGATTTGAAAGAGAATGTAAAAAAAGCAAACTTTATCTCTCTTTCAATTGATGAAGTGACAGCAGTCGACAACACCGCATGGGTATGTATCCACATCTATACATTAGAAAATCATATAAGGACACCTCATCTGTTGGGTGTTATGAAAATGGTTGAAAACTGCAATGCTGAAAACCTATATAAAATAGTTGTTTCTCATTTGAAAGATGTTGCTGGTATGACTGATTATGAAATTGCTACGAAGTTGGTATGCGTTGGAGCAGATGGTGCATCTGTCATGCAGGGTCACCGAACAGGGCTGTGTGTTAGATTACAAACAACAGTGGCCCCATATATGCTACCAATTCACTGTATGGCTCACAGAATGAATTTAGCGTATAAAATGGTAAGCAACCACGAAAATGTTGCTAAATTAGAAGACCTCATAAGAGAACTTCATGCCTATATGTCAAGCAGCCCAAAGCGTTTTCTCGAGTTCCAAAAATTTGCAATTGGAATTACAGATGGCAAAAAACTTCTGAAGGATGTGGAGACTAGATGGATATCTTTGTATGAACCTGCATGCAGAGTTCGTGAGGAGTATCCTTCATTGGTTGGTTTCATGCACAAATACCATCATGAAGTTGATAGGGCAAGGGACCTGTTGTTCCGCTTAACTGATTTGGAGACATTGCTTACATTGGTTGGTATTCTTCCAATGTTAAAGGAGATCAATACACTGATGAAGCATGCACAGGGCAGATTAATCTATATTGTGGATTTTATACGGATGAGGAAAATGGTATGTCAAAGTCTTGATATATTGTACTGTTCCCAGGATAGTTTTGATGCACCTGTTTTTGAAAATTGGAGAGATTTATTAGATCTTAAAAATCCTAACACCTTTTTGAGATTTAATATCCACGATCACCTATGCATCTCTGTTAATGGGAGGGAAATACCAATGCACATTTTGCAAAAACGTCAAGATATTACAGGATCGGAACGAGAAGATGTTCCCGTGACACGTAATTTGTTTGAGTCTGTGATAGTTGAAACCAGAATAAAGCTTAAAAAATTTTCAGAAACCTTGTCATCAGAAATTAGGGAACGTTTCTGTAAAGATAAAATTCTGGAAGCCATGGGTGTGATGAATCCGAATTTTTGGAATACAGAAGGTGGCCGTGCAGACTTTGTCAGTAAGCATTTCCATAAATCAATGGGTACAATAATGGAACAATTTACAAAGACGTCAGAGCTCAAGGGTACGGAAATCAAAGGTATACTGAATGCCGATTTATTAAAGTTTCAGTCAACAAATTTTGCAACAACAATGAGGAACCAATATAGGAATTTAGATCAACCTTCTGAAAGTGGTGCTATTACAAGGCTGTGGCGAGGAATCTATCAAAGTTCTATCTTACAAGAAGATATCAGTGAATATTTCAGACTATATGAGTTATGCCAGACAATGATTTTGGGGTCTGTGGAGGATGAAAGGGTTTTCAGTGCATTGTCATTTATAAAATCAAAACTGAGAAACAGGTTGGATAAAAATCTGGAAAGTTGCATGAGGTGTTACGTTTCTCGATACTCCCTCGAAACCTTTCCGTTTGACAGAGCAATTGCGCACTGGAATTCCCTTTGCGAAAGAAGAGGTGTAAATAATACAGCTACAAGTACAAATATTCCCAACCTTGAGAGTGTAATTGGCTCTTCGTCACATTCTACAGAAGACAACATCGACTTTGATGAAGCTATTGATAATGGATTGTTTCAACTTTAAGTAGGTATCTTCTTTATCTATCTTTTATTTTTATCATTAAAGATGTTACAGGTCTATATACTAAAAATGTCAGGCAATTCACCCATCTATCTACTAATCCATTTCTCGTGTTGGAATTTTTTAAAACACAGATCTAGCTCATTACCAAAGCGTTGATGATTTCAACTTTAAGCAGGTATCTTTTTCCCCTTAATCTTATTGTTTGTTTCTATTCATTTTTTGACAGAGCAATTGCTCACTGGAATTCCCTTTGCGAAAGAAGAGGTGTAAATAATACAGCTACAAGTACAAATATTCCCAACCTTGAGAGTGTAATTGGCTCTTCGTCACATTCTACAGAAGACAACATCGACTTTGATGAAGCTATTGATAATGGATTGTTTCAACTTTAAGTAGGTATCTTCTTTATCTATCTTTTATCTTTATCATTAAAGATGTTACAGGTCTATATACTAAAAATGTCAGGCAATTAACCCATCTATCTACTAATCCATTTCTCGTGTTGGATTTTTTTAAAACAAAGATCTAGCTCATTACCAGTGGCAGTGATGATTTCAACTTTAAGCAGGTATCTTTTTCCCCTTAATCTTATTGTTTGTTACTATTCATTTTTTCAGCTATGGTTATAATTAAAGATGTTACAGGTGTATGTATTTACATTTAGTTAAATACAATCTTTTTATTTTTTGAAAACGTGGGTTGACATCCGTCCGAGGAAGCTATTACTTCTCGGGACTGACAATGTCAGGCAACTCACCCATCTATCTACTAATCAATTTTTTGTGTTGAATTTTTTAAGACAAAGATATAGCACATTACCGGTGATGATTTCAATTTTAAATAGGTATCTTCTTCAACATAATCTTATTGTTTGTTACTTTACATTTTTTCAGCTCTTGTTATCATTAAAGACGTTACAGGTCTAATTCTTTATATTTACATTTATTTAAAGATATTGTTGGTCTATATATTTAAAGATGTTGCTGGCACTTCTCAGGACTGACAATGTCAGGCAACTCACCCCTCCATCTACAATGTCATGTTACCCTTGATGATTGCAATACGCAAGAGGTAAGCTAAACCCTAGCATATTTGCAATTATGTTTAATTTCTTACCAGTGATGATTCTTTCTTGATTTCTTAGAATTATATTTAATTTATTTTTAAATACAAGTCCACATAAAATTCCTAATAAAATTCACATAAAATTCGGGATAAACAATACATTATACGATTTTAAATATAAGTCCACATAAAATTCCTCATCATCCATATATATCATATCATCACCATATCATTATCATATCCTCATTATCATCATCTATCATTAATTATCAATTATCATCATTCATCATCTACGTCCACATACAATTCATGACAATGCAAGTAAACAAGAAACATACATATAATTCATGATAATCAACATCTAATGCAATTAAAATTAAAGATTGTATGTAAATCCATATAATTAAATTCAAATACCATAGTACATACACAATAGACAATAGTAGAAGTTTTCAAATTCATTATTTAAAGTTTCCACAATAATAAAAGTTTCTAGTTTTCAAAACCCTCTTTTTCTTTATCCAATTCTACTCCTCTGCACTATTCCCCAACGGCTTCTTCCAGTGTGGCTGTACCTCTTTCCCAAACACTAGAAATCTCCATGCGACAGCAAATTTGGATCAGCTGCAGCGTATAAACTATCCCGTTGCCAATAATTTTCGTAACGACTAATAATCTCATTGATAAGAACCTTAGCCCTTCTGTCCCATTCTATAAGCTGATTGATATGAGGAAGCATCTCCATCTTTCTCATCAACCCACACAAAATCTTTTTTGTGCTTGTCCAGATCTATGAAATACTCCTTGCCCTCTTTAGAAGTACTTGTGCCCAAACCGGGAACCCTGTATGGTCCAAGCAACAAGTGATACCTAATCAGCAAGTGAACAAAACCAGAACTTGAAAACATATAAAGAGAAAACAAACTAGCATTACTTTGTTGCACTATATGGTCCAGCCGGTTATCGATCCACTCAATGATTCTCTCCAAGCTTCATACTCAGGAATTGTGTAGAAAGATAACACATTTCCATTTTTGTGAGTTGCCTACATCAACATGTGCCGACATTAGACATGGAGATACATAACATCTGGAGGCTTAGAAAACAAATATAAAAAGTCTCGAAACACAACCAAATATACAGGGGGAACATTTACAGAAACTAAACAGCGCTATACAAAGATCATGTACCTGGTCTGTCATTATCATCAGATGGCCATATCTTAAAGATTTAATGCTGTCATATATTTTATCTTCCTGTAGACCAAGGATTTTTTTTCTATTTACTATCTCTTTATTCTCCATTTGTTGGTGAGTGGTAGCTTCCCAAAAAATAGATATTCCTGCCACCTGATAGGATAAAGATAACTAAAATAACAAAAAATTAAATTGGAAAGTGATGTCGAAACATGTCACAATACTACCAAATTCAGTATTCACATTTCCCTGATTCAAGGCACAAACACTTACAGCGACTGCAAGAGCCTTGGCTGAGTCACCCTCCGTTAATATTAAAGTACATTGATCAGAATTCTTCCCCCCTGCTTGATTTGCATCATCAGGTTTGGGAACATCAATTAATTTCCCCTTCTTGGTTCCATCAGTTTTCTTAAGATCTTTTTTTTGTTTAAACTTTTCCACTGCACTCATCAGGTAAAACAAAGTTACAAAGCTCATCTTAGACACTAGCATTGCAAAAATTACATGTACTCAGAAATGCTACATATTAGACACCACGCCTGGATATATGGACATGGGCTAAAAATGTGAAACAGAATAAAAAATATGAATTAAAACGAGTTATACTTACAATCAACATGGAAACCAAACGTTGATTCGAGAAAATTCTTTTCTTCCACGAGTGTTGCCTTGGTTGTAACAATTGGTAAATTTTTGAACGGAAGGCCCGTAAAACGATGGATGTCATTTGCTTCGATACTGAATTGAAAAATTCGGCAATCGTTCAGAGTCACATAAAAAATGCCGTCCTCTGAATTGTAGGATGACAGAAAGTAATTCAAAATATCCGGATCTGTTTCGAAATGGGGCATATTAACGATATGGATGTGAGGGCATAAGGGACATCGATTGAATTGGATTCTCTTGATTTTTGTTACTGAACTTGCAGTTGGGAAGCATTGAGACCTGCAAAAATTCAAGAGCCGGAAGATGAAAACGAGAAAATGACCGGTTGAAGGGTATTTATAGGCTAAATCGGGCGTCAATGGCTTCACTTGACGCGCGTCAATAGATGCCAGTGACGCGCGTCAATAGATGCCAGTGACGCGCGTCAATAGATGCGATGACGCGCGCGTAGATGCTCATGACGCGCGTCATAGATGCGCATGATGCGCGTCAATAGATGCAAGTGACGCGCGTCAATAGATGCCAGTGACGCGCGTCAATAGATGCCAGTGACGCGCGTCAATAGATGCCAGTGACGCGCGTCAATAGATGCCAGTGACGCGTCAATAGATGCGATGGCGCATCATCGATAGATGATGAGTGACGCACGCAATAATAGGGCGATGTCGTGCGTCGGTCAAAATAATTGACGTTCCATTGACGCGCGTCAGGAGTGATGAGTAACTAGATGAATGTCTTTATACACAGAAAGAATGAGACTACCAAATAATTGATTTCTTATCCAAAATTTAATGGAATTCGAAGTTTTCACCTCTTTTGCACTAGAGGAAATTCCCTTCATGTTTGCAATGCAGCCAATTGAGATGAAGACTTCAAATTTATCCCCAGACCAAAGAAACAAACAGTGATTGGTGTGTACTTGATGATGATAGGGTCTTGTTTGATAAGTTCATAAAGAAACTTCATGATATATGCTAAGACTGAGTTTGAGATGAGGTACCAGTAAGGCACTCTTGACAAAATTTACACAATGTTACCTTTTTAAGATGATCCAACCTTGCACTCTTGACAAAATTTACACAATGTTACCTTTTTAAGATGATCCAACCTTGCACAGAGAACTTTATGTTGAGCTGTAAATTTTTTTCAATATTTTAGACACTTGATTTTATAGATTGTACTTCAAGAAGATCATGATTAATCAATTCAAGGCATAGAAATGGTGGAGCTTCAAGAAAATTGTCTTCAAACATACACTTGAACATTGTATCTTCAGCAAAGGAAAACAAAACAAGGTGGTAGCAGGAATTTTATACTTTGATACTCATTGCACGGGTCAACCAAGTATTTCATCAGCTCAACAATGATAATTAGAAGAAAGTAAAAACAACTTTCCGTTACACAACAATTTTGATCACTTTACCCTTATTGTATCTTTCAAACCTTCTTGTAACTAATACGATATGTAAACAACCTTATTGAGCTATGATCATATGCACCACCTTAAAAATTTGAAAAAAAAGAGATTTTTTAATTCAACCACTCCAAGAATCAGTCCCGAAGAGAGAATCTCAATATGTGAATCCTATACAACATATTTTACTATGATCATGTTTGCAAAATTCAATATTTTCTTATACACTCAAAATTATTCCAACTTATAGCCTCCCAGTTCTAATCCACAATTATTCTTCACCCTTATCAAATATAAAAAAATGATCCAGTTCTTCAACCTATGAACTTGATCTATACAGACTAATCTTCATGATAAAAACCTTATATGTTTTACATTAAACTTCAAAGTTCTATATCGAGCTTGACCTATCTTTTAATCACATGGTTATTCCAACTTTGGTTAATCTAGCCTCCATAGCCTCCATAATCTACTCTACACAAAACAATATCCATGATAAAAAAACCATATCTTTTAAACCATGGTCTTGATTATTTCCCAAGCTCTAATTCTTATGGCCTGGAATTTAACTATTTCATAATTGGCTAATCTAGCCTCTACATCAATGATTGTTTCCAGCAAAACGTTATTTTCTGACAAATGGTCTTGACTATTTTGGATGTCAAACAAGCTCTGTAATGAGAGATTATGCACTAATATAGAGGTGAATCTCTTTAAAATAGAATTTTCCGACACCATAAGTCTATTAAGGAGAAATCCTAAATAGTAAAGATCTGTTTCAAATCTTAGTTGCTATTTTTTCCCCAAAGACAATTTTCAAGATAATTAAAGTCCCACAAGATATTTAGGCACTAAATTTGACATTATACACATTAAATTGATCATCGTCTTTCATCATCATCTATCATTGATTATCAATTGTCATCATTCATCATCTACGTCCACATACAATTCATGACAATGCAAGTAAACAAGAAACATACATATAATTCATGATAATCACCATCTAATCACCATATAATTAAATTCAAATACCATAGTACATACTCAATAGTAGAAGTTTTCAAATTCAATATTTAAAGTTTCCTCAATAATAAAAGTTTCTAATTTTCAAAACCCTCTTTTTCTTTAGACAATTCTACTCTGCTCTCTTCCCCAACGGCTTCTTCCATTGTGGCTGTACCTCTTTCCCCAACACCAGAAATAACCCCTGAACTTATAAGATCTTCAGCAGCGCTGTCCAGATTTTTTAAAATTCTTTCTTCTTGATTTGTTGCATCTCCATGCGACAGCAAATTTGGATCAGCAGCTGCTTTGGCTTTGAACAATATGTCAGGGTCGAGACCATGCTCTTTAATTATCCGCTTTAGTGTATTGTTTTGTTTGTTAACCAAAACAATATTTTGCTTCAAATTTTTTTGTGGATAAGTTGTTCTTTCTTGTTTCCAAGTGAACTTGCAAAACCTTCACCTGACTCTTCAAATTTTCATATTTCAACTGCACAAAAAGAGTAATGTCAATTCAAAATATTAATGTAAATTCAAAATTTCAAATTAACAAAAATGATTGTTTGAATGTAATAGTACTTACAACCGCTCTATCTCTTTCGGCATTTGCGATTGATACCAAATCCTTGTCCTTGGACCATTTGTTAAAATATGCCTGGGCCTCGGCACTAATATTTTCCAATTTGTTTAGTGCCTTATCTAAAATGTCGTCTTTATAGTTGTTGTTAAACGTGACAGTCCCACATTTTACTTGGGTAAGTAAGGAATCCATCTTCGCAGGTTGATTCTGGACTGCAGCGTATAAACTATCCCGTTGCCAATAATTTTCATAACGACTAATAATCTCATTGATAAGAACTTTAGCCCTTCTCTCCCATTCTATCAGCTGTTGGATATGAGGAATAATAAACTCACTGACATGGGATTGACAATCATTACCTATTAAGTTCTCCAAAGGAAAAGGTGGGAACTCTTCACTATCTGAATCTGATGCAGACGATCTTGCTGGAGAAGAATGGGGGCTTTCACAAAGATCAACTGCTCCTTGTTTCTGCCTTTGGGTGGGCTGATCCTGTTTTTGAAAAAATAAATCAAGATTTAGATAAATAAATTTAAATCAGAATGTAATTCAAAATTGTAAAGCATATTAAAATTGAAATTTGAAGTATACCTTCTGGCCTTGAATCATCTCGCGGGTATCGAAAAAACCAGTTGGGTCATTGCTATCAATGCCCAAATAATCTTCATCTAAATTTATATTGTTCAAAACAGATATGCCCATTGCACTGGGCAAGCCACCAAGTGAGAGAGTTGGAATTCGAAACGAGGTGTCAAGGTTTAGTGTCCCACTAGGGGCCGGAGCAAAACTCATGCGTTTACCAATGTTCTTTTTCACTGTTCCTCTGGTTGGCATTTTAAAAATTAATGGTTGAGTGGGTGTCGGTGCCGTGGTTTGATCATGACTGACATGTGCTGAAAAGTACAAGAAAAAAATGAAAAATATTAAAACAATTCATAAAGTGAAAACTACGAAATTAAACGTACTATAGAAAAGTTGTACCTTGTTGTCGAGGGGTTGTTTTTTTCGGTGCCACGGGTGGCCTTGTAGGAGTTGAACTCAGTGGCTGTTCAGAAGATATGAATGCATGCGACTGTATGGAGTGAGTTGGGGAAGAAGGTTCCAAATTCCCTGCAATTCATCAATATTAAATGTTGTCAATTCATTTGGTTAAAATTTAAATTGAAAAATAAATATGCAACTTTGGAATTTGTAAATAATATATGAGAATGTATTACTTCTCTGGCGTTTAACGAGTTCAAACGCTTGAGGGTTTGGAGAGTGAGCTTCCATTTCAGATTGGGAGTCCCCCGAAGCCTCCGCGTGTTGTTGGCCTCTTCCTCTCGACATCTTTTTTTTTCTTGGAATGGCTTCAAGATATCTTCTCTGCAAAACATTAAAATTTAAGTTTTAATAACTGTGCACTGTAATGACGAAAATTGTAATACAATTACAAACTAAATAGTTTATACCTGTTGTTCATCAAATGGAATTGAGAATTTCTTCAAAGCCTCATCAGAGCAAGTAGGAATTTCTTTATGTTTTAAATTTAAAAGTGCCTCATAGTAGAAGCCGAGGAGATAGTTTGTTGAATAAATGAAAGGTTTATCTGAGAGTTTTGAATTTGTTATGTCAGTTCTTATTTTTTTGGATAGATATGTGCACCAATCGAATTTATGTTTTGAGATAGTGGCACAAATATATGCAATGGCCCAATTTGGTATATCCGTTTGGCGACCCTGCAAAACAATTCTGGCTTGAAAAAATGAAATAAGTGCAGCAAGAAAGTGGTGTGCAATTGATTGTGTATCTACACCACGCCTGGATTTATTGACATGGGCTGCAAATGCGAAACAGTGAAAATTACTTTAAATTTATAACAACAAATTGTATCAGAATAAAAACAGATTAAAAAATATGAATTAAAAGGAATTATACTTACAATCAACATGGAAACCGTACGTTGATTCGAGAAATTTCTTGTCTTCTTCCAGTAGTGTTGCCTTGGTTGTAACAATTGGTAAATTTCTGATAGGAAGGCCAGTAAACCGATGTATGTCATTTGCTTCAATAGTGAATTGGAACATTTGGCCATCGTTCAGAGTCACATAAAATATACCGTCCTCTGAATTGTAGCATGACAGAAGGTAATTCAAAATATCCGGATCTGTTTCGAAATGGGGCATATTAACGAGCCCTGTAAATTCACACTCTTCCATTATAGCTTGATATTCTGAAGACATCTTTAAAGCCGTATGGATGTGAGGGCATAAGGGATTCCTGTAGTTGATCTTGGAAATCGATTGAGTTGGATTCTCTTGATTTTCTTGCTGAACTTGCAATTGGGAAGCATGTGAAGTCGACATTATAGTTGTTATTGCGTCTTTGTCAAAGATTTAGACCTGCAAAAATTCAAGAACGGGAAAACGAAAACGAGAAAATGAGCGGCACAAGGGTATTTATAACCTAAATAGGGCGTCACTGGCCCCTATTGACGCGCGTCAACAGGTTACAGTGACGCGCGTCATTTGATTACAATGTCGCGCGTCAATAGAAGATAGTGTCGCGCGTCAATAGAAGATAGTGTCACGCGTCAATAGAAGATAGTGTCGCACGTCAATAGAAGATAGTGTCGCGCGTCAATAGAAGATAGTGTCGCGCGTCAATAGAAGATAGTGTCGCGCATCAATAGAAGATAGTGTCGCGCGTCAATAGAAGATAGTGTCGCGTCAATAGAAGATAGTGTCGCGCGTCAATAGAAGATAGTGTCGCGCGTCAATAGAAGCAAATGACGCGCGTCAATAGGAGCAAGTGACGCGCGTCAGTAGGAGCAAATGACGCGCGTCATCAGGGGCTAGTGACGTCGTTACGAGCCAGTGTCGTGCGTCATTTCGAGCTAGTGTCGCGCCGTTGTCATTTCGCTAGTGTCATTACTATCTAGTGTCATTACTCTAGTGTCACTCCCAAGCGCGTTACGAAAACAAGTGTCGCGCTGCGACGACGTGCGTCATTACGAACTAGTGTTGTCGGACGTCACTGATGGAGCCTTGAAAAACCAGTGAAAATTTTGTTTTTTAATACTGTCAAATTCACCTTTCGCTGAAACTGGTTACGGGGATATTCGCCAGGTATTTTCCACCTTCAATTTTATAGAATCTGACCATACGCCATCCCACCTACCAATCGAAACATGCCACATAGGAAAATTATTTTAAAAAGGTCCCCGGGCCCGAAAATGTGTCATTTGCTTGAAAAGGTGAAAAATGAAAATTTATAGCACCTCCTTGCCTTTCCTCGGCCAATGCAAACCTGCCACATTTCCAATACATTATGAGGATAAATTTTACGAGAAACGACACTGTCTCGATCAAAATGTAAAAATTCCAGGATGCCCTAGAATTGAATTTTTTCACCAAGGATTGCAGATTTTTGATTTTGAATCAACTAAACCATGTCTTTTACAACATTCCCGAACTAGGATTTGGATTTTCAAATACAAACAAGTATGAATTGATCAATTTTAATTTTCCCATGGTTTGGCAAATAAAAAAATGACACAAATTTCGCAAAAATTGGAAAAATTAGGGCATAGAAAATGTCAAACTTTGATTATTCTTTCAAATTAGGGCAAAACAACAAGTTTGCGAGCATTTTTAAAGCATTAAATTGGAAGGGAAGAATTTCAGACTATCAATTCAAAGGATAAAATATTTTTGAGCAAATACAAATTTGAAAATTTTAGGGCAACATGGTGCAAGCTCAAAAATGGCACCAACACCTACTCCCTCACTAGAAGAGGAATAGACATAGGCATGAAGGTCCCCACAAAAAACAATGTATTATTATTATTATTATTCTAACATCCCCTCTTAATATGTTGTTTTTAACAATGTACCCCCTAAATAATTTAAATTTCACCTTGCCAATACACATGGTGAGTATATCTCGTAATCTGAGCATCTTTCGGGAAGTACTAGAGATAGATGTGGTGGTTCAAAATTTGTTCTTGAATGTAATGATATTTGAATTGAATTTACTTTGTTCTTTCATGGAAAACTAATTTTTTCAAAAGCCTCAACACACCTCGATTATCGCAGTGAATGATGGAAGGATTTTCTTTAGGAATTCACATATGTGCTAAAATACGACGTAACCAAATCAATTGACACACAACTTCTCATGCAGCGTAATAATATTCCTCGGTGGATGAGAGAAAGCAATAGTTTGCTTCTTACTTATCCATGAGATAGTTCAAGAACCAAGATGAAAAATATAACTCAAGTTTACTTCTTTTCATCAATGGATCGGGCATAGTCTAAGTCTCAGTATATCCCCTGCAGAAGAAATGACATTTCTTTTAATACTCCAGACCATAGTCAACAGTACTTCAGACATATCTCAACACATGCTTTGCTACTACCTAGTGACATTTCTTCATATTTTGCATGAATATGGAAATATATCTCACAATAAAGTACAAGTTTGGTATGGTATATGTCAAGTAAATGAGACTCCAAACAAGTAGTCTATAGAGATTACCATCTAGTAGAGGTGAATCCTAGAACCTAGAAATTTGCAAACCTTTTTCCATTGGAGTGGGCATAGGTTTACAATATGACATGCCATAATTTTCTGGAGTGTCTTGGCATATTTCATTTGAGAGATGAAAATATGATTATTATTCTACCATATCTCCAATCCAAGTCAATAGTGAAGTAGTCCCAAATCTATCATGTCGAAGAAATTCATAAAATCATTCTTCATATCTTCGACAAGATTTTTATAACTCCATGTGATCACAAGATCATATACATACAAAACAAAGATGAAAATATCTCTTCCTATCGTTTTGATATACATATTTGAGTCAAAGGGGCTATGAGTGAATCCATGCTCAATTAGATGAAATACTTTCTAACGATGATTCTCATCGAAAAATACTTCTACCTAGGTCATGTATACCTCTTCTTTGAGGTCACCATTCAGAAAGAACTTTTCACCTCCATCTACTCAAGTTTTCATCTATGTTGTGATGCCATTGCACAAACAACTCTAATGGTTTTGATATTCACAGTGGGTGTAAAGGTATCATCATATCCAATTCCTTCCTACTGAGCATAACCCTTTGTAACTATTCACGCTTTGTACTTGTCCATAGATGCATCTACCTTGTATAGTGTTTTAAAACTATACTTGCAACCAATACACTTTTTACATGCAAGAAGATCGATAAGCTCATGTTTGATTCAGTTTCAAAGAGTCATATTATGTATCCATGGTCTTTTTCCACTCGACTCATTGAGTGCCTCACGAACTGAATTAAGTTTGGTGCTTATCAACAAATGAACTCATGAGGGTGATATTTACCTCATTTCTCACATGTCTTCTCATATGAACTCATGATGAAGTGTATGGAAGAGAGTTCAGTGGGAATCTCTCATGGTGCTTTGGACCCACTTGAGATGTTGATGTTTCGTTGATGTGAAGAATTGTTTTCCAAGTTTCCAAGATCGGAGAGTAATTCTCTTTGCAACTCATCCTTATTCTCTGAAGAATCCTCATGCTCATCATCTAGATGTGTGAGTAGTCTATGAGATGAGGTCGATGTTGAATATTCCTTCTGTTTAAATTATTGAAATGATGACTCGTATTAAATGACATCTCTACTTTCATCTATCCTCCTTCTCTCTAGATCCATGACATTATATGCTTTTGAGGTTGTATTGTATCCCAAAAATATGCCCTAATGTGTTTTTGGATTATGTTTGTTCCTCTTATTATCGAAACATGCATATATGCAAAGACATCCAAAAATATCAAATGATAAATAGAAGGTTTACTATTAGTCCATACCTCTTCTAATATCTTTTCCTTAAATATCTTTATAGGTTCATGGATCAAAATATACAACAGTATGGACCGCTTCTTCCCAATAAATGTTCTCCAAATTCATTGTGGAAAGTATGTGACATTCTATGATTCCTTTCTAGAGGGTAGTATAGCGGGCACATAGATTCTATGTGATGTCGTACACCTTCAAGAATGCCAATAATTTCTTCGACATGAATTCCCCCTTGATTTGAGATAAGGACAGAATGGGCTTGTCGACCTACTAAACAACTCTCTTATAGAGGGTGTGTAAATTTTCAAATGCTTCACTTTTCATTAGGAGAAAGAACACCCAAGTCTTGTGGAAGTATTCATTATTAAACAAGTGGAAGTACTTAAATCCTTTAAATGATGCGTACAAAGGTATGCATAGATCGGTATGCACGACCTTGAGATGGTTCTTGGCATGGAATGTACTCAACTTGAATGGATCCCAATGTTGTTTTCCCACTAGAAATCTAGGAAAAAGAGGTAATGATTAAGAGAGAGGAGGAAGTCCTCATACCATCTCCTTTTAATTGAGATGATAGAGGGAGCAAACAGAAATATGTCCATACCAATAATGCCAGAGTGTAGTGGATTCCACCATGGAGGCAAGTAATGCAACTGCAAAGGATGAAACTACATTTAATACAAATAAATGATCCTTCAAAAATATCTAGCATGTATCGTACCTTCTTTAGATATCATACATGATTTGATGTCATTCTTAACTAGGAACTCCGCCTTGAGCTTGTGATTCACCATCTGAGAGATAGAGAGGAGATTTGTAGTTAAACTATGAACATATAGCACCTTCATGAGAGTACATGTTCTTATCCTGAGAAGAATGGTCCCATTACCTATTCCTTCGCTGAAAAATCCCTTTTGTTTGCAATTCAGGCCTGATCTCTAGTGGGTTGATCAGTTAATGAATCAAAAAAATTTATCACCTGTCATATGCTTGTTGCCACCTGAATCAATCAACCAAACATTATGTGATGGCTATAATGTTTGGGATACAATAACCAAATCATATTTATATGCACCACAATGTGTTGACTCTAGGAAAAAATCATTTGAGTCATCATCTGTTGGGCTGTGACATGTCATTTCTACTTCTTTACGAGAGGATTCCACTTGGATTTATTTTAATCACCATAGCTAGATATGTTCTCTCCTCCATAATTTATTTATGTGCGACCATTTTACCAATACTTTCTAGTATCATGTGTATTCATGGTGCAATTGTGACACCATCGATTCACATTTCTAGACTTCTACTTATTTTGTGGCTTCTTTGGTTTCTTATGCATTTTCTTCTCTTATTGTCCCTTGTGAAGCTTCGCCTCGTCTTCTTTCTCGAGATAAATTATTTTTCCTCAAACTCTTCTTGCACCGACCGGATGGCTTCTTCCTATTGCATAAGATTTACCAATTCGAAAAAGATCACCTTCTTCTGTGTGATGGTCAAAATGGTAATAAATGTCCTAAACTTGGATGGAAGAGCTCACAATGCAAGAGGGAAAAGCAGATTATCTTCGACCACTTCTCTCGACTATGCTAATCTATGCTTGTAATTCAACCATTTGACATAATAATTCTTCCACCTTCTCACCTTCGTTCATACTCATGGTATGAATCTTTGACTAGAGATGTATAGTTTTGTCGATTCTTTGGTTCATATATCGTGGTAAGAGTATCCTAGGATGCCTTTGATGTTGTCACATTCTGAATGTGTGGCTACAACTCATCGGATATGCTCAATGTGATCAACATCAAGGCTTTTGCATTAGCCTTGTCATACTTCGTTCATTCATCTGCATTGGTGGGTCAAGCGAGTGTGCCAGTGACGATCTCCCAGAGATCTTCAAAGAGGAGAATGGTCTTCATCTTTGTCTTCTATGTAGTAAAATTGGGAACTTTCAAGAGTTCGGCATCGAGAGCAATATTTTTTGAGCCGACGTGGTGTCAAAAATAAAATATTATTATATTATTATTTGTTCTAAGATACAATGTCTTACTGATGAACAAGAGAATGAATGTGGGCTCGGTACGCTTGTGCAGTGAGACGCAGACACTTGTGTGGGAGTTTTATTTCATGTTCATTATCTACCGCATAGCCCTTTTGAAGCTCTGTACAAAACTTCTTGGCTTGACACCATATGTTGAACAAGAATCATTCCAGTAGTCCTTTGCATACCAGCTCCTCAAATTGCAGATTTTCACTGTTATGAAGGGCATCGAGAAATGTGAAATAAAATCCAGTGCTTTTTTCTTGGCCTCTTAATGGTGATTCATCTTGACGATTGCTCACAGCGCTACTCTCTGTGTCAGGGATGCATGACATGTGCTCTTACAATCACTTTTCTCCTTCAAGTGTTTTAGGTGGCAGGTTTGTCTAATCTACAGACTACAGATCATGTCTTCTTCAGGCCTCCTTATTATTTATTGGTGAGTGTAATTTATCTAGTTCACCTTGGTACTTGCACATATAATACATCGCTTGTCAAATAAATATTTTTTATTTTCTCCAAACGTCTCCACGCAGAGGATAAAAACAAAATGCCACATCAAAAATAGATCTTACGTCAGGCTTTAGTTCGAGATAATTGCATGTCTCTATGTTTCCAATTACTCTTCTTTAGACACATCTCTATTTTCAATGCAGCTCACCCAGGCAGGTTCAAAAGAAAAAAATATATGCTGCCAATTGCTCACGTACAATAAAAAAATTGAAATGCCCTTACCCAGATCGCTGTAGACAAATCTGAGTAGAAGATGTAAAAACAGGCCACGTTTCAAGTAAAAGAAGATTAAAAAAATTCCCGAAATGCGACGCAGGTTGCTCAAGGATTTATTGGAATAAGTACCTCCACGCACAACAAATAGAAACTCTTCAAATCACGCTCAAAGAAGAGTGCTTAAAATAATTCACCTTGAGCAATTTCTGCTCTGATACCCCTATTGAATTCGATGAGAGAGAAATAGAACTTGATGTATATTCAAAGCATCAAATAACATATTTATATAGGATTATAATAGTTCGATCCAACTCCCTCACTTGAAGAGGAATAGACATAGGCGGCAAGGTGGACAACATACGTGGAGAAGATGAAATGTCACTTTGTTATCCAAAATTCACCCTCAAGGTAATTTTGATAACATGCATCAAATTATTCAGTCCTGAG
This sequence comes from Taxus wallichiana var. yunnanensis, assembly GCA_018340775.1. Lineage (NCBI taxonomy): Eukaryota > Viridiplantae > Streptophyta > Pinopsida > Cupressales > Taxaceae > Taxus > Taxus wallichiana. The sequence continues at coordinate 43,500,240 of CM031240.1, forward strand.
CAAGTAGATTGATTCAAGGCCCGAAATCGTGTTTTTGGGGGCCCCTCGGCTTCTCTCTAACTCTCCCATCCAAGAAAAAATCCCAACGAGTTAGAAAAAATGGAAAAAATGCGAAAAATAAGGTTGCAGGATTGTTTTAAGGCATTTCGGGTCTGAAGGGTTTGGGTCGTACCAGTGCGGGTTGTACCGAGGTTCGTCGTACCAAGCTTGGGGCCAAAATACAAAGAAAATCGGCTAAGTTGGACATTTTTGTCCTAGGGGGTCCCCGGGACAGTTGGGACGTTGGGACGCCTTGGCTGAAACGACCAAAAGCAAGGAAAATCGTCAAGTTTTTTGTTTCATGTGGTTTTGGGACAGCCGGAAAAAAGTACGCATGGGACGTGAATCAGCTGATTTGCCGATAGACAGTCCATTTCGGGCGGTTCGGAGATATTTGTCCCAGGCAGTCGGGGCAGTTGGGACAAAAGTACGCGAGGGACGCGTGGGACGCGAAAAGGCGAAAAAGCCACAAACAGGAACAAGGAAGCCCGAATCAGCCGAAGCAGGAGATTTTCATCCGGGACAGTTGGGACAAAGGTACGCACGGGACGCGAGGGACGCGAAAAGCCGAAATCGGCCAAGGCAAAGAAGAAAAGTCAACGTTTGACCCGTGAAACTTCAAACGGCCATAACTTTTGACTCCGAGCTCCGATTTTCACAAAATTGGACTTTCTAGATTTCTTATTTTTAATGAGGGTAGATATATTTAATTAAAAGAAACATATTCGGCTCTAGTCAGTTAATGCTTATTCCCATCAAATGACAAAAACCCCTGCTGGACCCAAAATAGCTGCCCGCACTCAGAAGGCCATAACTTTTGCATTTCTCAACAAAATCACACAAAATTGGTACCGTTGGAATCGTGGTTCTGAGCCCAACGTATAGCATTCAAGAAATTCTATATTTTATAATATATTGATGGATATTTTTATAAAACGTGGCCGGGTTCTCAACAAAGTTTGTATTTGGTAGTTGGGAGTGCAATTAAGATGCATGGTCATCATTCTTTCTCTGCGCAGCACCTAGGATAGTATGGGGAGCCTTTTTCAAGTAATATATAATCATTTTACTCCATTTTATGTCTCTTACAAGTGGTTGAAGGACAGATTTCAGGATTTTCATTTTTCCTCTCTCTCTCTCTTCTCATCTTTTCTATAAATTGGAGTGTTGGGCTCATTGTAAAAGGGGGAGGTAGTTTTTGTAGCAAAGCTCTGCTAAAATTTCTTTGTGAAGCCAATGTGTTGCAGGCCCTTGTTGTGGACTCCTTGCATGGTGATCCAGGCCCTTTTCTTGTAATAGATTGAACTGTGCATATCATGAAGCAATAAAATATAAGTTTGTGGATATATCTTCCCCTGCTGTGTTTTCTTGCATTCTTCTTGCCCCTTCAACCTTGATTACAAGAATATTGTGTCTATTATTATGTTCTTGCAGGGATCCATTATCATTGTGTATGTTCGAGGTACTTTTGTGAATGCATTTTGCTAGATTGTGGAGAACTGTCATCACCCCTTCTAGTGTGCACTTTGCTTCTGCATCTCACGCATTTGAAAACTACTCTCACACCCTCCTTTTCTGGTGTATCACCGCTTTAGTGTAGGCTTTCATTTTATGCATTCTCTCTCCCTGGTCCCTTGGAAATTTAGATTAGAATAGTTAGTTTCCCCTGAATTAGAGTAGATTGTGGCGGGTAGTTTAGGAGCAAGAACCAGCTCTCTCTAGAGGTCTATCTCAAGTAAAGCAAGTCCCACAACTTGGAGATAGCATCCATGTTATCCAATCACACCTTGAGTTCAAGTATTGCACTTGTATAAACATTAGGGTGTTGTGATTCGGTGATAACAGTCTCCACAAAAACAATGTATTATTATTATTTTAAAAATACAAGTAGTACATAACATAAGTAGTGCGAAGCGAAGAGTCAAATGGCATGACCGGTTCATAAAGACACGATAATTCCAGGAAGGTGACTGGCGCTCTTGTTTGATTCGAAATATAGGTAAGCTCATAATAAGGTGGTTATGACCCTATGAAATTGAAAAATCATCCCTTGTTGAGTTGTGAAACTCACCGCCATAGATCATTTAAGGTTCAATTTATTTATCAATTGCCATAGGATGAGATTGTTACAAGCTAGTTGATAGAGATTCATGCATGAAAAATTCAGAGGAGGTCCAAAGGATGGAATTAAGGATGTCGAGATAACCTTAGGGGTTGAGCTTGTTGGCTCACCTTATGATATTGCAAAGGATTGAGAGATTTCTATTGCCTTGGTGAATTCAACTCGGTGGATATTTCAAGGTAAAATAAAAGTGTTGTGATTAGCCTTTCTAGTGATCAACAACACTCTTATAAAAATATTATTTCCTAGAATTGTTTTTTTCTAGGCTATGATGTAAGGTGATTATAATAGTGCATGATCTCCATCACAAAGGGAAATTACAAGATCAAGATTCCACTTGTAGTAGCATGAAGCAACAATTGTTTTATATTTTACATTTTCCGGAACTCATGATTGCATGAAATAATATCAACGATGCATGCACATGTAATGGATAGACAAGAAACAATTGTCACACAACATATGAGAAATCACTCTCTAAGAGTCATCTTATTTTATTAAGGAGCAACCAACATCAGTTCAACACATGTCAAGAAAGACCACGTCAATCTTACATGCAACCAAGACACAAGTTAAATAAGCATGCACAATCATCATTTCAAATGAATATTGAGATAAGTGCACTCAACTATCACTTCAATAAAGTATAATTATAATAATTATAATTAATTAGCATTTATGCCGAGTCATCATGTATATGTTGCATTTAAAGACCACCACCTTTCAAGCTATGATGTGTCCCTCCATATAAGAAAATTTTTTCAAATCACTTCACTTTGCATGCTTCACATGGTCACATCAATTAATGATTTCTATACAAAGAACTATGTTATATGTCCTCTCGGTCTCAAAGAACAAAAAGATATGAAAATAACTCCAAACTATGTAATTACACAACATTACTTCCAAACAAATATGGATTATTGTGTATGGAACCAAAGAAAGCTACATATCCACAATGGGGGACATTTCATAACAAATGAGCCCACTAATAATTCTGAACTTTTGAGCCATCCTCAATTTTTGTAGTATTTTCAGGATAATGATTGGGTAGAATACAACAATAGGTTTCATGGTTTTAATGAAGCAATGGTGGAAGAATTTTCCAATAGATTCTATGTTGGGGAGTCAATGGTTATGGGCTTAGCGGTGACTTAGTGATAACATTTTGCGTAAAGAAACTCGACCTAGCTACTCAAGGAGAACCATTTCTAGAGAAATCTAACCCAAAAGGAGCTAGAGATAATTCACAAATGCTAATGACCAATTCATCTCACATAGCCAAGCTACACAAAGAACATCCCTTAAACCTTTATGGGTTGAGCTTGAAAATTTTGTAATTGAGTACTTTACTTGTGAAGGAAGGTATTCTAGATTGAATACAATTCATTTCAAGTTATTGAATCATCTCAAGAACAACATGCAAGTAAATGTACATAATTTCTTGCAAGAGATATTGAAGAGAATGAGTAGAGAAGTAAAAGGGGTAGGGTTGCATTGTCACACCATTGCCTTATAACCCTAGTAGTGAAACATACCCTGCAGAGGGATTATCCTTAGATATAGTGGGAAGATTTTGCAAGGGAAAATAGTATAGATAATTTCTTAAGAAATGGGAGAAAGATGATGAAGAGCACCGAGAGATCATCTGCCCATGTAACTAAGACTACAACATCCATCTCCCAATCTCAAGAGCCTATAATTTCTTAAAATTTAACTCCTTTTGAAGAACACCTTATACCTATGTATTGTGAGATAAATTTCATTGTTAAAACCTTATTGGATTTCTACACACCTTAATCCTCCACCTTCAATGGTAAAAGGAAGTTTCTAAATCCACTCCTACACCACCGAGGTGCTTCCATAGGCTTAAAACAAAATTCCCAGGACCTCCAGAAAACAAATTTAATTCCCATCTCACTAGATAGTGATGTAGAGATTACAAAAGTAAAATTTGAGCCTCAACCAATGGGGATAGATTAGGGAGACACAGATGCAATTGTTCATGAACAAGAACACCATCAGCATCCCATAAAGGAACAACAAAAACCAGCTAAGTGTGAGTAGAGAGTTCATTTAGTGCAAGATAAAGAGGAGAAAATGGAAGAGGAAGTTGGAAAATAAATTGAACAAGAAAAAATGGCACATGTTATTGAGTAGGTAATTGATGACCAAGTGCATGGAATTGAGAAAATATAGATGCTTATAGTAGTTGAACTAGTCATGGAATAAGTATAAGAGCATGTTCATGAAGATGTTGATTAGATAGCTAATGAAGTAACCGAGAAAGTTTTCAACATTCAAAACATGATGGTGTACATGAAGAAATTATAACCCAATTGCAACCATAAGTTATTATTCATGAAGTTGTTAGAGACACTCTACAACAACCTTGTAAGGATATGGCCACACAAACTATGCTTTCAGTTATTAAATACTTGTTATTGTAATTTTAGACCTATGTTAATAGGCTAAAATGAAAATGGGAGATAAAAATAAACCCTTATCTCCAAGCGTAAGGAAGAAATGGAGAAACAGGATAGAGAAATTATAAGGTTGAAGCGAGTAAGAAGAGACATTTTAGGTGGCCCATCAAATATTTAAATGTAGGCCTCAATAAAATGTTTATGTTTTTTTCTTGAAATAACAAATGTTTCAACACAAACCATATGAGTTCAGCTCAGCTAGGAGTTTCTTCACTTTATATCATAATAGCACTCATGAACTCCATATCTTATTATATGAATTTTATATGTACAATTATCCCCTTGAGTATGATAAATATTGGATTCCAATTCTATACATTGGAAATTTTCAAGTTAAATCCCTATGCTTTTTATACAAATGAGTTGGATAGAGAAAGAAAAATGGAAGAGTATAAGCATTTAGAGAAGATCCGACCCTTTTTTCAAAGTCTAAGTCCGGAAAAATAAACAAACTTTTAGAGAAGTATGATAAAAATGTAAAAGGAAAGTGATCAAGAGGATATTTTTATAAATGAGAAAAGAAACCCACACATAGGTCAGAGAAATGATTAGAGATCATGGGATTCTAGTGGTATAAGCATGTAGGATGCGATGGAATGAGCTATCTCCACAACTAGAAAGGAACGATATGAACTCTTACCCTAATATAATGCCAAATTTGAAAAGAGTGAATACATACATTAATATTACTACTGAATGTGTAGAGAACTTGTTTCCTATTGGCTATGAGCCATAAATATTTCACTTTCAAATACCACCATAGATAGGTGACAGAAAACTTCGGTGAAAGGATACAAAACAGAGTTATGCACATGTTCATGATAAACGATGGCTACTTCTTGTTAGAAGAAGAAGGGATATATATGCTTATTGATTTCAAGCATGAATGTAGTTTGAGGTAGTACAAATATGAACCACTTGAATGAGGACGTTCTTGAAATTAATTCGGGTTGTGATGAGTTGTGTATATCTCCTAATAAATAAATGATCTTATTTACTTTTTTAAGCCATTGTACTTATGTCCTTGTATTTTGCATTCACACTACTTTGAATATTATCATTTCCAACTTAAATTTTATGGCATAATTATTGATTAATATATTTTTAACTAGTTATATTAATTTTGTGGTATTTTGTGCACACATTTATTCTTATGAGTTCAATAAGTTGTTTAAATGATGATATTCATGTTTGTAAGTAAGTTTCTATATGCGCATTAACTCGTATGCATCACAAGAACATGGGTAGCAAAAAGTCTGCATAAAGGACACATCGTAGCAACCCGTCCATTTACGGACAAAGGGGATCACCTACAATAAAAAATAAATTTTATTAAGATCTATTGGGATGTGAAGAATGACACTCGTATGTATGTGTCATTAAAGGAAATGTTACAAGTGGAGAATGTAGAACTAGGAGATAACACAACCATGCTTCGATAATCATTGAAAACTACTAAAAACTGAATTATTGAGGTTACACATAACTAAAATAAATGGTCAATTAACTAAATATAAATTGAACACTGTTATTAGCTCACATTGTATGCTTTAAATATCATATTATTCTATTTCAAATCTTCCACATGTTCTATCGAGGATCTTTCACTAATTTTTTTGAACTCCTAGGAGAATAATAATAATATTCTCATGTCTTCTTGTAAACTAGATGTATAAAATAAAAGGATTATTGTTGGTAGCATATATAGAACATAGAAATAGAATACACAGATAGGTAGAGATAGAAATAGAAGGAGAAGAAATTTCTTTGTTCCTAGATGTAATGTTCATGCAAATTTAATAAAATATCTAAGTTCTATTTATTAGTCTTTAGTTACAAGATTTAGGAGGGATTAGCACCCAAGGTAGGTCCCACTTATGGTCTGCTAAACCCCTCCATATTTTTTTACTCTTTTTCATTCCATGATTAGACGAGGAAGCAATTTATCCTCTTTACCTGCATTTCTGAATTGACAAGCTTTGTTTTAGTCATAGTATTTATAAAAAAATTTGTTTCAGTTATAATCATGTTTACTTTCAATAATTATTCTTTTAAGAATCGTAGTGCGATTATTTCTTTCTATAAGTCCTAAATTATTTGTAATTGTGCATACAACACTAGTGTTATTTAAATCTTACATCCTCGGTTTGATGATTAAAGGATTTTGATTTAATGAAAAACATATTAATTGCTGCAAGTTAATTTTTACCACCAGCAAACATCAAGCTTCAAGTGAAAAACAAAACATGGTATCAACCATTAACTATGAAGGTTTTCCTTTCAGGTGTAGAAGGTGTTTCATTTAAGGTCATATAACTACTGACTATGGGATGACAAAGAATAAAATGAGAGAAATAATTGGTGGAACAATGTCCTCCCTAAGAATTATGTTTTTGATACCAAGGAAAATTTGGATTCAAATTGATATTTTAGCATTGTGTCTGACTCGTCCTGAAACTCCTACTGCATATATTCCTTTCTACAGATCGAGGAGAATAGAAAAATGTATTAATTGAGCGTAAAGCAAAAAGGAAAATATCCCTCCTCTAACTCTCATAGAAAAAGAATATATATGCCAATTCAAGATATTGAGGTTATTCTCCCCATAATGGAGATTTATGATGAGGGGAAAATGGTGCACAATAAGAAAAATTCCATTGTCAAGAATACTATTTCTCCTACCTAGCTTATTCTTATGCTATTGTTCGATTGTTCCATTTTATTTTTCGGTTCTAATTGCTTTATATCTGGGATTCTATGCCTTATTGTAATCGCTCCATTTCTGATCCCATTAAAAACCTTTACCTTTAATTAAAAAAGTAAAATAAGGGGTATTGATATTGTAATATTTGTATTGTTGTAAAATATGTAGGTTAGGCATATACCCTTATGTTAGAGGAATTTTTATTGTTTTTTAACTAAGATATGTGATAAGAATTCCATATATGAAAACCATATGGTTTTATAATCCCATTATTTAGTCAAAAACCTTGGTTCCCCTCATTCATTCCATTCACCGAAATATTTTCATTCAAACTATTCTAGGTTAGAATAGCACACATACCACGAAAAGTTTTGGATTCAAACTATCTTTCGTCCATTAGAAACACTTTGGAAAGATTATTGAATGTTGATTCCCATACCATAATTTTCCCTCATACAAGTATATTCCCAAATACATTTGATCCATACATAAAGAGTCTTCCGCCAACATAGAGCTTAAAGTTCAAGACAAAACTGGACCCAACCCATCGACTATGAAGGAATTTCCTTCAAATATAGAAGATTCTTCACTTTATGGTATATTTTGCAAACTGTCGAAGACGAAGAAAAAGAATGAGAGAACCACATGGTGGAAAGATTCCTTCCCGATAATTTTGTGTTGGAAAGTAATTCAAATCAAGATTTAGAATCAAATACATATTTGGAGGACTTGGTTCTAGTCTCATTTCCTGAAACACCATTAACCAAAATAGGGATCATGTTAAAAACAATTTCTAGTGAAGACGCTAAGGATAATGTTCATCCTTTAAATGTTAATTTTCAGCTGATAAATTATATTGAAGTCCTATAACTTGGAAGATATAAAATCGAGGTTCCTGCCTCTTGGATGAATGATAACTGATTCATAATAAAATAGATATTATATAAAGACCACAAATCATCCTCAAATGACTCTCGGGTTGTCGTTAACATGATTTTCTTCTTTTGATGTTAGTGATGTTGGGAGTCTTGTTTTATCTTGGTTCATTTGTTCTTAAGTGATCATACGAATCCCACCTTCATTCTATTTTTCATCAGTTAGGATTTGTAACCTTTAACATAATAATAAAGTTTCATTTCTGAGATCATGTCAGCCCCTAAAATATTGTTATACAATGCTCAAATATTCAAATGGCCTAATTATGTCACTTGGAAGATGAATATGTATACCATTCTCCTATTTGAAGATGTACGGGAGATCATTAGTGGCACATATGGCACTCGTCTCACTGACATAGTTGAGAAAATGAATTATGACAAGGCCAATGTAAAATCCTTGATGTTGATCACTCTCAAGCATTTTTGATGAGGTACAACCACACATACGAGATGTGATGACATCAAAGGTGTCTTAAGATACTCTCTCCACCATCTACGAAGAAAATAATTTGACAAAGATCCTCCATCTCTAGTCAAAGCTTCATACAATGAGTATGAAATAAGGTGATAAAGTAGAGGAATTCTTGTATTGCGTAGCAGAACTAGGAGAAAAACTTGGAGTTATCTAAGAAGTGATGAAAGATAAGTTACTTGTCCCTCTCAAACTGCAAGATTGTCTTTCCAAATTTAGGACATTTATCGCCACCTTGACCATCATAAGAAATGAGGTGACCTTTACTGAACTAGTGAACTATCAATAGTAGGAAAAATTCATTCAAATAATGCATGAATAATTTAAAGACAAAGATGAATAGTATTCAATATATTTACGGAATGATCAAATATACAAAAGGTAAATAATAAAGAAAGATAATCAATATTATCCCATTATCTTTTATAGTACACACACCAAATATAAAGGAAATAGCCATCCTAAAATATAGAAGGTGGCTATAACAACTCTTCCACCTACGTGAGTTGTTTCTAACTCAATCAAAAATCCATTTGTTATAGTTGTTTTATATAAAATGACTTCTAAAAAATTACAAACATACATATAAATAATAATTACCTAGGTAATTATTATTTACTAATTTGCTAACTTAAATCCTTAACATTCACCAAATATATATTTTTATTGTTGTTTTATCAAATAACTAATAACAAATTAATAATCTATTACTAACATTACATTCAACTTAATAATCATTACTTCATGTAATTATTATTCACCCATACATATCAATCTAGCACTAACATTGTTTTCCTAACATTCCCCACTTAGTGTGAACATGGGAAATCATATCTTTGAGCTTGCACCTTCTTTCATGAATAGTTAATTTTTAGAGGATGATCGAAACTGATGGATGGTTTTACATATAGTTGACCATGAACCGAGAATGGTGGTTTTACAAAGTGGAGTACCACAAACCAAAAGGTGATGGTTTTGCATATGGTTTACCAACAACCAAAAGTGGTGGTTTTATAAAGTGGTTTACCAAAACAAAAAAATGAAGGTTTTCAGGTGGTTTACCTACAACCACATCATGATGTGTCAAGTACTATTATAAGCCCTCGTTAATATCTCACTACAAGGAATAACATAGGAAAAACTACTGAATTTTGTTTCTCTTAGACACATAGAAAATGTTGACATAATGGAAATTAAACATTAGGATCATGCTTCCCCCTTAATGTGAAATTTTGACTTACTCAAACTAGATAAGAAAAATAGGATCACTCAAATTATAACTTTGAAAACACAACGTAAAGAACACTGCAAAAACTTAAAGAAAATACTCACACCACAAAAAAGTCCACCATACCGATATGTGGCCCCATCGTTGGTATTGACGAGAGGTCATTGATTAACCTAAAACCTCTATTTTCCTTCTTCCTTTGATGTCATGCTTTGTAAAATCCACACGATATATTTTGATACTCATGATGTAAAATTGTTGATGTACATGATGAAGCTTTGAATTTGACAAAAACACACTTTTGACATTTTGATGATAACTTGAGAACCAAAGATCTGTTTTACAAAAAAAAAAACGCATCGAAAAGTTGTTTTCATGTCCTTTCTAGTGGTTTTAGGAATTACGAGTGATTTTAGTGGAATTATTTTTTATTTAGCATCATCATTGGTGATTTTACCTAATCTCTAGCGATTGGAACAATATCATTGATGATTATCAAAATCATTGGCGATCACTGTAAAAATACAATCACAAATAGTTTTTCCGAATTGCAAAACAATCATATCTAAATGCTCTAGGGAGATGATCATAATGATGAAAAGTATGATTTAGGTCGGTTCATGATTGCAAAGCTTTGTTGTAGTCTCTTTCCTGCTATGGTAGACCAAATTTCCTCCTTTCTTCTCAAGGTTGGGAACTCAATTAGAAGGATAAAAGACAATGATAGAAATAAGCAAGATGAATAATTTATTTATTTCGACTCACTCTCATACTAGATGAATAGTATGTTGTAGATTCTGAGAATTATCATAGATATAGAAAGTAAAAAGTCAAGAAAGATATTAAATATTCTCCCTTAAGCTTTGATATTACACACACCAAATATATAGGAAATATCCATCCTAAAATACAGGAGGTGGTTATAACAACTCTTTCGCCTACGTGAGTTGTTTCTAACTCACTCAACAAATTCCTTTGTTATAGTTGTTTTATATAAAACAAATTCTAAATAAATATTAACATATATATATATATATATACACACACCCATGTAATTATTATTTACTAACTCAATAAATTACATTCTTAACATTCACCAAATATCGACTTATTATTTTGTTTTATACAACTAATAAAAATTACTAACCTATTACTAACATTACATACACTTTAATAATAATTAATTCACGTAATTATTATCCACCCATACATATAAATGGAGCACTAACATATTTTCCTAACAAAGAGTTGATATTGAGGTAGCGAGAAGAGTAAGAAGTCTCGTAAGAGACATCAAGAGAAGAAGACACAAAAGAAGCCACAAAAGCAACAATAGAAACAAAAGTCTCAAAAATGGAATCGATGGTGTTGCATCTACCACATAAATATGAAAAACACTCTAATTTTTTTCCATAATGGCCACACACAAAATAATTCTAGAGAAGAAAACACATCTGGGTGTAGTGATTCGAAGAAATCAAAGAGGAATCCTCGCGAAAAGAAGTTGAAAATAATCCCAGCCAGATGATGAATCGGATGAGGATGTCCCAAAATAAGAAAATTTTGGTGTGTATTAAGATGATGTGTTTCTAGTCTCCTAAACATCACATATATCACATAATTTTAGTTTATTGATTTTAGCACTAGTATGCATATGACTGAAATAGGAATTTTTTTGATTTATTTACTTGATCGAACCATTGGATATCGGCTTCAAACTTCATACAATATGGAGTATGATTAAGAAGGAATAGGAATTGTCACCATTCCTCTAGAAAAAAAAATATAGTCTCACGAAGGTTATCTATGTCCCACGGCTTGACCAAAAATCTCTTATCTGTCTCTAATATATTGAATCTCAAGCTTAAGATGGAATTCATGGTTAAAAAGGCATCAAATCATGTTTGATCTCATGAAAAAGGTACACTACTTTATATAAATTTATTTAACGATCGTTCATTTGCATTAGATGCGCTTTCATCTTCTACGGTTTCTTTATTTACCACCACCATTAAATCCACATCACTATGGTATTATCAATATGGGCATGTATCTTGTGGATCCCTCTATTAGCTTAGTTATAAGGATATTTGTAAGAGTACTTCCTCCACTCTCTAATTCCTTACCTCTTTTTCTTCAATGTATAATGAGAAAAAAACATTCCATCCTAAGAACCATCTTTAGGTCATCCATATTAATCTATGCACACACATGCTTGCTTCATTTAAGGGATTTTTGTAATTTTATTTGTTCATTGATGAATATTATTACAAGAAAATAGTGTTCTTTTTCTGAAATAATAGTGAAGAATTTTCCAATTTTTAGATATCCTATAAACGAGTTCTTCAGAAAACCAGGAAGCCCCTTCTTTCCTTCCAGTCAGATCGAGTGAGGAATTAATGTAAAATAAATTCTTGGAATTCTTGAAGGAGTATGGCATCATAAAGTACTTGACTTCCCCCTATACTCTTGAGTAGAATGTAATTGCATAGTGTAGCAATCGACTATCCTCGAGATCGCTCGTTGAATATTAATGATTGTGAAGTTAGATAAATGATTTTGAGAAGAAATGGTCTAGAGATGTATATCTTCGGAATGAGGAACATACAAATTTTGCAGGGACAAGACACTAGAAAAGGTATGTAACAATCATAAGCCTTATATTTTTCATTTGATATTTGTTAGCATAATTTAGCATAGGCATATTTATTGCATTTTATTACATTGTCTTTTATTTAATAATGTGCAACATGTGCACTCTAGTCTAGTGACTTGTATTCAATATTGTTATGTTGGATAACATTCAATATTGGTATTAGTAGTAATTACATGTGTATGTGAGATGGGTCTTATCATCTCGTAGTTGGTGCCTGATAGGGTGTCATGTCTATCCATATGAGGTTGTCTAATATCTATAAATATTACAACTCTTGCATTGTTATGTAATCTGATTTCATGATCAATAATATTTGTGAGGCTTCCATCCCTCTTTGGTCATTGAAATCTTATTCTATTCTATCATTTGGTATCAGAGCAAGTTCTATCCAAGCAAGGTTGAAGATGAGCACTATTGGAGAGGATCCATTGGAGAAGAAGATTTGCATCAAAGGAGAGCCATTGAAGCATCCTGTAGCCTCCATTCCTTCCAAGCATCCCTCAACTAAAATTTGACCTATCCACTTATTTGGAAGGTAAATTTCTTTTTTGATTAGTTATTGGCATAGCCAATTGATCCAACATATTGGTAGGATATTTCGGATATGGAGATCTTTAAAAAAAAAAAAGATCTTGAAAAAATTGCAGATCTAAAAAAAAAAAAAAGATTTGTGAAGAAAAAGTGATATTTAAAAAAAGGAGACAGATCTTGAAAAAAATGCAGATCTAAAAAAAAAAAAATCAATCTCAAAAAAAAAAAAAGATCCGAAAGTGGAGTTGTGAAGAATTCGGGAGCAAAGGTTGAAGCATTCCGTCACAAAAAATTTCAGCGAGATAGCTCTTAGAAAAAGGACAAATTTTTCATACAATTTTGGATTGATGTTCCATTTTTTTTTTTCTAGAAAGATAATAAGGAGGCGCACAAATTTGCAGTTTACATCATCTTCGATTAAAACTTCTACATGTGATGAAAAGTCCACACAAGTCGGATCATTTTTACAAAAAATCAGATCTAGTCGGTAAATTGGTAAAATATCAAAAATAAGATTTCGATTCTTCTGAAATTTTGTTGGTTTCGTGAAAAATATTGTATGATGTTGTTATAATTTTTTTGAAAAACCTAGATCACGGTTTGTGAGAAAAGGTGAAAATAATATTCGATTGTTTGTTTGGATCTTGGGAACAAACATGTCAACGGTTCAATTCCCACTCTCTCCATATTTTTATTAAATTTTTTTTTTAAGAATTTTGGAGAAATTACTAAATTTTGGGAGATTTCCAAATTTATAAGCTCACCAAACACATTTAGAGCCACCACTAAATTTAGCGGAAAAACACCTATTGGGGGGTAAGAAATATTTTTGGCCTAAATTGTGTATTTTGTGATTCTAGACCCTTTTTTCTAAAGAGGGGGGACACAAAAACTTCATTTTGATGTACTTTTAGAGCATGTTGTACTAATCTTGGTGCATAAAGTGAAAAAAAAAGTGCAAACTTTTTATTTTATGTTTGGTTCTATCACACGAGATCTTTGATCTCATAATAGCGTTCGGTATATACGGTGCCTCTGGGAAGCGCTTACAGGTGATGTCGTCACGACTACTACTACACTTAATGCCTAACACAGCTGCCTAAATGTCGTCTGGGCATCAACCCTATAAAATCGATGGGGAGTAATAAGGACACAATACAAACACATTTGAGCCCTCCCATCCATTTTTGCTTGCACAAACCCCTCTCCAGACCGTCTTGTCTAAGTACCACGTACTAAATTCTTTCACATGCATTAACACCTCTTTCCGCATCTTGACTAGTATATTGAAAGGGTGATCTTCTTCCATGTACCGATGGGTATATCGGAAGGGAGAGTATATAGAAAGGTTTGGTATATCGGCCTGACGGTATATTGAGAGGGAGACCATAAACCAGGAGTGATAAGAGCCTTACCTTTTGTTAGAAATTCAGAGTTTTAGAAATTTAGATTGTAGAAATGGGTGCACAAGCACCAAATTTCTTCTTTCCAGATTCACAATTGCTTAGAGGAGACAACTATGCTACATGGAAACCAAAGATCAAGATGTTACTTGAGTTTGAAGACCTATGGATAGTTGTAGATGGAAAAACAACAAGATCACTTGATGATGGAAGACAACAAGTTCAATTTGACAAGGCCAATCAAAATGCCAAGTTGATCATCTTGTTTAGCGTAATAGACGATGTGCAACCCCACATTAGAGATGCCACATCAGCCAAGGATGTATGGGATAAGTTGAGCACAGTCTATGAGGCAAAGAACAAGAATGCCATCCTCAACCTACTATCACAACTGCATACTCTCAAGTTCAAGCACAATGAGAAGGTTGAAGTTTTTTGAGATGAGTTGCTACTTTGAGGGCATCTCTATTGGCATTGGGAAAAGAGATAAGTGATGAAGACCTCATACCAATTGTGTTGCGAGCACTTCCTCTCATCCTACATAATCTTTGTGACAACTGTCAATATGAGTGAACACATAGTCACCTTTGAGAAGTTAGTCAATCTACTCCAACAAGAAGAGATAATGAACAACAAAGATCATGAAGATGAGCAAGCACTATCTTCCAATCATAAAGGAAAGAGGAAATTTCAGTTCAATAATAAGAAGTCCCAACAAAATAAAAGTCAACAAAAGGACGAAAGTCAATGAGATAACACCAAGAAGTGTTCTATTTGTAATAGAGGGGGACATGACATCAAAGATTGTTGGTACAATTCCTACAAAAAGGGTTCATCAAGCAATTCAAAACCCAATAACCAACGGGGGTAACAATAATTCAAATAAAGGGAAGTCTAACAACAACAACAATCAAGGGTAGAAAAATGGTAATTGGCAAAGAAAACCCAAACAAAAAGGGTACATTTCCGAACATGAGGATGATTCGGATGAAGGACACCACATGTATTCTCATCAATTTGATGAAGAAACCAAGTCTCGCACAAGATATTTGGTATGTTGACTCGGTGACTCAACACATGACCGGACGCAAGGATTGGTTCTACACACTACGTGATTCACCTAACAAGAACCATGTGTCATTAGGTGATGACTCATCATACAAAGATGTCAAGGGATTGAAACATTTCACTACCTCTTGGAAAGCATGACTACAAAATCACAAATGTATTGTATGTACCTGGGTTGACCAAGAATTTGCTATCAGTTAGTCAACTCCTTGATCACAACCTGAAGTTAGATTTTCACAGTAATAATGGAGAAAAAGTGTGCTTGATAAGAGATAAGTCAAGAGGTTCCAAGATTGTAGCAAGAGCCTCCAATGTGGGATGCATGTTCCAACTTGATTTTTTCCACTAGGATGATCAATCTCTAGTGGCCAAAGACACACAATCTGCAAAACTATGGCATCACGATATGGTCACATCGGTTTTGGCTATCTTCAAACACTTCAAAATGGCAACATGGTGAAAGGATTTCCTACACTCAAGCACAACACTCGACAAGTGTCACAATTGCCTAGCTGGAAAGTAACACGCAGTACCCTTCCAGAAGAACACATATAGAGCTAAGGGAAAGACTGATTTGGTGCACACCGATCTTTGCGGGCCCATGCAACCAAGTCATTCTAGATGTCAATACTTCATGATTTGTGTTGATGAATACTCAAGAAAGATGTGGATATATTGTCTAAGAAACAAGAGTCAATCCTTTGAGACATTTCAGAAGTTCAAAGCACTTGTTGAGAATGAAGTTGGTCACAAGATCAAAACTCTCCGCTCGTAGATCGACGGGGAATTCACAAGAAATGAGTTCAAGACTTACCCGAAGCTCATGGGATTCGTCGACAAATGCCTCCTACTCACACACCACAATGAGAATGGTATAGTTGAGAGAAGGAATCATACTATCATGGAAATTGTCCGATGTATGATTGACAACTCGGGTTTAACAAAGACATTTTGGGCGAGAAGGCTGTAAGAACTATATTCTATTTGTTGAACAGAGTGCCCAAGAGATCTTGAAGGAGTGACACCTCAAGAAGCATGGTCAAATCGGAAACCATCAATTGCACACCTAAGAGTATTTGGGTGTAAAGCTAGCATGCACATACCCAAGAAGAATAGGAACAAGTTGGATATGAAAGCTGAGAAACTGATATTCATTGGATACAATGAAGAAGCACTAAGCTATAGATTATGGGATCCAAAAGCAAAGAAAGTATACACAAGTCGGGATGTTGAGTTCTTTAAGAAGAAACAAGCAGGATGCTCCACTCAACGCGACTCAACAAACATGCGAATACACCTCTTGTGAAGACAAAATTTGATGTTCCCATTGAAGATGATGTGATGAATTGGATGATGGTGAAAACTTGGATCCACCACAAGCCAATGGAACAGCTAAGAAGTTACCTAAATGGTATACTCAATTAATAAGAAATGTAAATTTGGATGAAGCACCTAGCACATCATCCAATCCTGGACCTAGAACTCACGGTCAAGCTTGTGAAGAGGTCAATTATGCCCTATCGATGAGCGAGTTGTTGAAACAATGAGTTGAGCCATCTACAATTCAGCAAGCCCTAAAATCAAAATATTGGAAAGATGCCATGGATTCGAGTATCATCGGTGATGAAGAACAACACATGGCAACTTTTTGACCTTCCACTAGGAAGAAACCCATTGGATGCAAATGGATATTCAAGACTAAGTACAAATCGAGATGGGACTATTGACAAGTATAAAGAAAAGCTTGTAGAAAGGGTATGTACAACAAGAAGGCATTGATTATGAGGAGACATTTGCTCCCACAAACCAAGATCAAGACAATCAGATGATCTTTGCTCTAGCTGCACAATTTGGTTGGAAAGTCCACCAAATGGATGTGAAAAGTGCCTTTCTTAATGGAGATTTGCAAGAAGAAGTCTATATGACTCAAACCTGAGAGGGTTATGTAATACCAGGAAAAGAGATGATGGTATGCGACTCATAAAATCTCTATATGGCCTAAAACAGGCACCTCGGGCATGGTACATCAAAATTGATGAGCATCTCATAAGTCAAAGATTCGAAAGGAATCCTTATGAACCCAATCTCTAGCCTCAAAAATCAAGGGGGGGAGATTGTCATTGTGGTTGTTTATGTCGACGATCTAGTCATTACAGGAAGTTCTGTGAAGATGATTGATGCAACAAAGAAGGATTTTAATCGATCATTCGACATGACAAATCTCGGGCTCATGCACTATTGTCTTGGGTTGGAAGTATGGCAAAAAAAGAATCATATCTTTGTGTCATAGTTGAAATACACCAAGAAAATGCTCGAGAAATTTAGGATGATGGATTGCACTCCTATTGCTACACCTATGGAAGTGAGACTTCAGTTATCTCGTTCCGATCCATCACCAACGCCGAATGCAACTCTCTATACCCGACATATATTAGACTAGATATCAGCTTTGCAATCAGCTATTTATCACGCTTCATGCAAGAAATGAAAATATGTCATTGGAAAGCAACAAAGAGAATACTGAGATATCTAAAGGGCACAGTTGACCTTGGTCTAGAGTACAAGAAGAACAACAAATTCTTCTTGACAAGATATTCAGATTCGATCATGTAGGAAACATGGATGATAGGAAGTCAACATCAGGCTTCGTCTTCTTTATGGGATCTGGACCGATATCATGGGGAAGCAAGAAACATAACTTTGTTTCCCGCTCTTCTACAAAAGTAGAGTATCGAGCTGCAAGTGAAGCTGTTTGTGAAGCAATATGGCTATGCCGAATCTGGAAGGAATTAGTCTACCACAACAGAAATCTACTCCATTATATGTTGATAATGAAGGTGTTCTCAAGCTTGTTTACAATTCAAGATTTCATCGAGAGAACCAAGCATATTGAAGTATAGGTTCATTTCATATGCGAGCATATCTTGAAGCACAACATACAACTCCATTTTTGTCCTACAACTGAATAGAAGGTAGATGTTTTCACTAAGTCACTTGCACGTGACAAATTCACACTGTTCAAGAGAGTTCCTCTCCACTTCATTGAAACTATGCAAAATTAAGGGGGGGAATGTTAGCATAATTTAGCATAGGCATATTTATTGCATTTTATTACATTGTCTTTTATTTAATAATGTGCAACATGTGCACTCTAGTCTAGTGACTTGCATTCAATATTGTTATGTTGGATAACATTCAATATTGGTATTAGTAGTAATTACATGTGCATGTGAGATGGGTCTTATCATCTCATAGTTGGTGCCTGATAGGGTGTCATGTCTATCCATATGAGGTTGTCTAATATCTATAAATATTATAGCTCTTGCATTGTTATGTAATCTGATTTCATGATCAATAATATTTGTGAGGCTTCCGTCCCTCTTTGGTCATTGCAATCTTATTCTATTCTATCATTTGGTATCAAATCTATACCATTATTATCAATATTTTATGGTTATACAACATATATGTATATCCCAAATAAGAAAAGGAAGAAGATGTTAGGATAAAATATTATTATTATCCTAATTAATTATGCATTATATATTAAATTATTTAATTAATGTTATTAATTAAATAATGTTGTTATATGGTTATATTCCTTCATAACCATCTAATTGTATTTATGTCTCCGCATACGGGTGTGGTTATATTGTTTTAACAATATAATTGTAATTATCCATTTATGCTTCCCGGATGTTATTGGAATCTTATGTAATTTAGAATGTGGTTACACTGCAAAAAAAATTTGTTTATATTCAGGTTTTACAATACCTATAAGTATTCCAGCTCCTTCCTTCATGTGTAAATGATTGATTGAGATTAATAAAGTTAATTAGGCTTCCGCCCCTGTTTCTCAATTTACATTTGGTACCAGAGCTGGTTGAAGCTCCTGACAAGGTTGGAGAAAGTTTGCAGAGGAAGGAGAATTCATGGAAGAAGAAATCTGCAACACCGGAGAGCCAGTGTTACCTCCTGTAGCTTCCCAGACCTCCCTGCAGTCTCACAACCTCCTGTGCATTCTCCAGGTAAACAAAAATCAATTTTTTTTATCTTGGTGCTATCTGCACCAGGAAAATTTGTTTCTGGAGCTTATACATATACAAGAATTTTATTTTAAATATAAAAAAATTCAATTTTTCCCCATTAGGGGTTTTGTCACTAAATTTGGTGACAGTGTTAGTTGTAACTAACACCTGTGGTACTGCCAAGCCTAGAGGACTCTATGCTAAATTTATCCTAGCTCTGCATTTGGAGGAAAATTTGTAGATCAAGCTTACATTGACAGGTCTTTTGCATTAGATCGGGGTTTTTAATTTTTTTGCCTCTCACCAAGTCTAGAGCCGTTATATTCTCCTCTGGCCGAGTTATCTTCTATTGGCGGATTGTGTACCTATTTCAATAAAAAAAATAGTGATCAAACTTTGTTTACATTGGCATTGTTTACATCAAGCAAAGGCATTGTTTACATTGGCCTTGTCTCATAGAGGGCGTGCTATTTTTTGGTATCAACGGCCTTGCATCTCCATGCCAACACCGAGCCCCCCGCCCATCGGTGAAGTCAACACTGCGACCTCCGGACATGTCCATAGCCATGAAAACAAATCCAAAATGTGGCATCAAACAATCACACAGTGGAACCAACTCACAACAAGCCAGATCGATCATGACAGGAGAAAGAAAAATCAATAAACAACCTTACCTGAAATAACGGTGAAAACAAGTCAAACTTCAGTGGAGACAAATAAAAAAATGGTGGAAACAAAAGGGAGGAGCTAAAGAATATATCACACTTCATATCCTCATTTTGAGGAAACCCTAAGTGTTCCACACAAGCTCCACATGGTGCCTCCACTTCAGCCAAGTCATTTTTTCCAAAGGTGAGTGAAATTCGGCTTTATTTAAATACAATTTGTTCGTTTTATAACACAAATGCATAGGCGCCTTGGTGGATAGCACATTAGCTTTGGGAATGGGAGGTGCATGGGTCAAATCCCACTAAAAACACAAGTTTTTAAAATCATTTGACTTTAGCGGCCAAAATAGAGAAACTGCCAATTCTGGAGGGCTATTTAGCCAAAAACCCTCACTAAACAGTTTAGTCATAACTAAATAGACTTCTAAAAATTTAGTGAGAAAAACCCTAAATTTAGGGTAATTTTTTTCTCCACTAGGCCTGTTTTTTCATTTCGGGCATTTTTGGAAAAAGGAGGACCATCCAAAAACTTCATCTTGGGCATTTTTTAACAGTTTCCAGAATTTTGGGTCGTTTTGGGCTCCGGAGGCCACCAGGGCCCACAAAACAATTTTATTTTTGCCTGTCATTCTATTTTTCCAGATTTTTGAATGTAATTTATATATTGAGTTATATTGTACTAATTTACTGAAGTTGCCATAGTCAATCGCAAACATAGTAACTGGTAAAAAACTGGTAGAATTGTAATAAAAATAGCTAAAACTTGGTTCTAAAATACTCATGAGATCCTAGATCTCATTCACAAAGATTCGATATATACAATGCCTCCGGGAAGCGCTTACTAGTAAAGCCGTCACGACTACTACTACACTTAACGCCTAATATAGTCATGTAATAACGTCGTATGGGCATCATCCCTATAAATCGATGGGGAGTAATAAGGTCACAAAGTGTACACACTATGAACCATCCCATCATCATGAATGATGTCCATAAATCTAGACCGAGAAATTATCCAAGTATATAGCAAAGTTATGCATGCGTATGAGGATATTTCTTTGAGCCGGTGTCAATAATCGCACGAGACCCCATCATACTTTCTTGGTAGCACATATTGAATTCTTTCACGTACATTAACACCTCTTTCACGTACCACTGGGTATATAGAAAGGGCGAGCTTCTTCGATGTACCTTCGGGTATATCGGAAGGGCACGTATAAAGAAAGGTTCGGTATATCAGCCTAATAGTATATAGATTGGGAGACCTTATACCTGGAATGATAAGAGCCAAATCCTGTCAGTGATCTTTACAAAATGGGCACCAATGCCCCCAAATTTTTCTTTCGAATTCACAACTACTAAGAGGAAACAACTAGGTTACATGGAAGACAAAAATCAAGGCATAGCTTGAGTTTGAAGAAATTTGGCCTCTTTGTGAATGGTACTCTAACCGGATCACCTATCGATACAACACAACAACGGCAGTTTCATAAAGCGGATCGAAATCCAAACTCATTATCTTGTTTGGAGTGTCGATGATGTGTAACCCCACATTCGTGATGCGAAAACAGCCAAAGAAGTGTGGGATAAATTGAGCACAGATACAAGGCCAAGAACAAGAATGTTATATTGAATTTGCAGAGTCGATTACACACATTAAAGTTCAAGCGAATGAAAAACTAGAATCTTTCCTAAGATAACTAGTCACAGATGATGCTCTCGTTCCCATTGTTACGAGAGCACTCCACTCTTCTTACCGCATTTTTATCACAACACTAAACATGTCGATATGATAGTTGGTTTTGACAAACCGGTAAACCTACCGCAATAAGAGGAAGCAATGCAAAATAAGGATGAGGAAGAGGAGCAGGAATTATCTTCACATCAAAATGGAAAGGAAAAGGTAAAGGAAAACCTAATTCCTATAAAAAATCCCAAAATCAAAATCGATATCAAGGGGACAGACAACAAAAGAAGCAATGTCCAATCTACAAAACATGACATAACCTAAAAGATTGTTGGTATAATACTTATAAGAAAGATTCATCAAGCAACTATGGACTTCCAAAACAACCTAACACTAGACATTCTAACTAAAATTAAGGGCGTAAAAGGGGAACTGGAAAAGAAGACCTCACCAGCAAGGTAATATTGTTGAGAAACAAGAACAGTCAGACAATGAAGACTTCTTGTTCATTGCTTGATCAAGTGAACCATCCACGTCATCTAGTGATGTTTTGTATGTTGATTTGGGGGCCAATCGACACATGACCAGCCACAAAGACTGGTTTATTTCAATGATGGACATGCCATCAAAAAATCATGTTTCGTTGGGAGATGATTCCTCATATACAATTCAAGGGATTGGGAACATTTCTCTACCCCTTGGTTCATGCAAATGTAGACTATCAAATGTCCTATATGTCCCTGGGTTGACAAAGAATCTACTTTCATTCAGTCAACTCCTAGATCACAACCTAAAAATTGACTTTGATAGTCAATCTAGAAAGAAAACATGTTTGATTCGAGACAAATCAAGAGGCTCAAAAATAGTTGCAAAAGCCTCCAATGTGGGACGCATGTTCCAACTTGATTTTGTTCACAGAGACAATCAAGAACTTGTGGCTAAGAAATCCACCTCAGCACAGTTGTGGCATCGGAGATTTGGTCATGTAAGTTTCAAATATCTCGAAACACTTCACCAGTGTAATATGGTACATGGGCTACCATCTCTTCAAAAGGATACAGAAAAGTGTCCTCACTACCTAGCAGAAAACAACACAGAGCTTCATTCCAGAGGATTACATTTCAAGCTCATGGTAAACTTGACCTGGTTCATACCAATCTTTATGGTCCGATGCAGCCAAGTCATTTTGGGTTCCAGTACTTCATGCTTTGTGTTGATGACTATTTGAGAAAAATGTGGATTTTCTGTCTTCATAAGAAAAGTGAAGCGTTTGAAACCTTTAAAAAGTTCAAAGTAGTAGTTGAGAAATAAAATGGTCATCACATCAAAACTCTCCACTCGGAGATTGAGGGGGAATTCACTAGTGATGAGTTTAGATACTACCTACAAAATCATGGGATTCATCAATAGATGCCTCCTCCACACACACCGCAACAAAATGGTGTTGTTGAGAGAAGCAATCATACTATCATAGAAATGGTGAGATGCATGATCGATGATTCCATACTTGCAAAGAAAATTGTGTATTTGTTGAACAGAGCACCCATAATCTGCTCTTGATGGAATAACACCACAAGAAGCATGGTTAAAACAGAAACCATCTATTGCACACCTCATAGTATTTGGGTGCAAATCAAGCATGCACATACCCAAACAAACAAAAATAAATTGGACATGAAGTCATAGAAACTCATCTTCACTTGGTACAAGGTGAAGAGACTCTTGGGTATAGATTGATGGATCCTAAGACTAGAAAAGTCTACACCAGCAGAGATGTCAAGTTTTTCAAGAAGAAGAAGCGAGACTCCTCCTCTGGGACTCACAAGATGTAGATTTTTCACCTGTTGTAAAAATTGAAGCTGATGTTCCCTCATAAGATGAAAGTGAGGATGGGGATGATGGTGATGATCAGATAGAACCACAACCCACAAGAATAGTTCAGTGTATGCCTAAGTGGTCTACTAGCACATTACGAGATGCAAGAATGGATGCTCCACCAGATACATCCACCCCTGGACCACGAACTCACAATAAAGCAAGAAAAGAAGTTAAATTTTCCTTGATGAGTAGAGTTATTGAATCAGATGAGCCCTCAACAGTCTAGGAATCCCTATAGTCAAAAGCTTGGAAATATGCCATGGATTCTGAATATGAATCAGTGATGAAGAATAACACTTGGCAACTTGTTGATCTTCCATCAGGGAAGAAAACCATTGGATGCGAGATGTATTTTTAAACAAAGTACAAAGCAGATGGGATAGTGGACAAGCATAAAGAAAGACTTGTAGAAAGGGGTATGCACAAAAGGAAGGTATTGACTATGAGGAGACATTTTCTGCACAACTAAGATCAAAAGCGATTAGGATGATCTTTGCTCTAGCTTGCTTCGGTTTGGATGAAAAGTGCACCAAATGGATGTAAAAAGTGCCTTCCTAAATGGAGATTTACAAGAAGAAGTCTATATGACTCAACCTAATGGATATGTAGTACACAGTGAAGAACCAAAGGTATGCAGACTCAAGAAATCTCTGTATGGCCTAAAACAGGCACCCCGAGCATGGTACATCAAGATTTATGAGCATCTCATACAACATGGATTTGTTAGAAATACATATGATCCCAATCTTTACCTCAAAAAGTAAGGAAGGAGATTGTGATTTTTGTTGTCTATGTCGACGATCTAGTCATTACTTGCAATTCGGTGAGGATGATTGATGCAATGAAGAAAGATCATAATCAATCGCTCGACATGACAAATCTTAGGCTAATGCATTATTGTCTTGGATTAGAATTATGCGAGAAAGAGAATCATATTTTTGTTTCTTAGATGAAATATACCAAGACTACGCTCGAGAATTTTAGTATGATGGATTTCACATCAATTGCAACACCTAGGGAGAATAGATTACAGCTATCTCATTCAGATCCATCTCCTAAGGTAAGTGCCACTCTTTATCGGTAGTTGATTGGGAGTCTCATTTACCTGGCCTACACTAGACAAGATATTAGCTTTGCGGTGAGCTATTTATCCAGTTCATGCTAGAACCCAAAGTTTGTCATTGGAAAGTAGCAAGATGCAAATTTTGAGATATCTCAAAGGATCACTGGATCTTGGTCTAGAATACAAGAAGAATGACAACTTCTTTTTGAATGGATATTCGGATTCAGATCATGCAGGAAACATTGATGAAAGAAAATCCACTTCTGGATTTGTAATCTTTATGGGATCTGGACCAATATCATGGGGAAGTAAGAAACAACACTTCATTTCTCGCTCTTCCATAGAAGCCAAGTATCATTCTGCAAGAGAAGCTGTCTGTGAAGTGATTTGGCTATGTCACATACTAGAAGGACTTGGAATACCACAGAAAAACTGACCACCATGTATGTTGAAAATGAAGGTGTTCTCAAACTTGTTCGCAATGTAATGTTTCATGAGAGAACAAAGCGCATTGAGGTACATGTTCATTTCATATGTGAGCATGTGTTGAAGCACAACATCCAGCTTCAATTTTTTCCAACAACTGAACAATGGGTAGATATCTTCACGAAGTCACTTGCACATGACAAGATTGAGTTGTTCAGAGAATTCCTCTCCTCATCCCTTGAGACAAATGCACAATTAAAGGGGGAATGTTAGGATAAATATTATTATTATCCTAATTAATTATGCATTATATAATAAATTATTGAATTAATGTTATTAATTAAATAATGTTGTTATATGGTTATATTCCTTCATAACCATCTAATTGTATGTATGTCTCAGATACGGGTGTGGTTATATTGTTTTAACAATATAATTGTAATTATTCATTTATGCTTCTCGGATGTTATTGTAATCTTATGTAATTTGGAATGTGGTTTCCCTATGCAACTTAGTTTCTTGTTTGTATTCAGCTTTACAATACCTATAAGTATTGCAGCTCCTTCCTATGTAAATGATTGATGAGATTAATAAATTTAATCAGGACTTACGCCCTGTTTCTCAATTTACGTAAGACCGATGCAAAAACACTCCAATGTATATTTTTTGGGTACAATACTACATCAAATGTGTATCGTGTCATGGATCATGAGACAAAGAATATTAATTAGAATAAATATTTTATTTTTGATGAGTCATCATTCGACTCATTTCCATATAAAGAAGTTTCAATACCAACCTCCTCTCATAGATTTCTCTCACATTTAGATGATGAGCACGAGGATTCTTCACAAAGGAAATACAAGCTGCAAGGAAAGTTTTTTTGTGATGTTGGTAGTTTGAAGAATAATTCTTCACATCAATCAAATCGTAAAGATTTGAAGTGGGTCTAAAGCGCCATGAGAGAATCCCACATGAACTCTCTTCCAAACACTTAATCAAGAGTCGAACGACAA
This sequence comes from Taxus wallichiana var. yunnanensis, assembly GCA_018340775.1. Taxonomy (NCBI): domain Eukaryota; kingdom Viridiplantae; phylum Streptophyta; class Pinopsida; order Cupressales; family Taxaceae; genus Taxus; species Taxus wallichiana. The sequence continues at coordinate 43,526,653 of CM031240.1, forward strand.
GAGAGGAGAGAAATCGGGTAAATATCACACTCATGAGTTTAGTGGTTGATAAAACCAAATCTTATATAGTTCATTAGGAAATTAGTCAAATAGAGTGGAAGAAGACCATAGATGTATACTATGACTCGTTGATTTAGAATTAGACATGGGAACTCACAATCTACCTACAGAAATAATTCTATTGGTTGCCTAAGGTTTTTCAAATAAAAAGATAGGGCAAATGGATATATCAACAAGTATAAATAATGACTCTTTTGAAAGGGATATGATAAAAAGAAGGAATTGACTACAAGGATACCTTTACACCCACTATAAAGATTATAACCATCAAAGTTGTTTATGCAATGGCGGTCAAAAATATGGAAACTTTTGCAGATGAAGTAAAAAGTGCTTTCCTCAATGGCGATCTTAAAGAAGAAGTACACATGACCCAACACTAGAAGGATCATTTATTGAAAGTGCTTTCCTTTATTTTTCTATAGTTGCAGGAAAGGAGTGTAAAGGCGTGTGTTGATTGAAAAACATTTTTATTTTTGGACTAATATTAAATGGTTAAAATATTTTTTTGGCATACAATTTTTCTAGAAAAATGCAAACTCGTATAACACTTGCATTTTGTACAAGAATTCAACATGGGCTGCAAGACTTTTTAGTGAGAACAATCAGAATTATTTTTAACTTTATCCTTCCTAGAAATATGATTTGATGACCCACACTTGGAAATTATTTTATTTGTAATTGAAAAAGCTAAGGTAAGATTAAAATTTACGCTTGTTGGCATGTGTTCTCAGTAAAGGCCGAATATATATCTTGTTAGAGATTGGTGTAAAAGGAAATGGGTTTTTAAGGTAGATGTTAGGGTTGTGACAAGAGAAGGTTTTCTATTCTATTTCAAAATGAGAAAGATAGGAAAAATGTGCTTTAGAAGCCTTATGGTTATTCGACAATGCAACTCTGAGTCTTCATCACTGGGAACCAGGTTTGTTACATAATATAGTGTTTAAATCTCTTTACTGTGTGGATTCGTCTCCCCGCTCTCCCTTTAGAGTTTGGGAGGTCTATTTTTATTGGGATTTCTAGATCAATTGCAATGTTGATTTATGTTGATATGACCATGAGGGCATGATCTAGATTAGGTTTTGGATGACTTTGTATCTCTATCCCTAGGGAAACAAATATACCCAAAAGTTTTTTTAACTTCTCAATTGGAATTTGGGAACAAAGGTTTGAAGTGGAGAGCTCAAGTATTTTTGTACCAAATGTCAAGAAATCGAGAGATGATAATTCTTTCTTTTGTGGGGATGAAAATCCTGATCCGGAGCATGAAAATGTGGAGGAAGATCTAGAGGTGGAGGAATTAGATGTTGCTTTACCGTTTAAAGCGAGGAGGTCTAGTATACTTATTCCAAACAAATAAGAGGACATAGACGCTATTGTGAATGTTGGGATGATGGAGGAGTTAGAAACTGGTAATGGTGACTGCAAGAACCAAAGCACTAATTATTGGAAACAATGAGACAATAAGGAATGAATATTTATTTACAAAGAAATAAAGATATGTGGAATGTTAGGTGGTTAAGCAAATCATGGATTCAAAAAAAAAAGATATGTTGCAAGGAAAAAGAGTTGATCAAAAGGAAGCATTAAATGATTATGCATGGACTATAGTCTACTCTAAAAAAAAGATTGACGTATAACTCGAGTAGTTCTTGGAAATCCTCTATAATTTGTACATTGTTTAAGTATATTAACAAAATTCTCAAAGATAATTATCTAAAATGAAAATTGAGTGTCATCATAAAAATTGTATGAAGGAGAGAGTGATCTCAAAAGAATGGGAATGAGATCTATATCAGTGACCTCCTCTCCTAGGGCTAGAAGTGAAGCCCTCAATTCTATAACTCTTCTTAAGAAAGCTTCTATTTTCTCATTTTGTTTGAACTTCGAGTGTATGTAACCTACTCTACAAATTAACTATTACATTCTTGTTCTTGGCCTCGTACACTGTGCTCAATTTATCCCATGCTTCTTTGGATGATTTGACATCTCGAATGTGGGGTTGCATGTCATCGAACACTACAAACAAGATTATCATCTTGGCCTTCTGATCGGATCTATCAAATTGTCTTTGTTGTGTTGTATCAGTTGTTGATCTTGTTACAAAACCATCCACAACATTCAAAATATCTCCAAACTCAAGTTGTGTCTTGATTTTTGTCTTCCATGCTGTATAGTTATTTCCTCTTAGAAGTTGAGAATCTGGAAGAAAGAACTTGGGGGCATTGGTGCCCATTTTTGTAAAATCAACTAACAAAGGATAAGGCTCTTCTCAATCCAAGTATATGCTCTCCAAATCTATATACCATCAATCTTATATATCAAACCTTTCTATATACGTGTCGTTACGATAGACCCTCCGGTACATGGAAGTAGCTTGCCCTTTCTACATACTCGACAAGACGTGAAAGAGGTGTTAACGTACATGAAACAATCGATACGTGGTATGAAGATAGTACTAAAAAGGTTTTGTGTGCTCAAATAAATATCCTCATATGCATGTGTAACTTTTCTATATACTTGGATAAATTCATTGTCTATATTTATGTTGTGTAATCATTCACATACGGATGGGGGCTCAAAGTGTCTACATTGTGTCCTTATTACTTCCTCGTCGATTTAAAGGGTCGATGCCAAGATGACGTTGTTGCATCTATATTAGGCGTTAATTGTAGTAGTAGTCACGATGAATCTAACCGTAAGCATTTCCTAGAGGCAATTTTTATCCCAAATGTCTGCGAGAGAGATCCAAAGATCTCGTGAGTGATATAGAACCAAAATTTTCAATTTTTTATTATAAATCTTTGCCAATTTGAAAGTAGTTACAATGGTTTGTTGTTGAATATGCCAACCTGAAAATTTGTACAATGCACTAAAAATACTCGAAATATCACAATTTCATCCAATATGCCAAAAATTGAATGACAGACAATGTTTTTTGTTTATTGAGACGTGGTGGCCTTTAGAGCTCAATATGACTCTCGGTGTGAAAAACCGTAAAAAAAAATCTCAAAATGAATTTTTTAATCAACCCCCTTTTTAAAAAAAAAAAAAATGCTTAGAATGAAAAAATAAGTGATGTGGGAGAGAAAAAGTTTTTACCCTTTTTTATGGTTCTCTGCTAAAGTTGGTGGCTTGTTTAGTTGTAACTAGATGCTTTAGTAGAGTTTTCTGCAAGTCGTTGGGGCAGGGTTGAACCCAAAACTAATCCTCCCTAAATCATTCACCCTAACATACTCGACACTCTAAGCACTACGACTATGAACTGAAGAAAAATATATTTAAATAAAAAACAAAGTCGACTAACATTTGAACATAGTCAACTTGGTCTCCTTGATAGAGGTCCACATGCCACTACTTAGTAGAAGGGCAGTTCAGCTTTTTCTGCGTGAAGCAGATCTGACCTCCTCTCTTATCTCCTTTCCACTACTTTTATTTGTTTATATCCTATGCCTGTCTATTTGTTTAAGCCGTCATTTTTTTGTTGTCCACCATTTGGTTTTGGGATTTTAGGTCGTTGCAGGTTTATTTCCACGCCGCTTTGATGCAGGAAAAGGGACTCGAATAATTGTTTTCTTTGACTTTATTTTGCAGCATAATTTCCTATGCTTTTTATTGCAAGGTTTTGACGGCTCGGTTTGGAGGATTATGACACACCTTAGCGTATAGATCTAGATGGCTCAAATTTGAATGTTTAGTCCCTCCGCTTAACAAAAACTAGACTGATGAAAGACTCGCCCCCTTTGCAAATAACAGCGTATAAGAAATGATTCAACATGGAAATAATACATCAAAGCAGCCCGATCAATACTCTTAATGAATGAACCAACTCAATCTGAAACAAATGCAACTCAATGCAACGTCAATGCATAACTTGGCCTATTTGTTGGCTCGGTTTGGATTGGTGAGAAAATAGGCAGCCAACTCGCTTGGTGGTAATGCAGAGATATGTGGAGATCTCGGTCAGAGTTGGTGTGAAGAAATTTTTAGCTCGAATACCTAATGCATAGAGGAACTCAGTGGGGGCTCGTTCGGTCAGCGACATGGTCCTCCAAAAAAAGACACATACTCCTCCAAATCTGGTGTTGCTGCCACTGTTACATATGCCTAAGAGTATTACTAAATTTTAGTGACAAAACCCCTGCTGGGAAAAATGATATAACAAATAAATACACTACATAGTTACCTAATTACCATAGTAATGCAGAAATTAACTATCATAAAATATAATTTACCATAGCAAAATATGCACTTAATATGACGTGTATAAGCTTCAAAATAACTTAAATATGGTTTTGTAATAGATAAAAAGCATCCAAAGAAATAAATATTCAGTAAAACATACTAATACACTGTTGTGACACACTTCTAAAAGTTGTAAGTTAAGAAAATAAGTGTTTATTCATCAATTAGGTGATACAGTACAAACTTGACATGGCCTAGACACATGACTAGAACAATGATCCCACCTATGCTCTTACAAAAGCAAGGCATAAATACAAAAGCCCACCCCAGGGCTCCAAAATAGTGCTTTTCAAAATTAGCCAAGTTGTCTATTTGAAGCTAATCCAAAAAAACATCTCCTACATGCACACATTTACAATTAAATAATAAAAAGGATTAAAAAATTATCGGTCAATGTGTTGTTGTCTGCTTTTGACTCATTCTTTGCAATAGCTAAGGTATTGTATGGACATACTTGCAAAAATTAAGGTAAAAATGTCTTTTCTTTGTTTGGAATATAAATTATTTTTATCTGTTCCTCTAAAAGGCTATTTTTCCCTTATTTTTTTTGGATTACAAGTATGTTCTTCGGGTAACCAATGATTTTGTTTTTATCTCATGCATAACCTATCATGGCTTAGCGTGGCCATTTATACAATGTCTTTGACTTTACATAAGCCCTCCATCCAATCATGCATTATTAATTTTGACCATGATAATAAACATGCACATTTCTCATCATGCAAATAATTACTCACTCTTATACACACGGAAAAATGCATAAGGGGTTTCGAAAATTTTGTAACCATGGTTTATTGATCTTTGTTGTGTTTCACTTAAGGGCTTATTTCTATGGGTTAGGGTAAGAAACATAATTATTAAGTACTTTTCATTTGCACTTTAGCATTTTATGGAACCTTCTAGGTGGAGGAGAAACGCTCGCGAAAAATTTCTTCTATAGAGGCCATTATTGTTGCTAGAGATTTGTATTCCAGTTTGGATTTCATTACTTCGACTATATGTAAGAATTATTTCTTCTTAGGATGGGGTTTCTAATTTTCCACAACCATGGAGGGATTTACTACTGCAATGGAGTTCTAGTTTTACCCTATCATATGGCTTGAGAATCTTTGGATCTGTGATGGGATGTTGGCATTGAGCTCTATTTGATTATGGTTATGTTATTATTGCTTTCATGTTATAGTTGAACTCTTATTTGATTCAATATTTTGATTTCCTTTGTTTCTAGATTTTGCATTTGATCTCTATCATGGCGTGAGTTGGGATTTTATCTTTTATGCTCAAACTTTGGAGCCCTTTCCATATCTAGGTATCACTAACTCGGTATGGATTTGTTTCAAAGATTAGTTTTGGCTTTGTTTATCTTGCCAACTCGGTGAGTTTTACGATCTATCTCCTTACACTTATTGGATTTCTCTACTCATGATTTTTCTTGGTATTAGACCTTTATGGTTTAATTCAACTCTACACTGGAGGTTGTGTGTTACCATATTGGCTCATTGAGCCCTCTCAAGCATTACGCATTGACCAAGGTAAGAAGCTCATCTAGGTCATTGTTTCTATTTTTACTTCATTATCTCATGAAAATAGGCTTGCCAATATAGATTCTTGAACTGATTGTGCATTATTTGTGCTGATTTGAAAGTGATGCCTTTGAATTTTTACTATGTGTGGCTCTATCCTACTTATCCTCCAAATGTGACTTGGAACTTTAGCATTATGCCTCCATTTAACTCTGTGAATGCCTAGACCGTGGCTTTCGCCAAGAATTTTGGAGATTCATATTGATCTTGGGCTTGGAACTACATTTCTCAACCGGGTTATACTCATCGACCTCACCCTCGTAAAACTACCAAGCATGGTTCTAATTCATTGTTTTTTATCTCGTAATATTTGTTCTATTTTCCCAAAACTATGAAAATTTGTTTTATTTCATCTTATCATGTGTTGGGTTGGTTACATATCAATCAATATACCGAATCTTGGATCCTTAGTGTTACAACTATAATATTAAGTGTATCATAATATTTAGTTTATATTTAAATAATATAGAATAATTTATATTCTTATTTATAAATATAAACTCTATATTAGGTGTTTGGTTAATTTCATTAAATAACTAATTAAATTGGGTTGTGCCCCATCATTTAAGAAGGAAAAAACCCTTTGGTTTATTTAAATATGATCATAGTTCATATTCGCGATATCAATTATCATATCAAATTATAATATTGAATTGTTGAATATGAAGGTAAATCCTGGTAAAAAGAGGTAGTAGAAGTGAGGAGGGAGTTACTGGACTGGTGGATGTAAATTTTTCTCACTTACTAGATTTATTCTCTATTTTTTTACCCATTTAGGGGTTTTCCACGTTATGAGACTATGTCACTATGTTTTATGGTTTTATTTACTTTTATTTAAGTTTTTCACACTTACATTTACATTTATTTATAATGTTAAACATAAAATTTAATAATGTTAATTAATATATTGTCCACCCCTCATCATAATATGGTACTAGAGCGGGATTAATAAATTAATTTAATCCTAATATCCTAAGGTCAGAATTATGGGGAAGTTAGGTGCTTAAGTTATTTAGAATTATATTTAACCCTCCTTTCTCTCTCGTTTGTATGGTTAGATTGGATGTTGGTTGCACAGTGGAAATTCATTCGAGATTTCAACTATGCGTGAAAAAATTCAAGTTCAAGAATCACCCAGGCCCTGGAAACTAAGGTAAAGAGAAACTTGGTGCATCATCTTCATCACTTTCATCTCAAGATGAGTACTTGAACTACCCGATGTCATCATCATCAACTTCTTCCAAAGATGGGTAATGTGGTTAAGTTATTTCAAATTATATTTAACCCCACCTTCCCTCTCCGTATGGTTATATTGGATTTTTGTTGCACGGTGTGAAAGTAATTCGACATCTCAACTACACGTGAAAAAATCAAGTTCGGGAATCACCTAGGCCCTAGAAAATAAGGTAAAGAGAAACTTGGTGCACCATATTCTTCACTATCATCTTAGGATGAGTACTGAAATTCCTTGATGTCATCATCATCAAATTCTTCAATTTCAAGCCCATTTTCTTCTTCTTCATCATCATCTTGTCCAAAATTGCATGTTCATCATCACGATATGTATCGCAGGATGAATTGATAGGGGGATCCTCTAGAGAAAATTTTCAATACGGTGGGCCAATCCTTTATCTATTTTGAAATTTCTTCTTGGGTGCCTCTTTGATCACGGAAGGTTGATCCAGGTCCTTCTTAAGAGACAAGACATCATAAGCAAGTTTTCGACTAATGAATCTCTATTACCCATGCTTGTGCTTTGAAATTTATCCTTACATGGAAAGTTTTTAATATTTCCTGACACGATCAAATAATCTTCCACTTAGATTGTATATTTTTATTCTTCGTCCAAATATATTGGTTGAGTTCTTCTTAACATAAAACCCACCTAAGGAAAATGGGCATTTGTGAAGAATCTTATCTTGTTGTCTTTAGTAGGTAGGACCACTTTAGGTATCTTGTAAGGCATCTTGTTGAAATTTTTTATGAACTCCCTCATTGGTTCAAGGGGTTCTTTACTCAATTGAAACCATTGGGTGAAATGTGCATGAGCATCTTCTACAAGTTTGAATCTGGTTTCAAACATGGTCTCCATGTCTATTAGCATTAGTTTAGGTTAATACATTTGTTTGTTAGTGAACAGTTATAACTGTCCATCTCCTCCTATAGCCTTTATATGGCTCTACTATCTTTTGTTTGAATCACACGCATTAAATAGAATACATTGAATAAATATTTCTTGTCTCTGCCATCATTGGTATCATAGCTTCAAGACTTTCCTTAGCATGGAAACTTGCTTGGAGACCTGCGTTACAAACTAGAGAAACATGACAAGGAGGAGGCTTGTGGTGCAGACTTACGTTTTGGTGTTTGGCGTGAATATTCCAACTTGTGCAGCACCATGAAGTGAACAGGCATCGACCTGTTAAAGACCAAGTAAAGGAATTGAAACATGGCTAGAGTATTTGGCAGCAATGTGTGCATAGAAACTTGTGTAACATGCTTGCTAGTTTGACGTTGGAGCAAGTGAAAAGGAGCAGCGACATGAACAAGCTTTGATTTCTGAAATATCAGCCAAGCATATGCATTGAATCTCCCCTTGGAGACCTCATCGTGTAAGTGTGATAGCGTGAAGCATTTCCTAGGTGGAAACATTCTGTAGATACGTTGCTCTTTGGTGATCTGTTTGGAGCTCTAAAAGACTTATGTTGTGACATTAATAATTTTTTTTTATTTGGAAAAGACCAAAATCATACTAATTTTGGCGTTTAAGAGCTCCTCTTCCCTCGGCGTTGTAAACCTGTATTGCAATCACAAAAGGGACCTAGCAATGTTGGCATATGAAGTAAGCCTAGTGAGCCAAGTGTAAACCCTTCTAGCATGATTTCCCCAGCAGAGTGCTAAGAGGGCACGTACATGTCACACATTTCTAATGCCGAGAGTGTTACAAGCAACCCTTCCACTGGGTCACCTCTGAGAGCCCAAGAGGACACCACCAGGATCTATTTTTCCTTTCTTAATGAATTGCTGAATACCGCAACGTATTATTTGACGAATTGGTGCGTTAAGGATTGTTTGACTATTTCTAGTTCGATGTATGTTGTCAAGCACACCGAATCCACGAAGAATTGGAGCATGGCTATGATGTAGATGATGAACGCGAAGTAGAATGCCCATAGGAGTGTCCGCGTCTCACTGCATGAGATTATAGAGCCCATCTTCGTGATAGGTTCCTTCAGTAAGCATTTATAATCATTTTTTGAACAATCAATAAATAAAATAAAATTTTGAGTTTTTGGAAAATTTTGCTCCTTGCATTTTGTCGGATGCCTAATTGCTAAAAGGGACAAATTTATCCGCTTGGAAAACTAAGATGTGGATGATTCTTCGCTTGAAGACCTTTGGGGGATCGTTTCGGATGCAGACACCCCTCCCATGTACAATTTGTTGGCTAAGTATGAAAATTCCGATGCAAAAGTATTAATGATTATCACTCGAGCCTTTCTCGATGAGGTTCAACCTCACATTCGGAAGCAACCACTTCCTCTACATCATGGGTCTCGTTGTGTACCATCTATAAAGCCAAGAATGAAGAAGATGTTGCATCTTCGTAAAAAAGCTTCACACGATGAGTATGCATGATGGTGAATGAGTCGAAGCCTTATTATGGCGTGTGGCCAAGTTACGTGTAGAACTTTCTCGCTCTCTCAATGAACAAGTGGATGAAAATTTACTAGTCCCACTCACCTTGCAAGCTCTTCCTTCCCGGTTTGAGACACTAATAACCACAAAGTGACCATTACTCAATAGAGATGAGTTTTTCCAAACTAGTGAATTATCTCCAATAGGAAGAAGCCATTCAGAATGTTCAAGAAGCCATCGAAGACAAGGCTCTCATCACGAGCCAAAAGCATAGCAACAATCCTCAAAAGGGCGGTCAAATTTCCCTAGAATCGAAGTAGCATCCATAGTAGAAGAACCTTCTCGCCGCCACCATAGCGGCCACCCCAGAAGTAGCAAAACAACAAGGCAGATCGATGGTGCCACATTTGCTCCAAGAATATGCACACAACTGTGAACTATTATTAAACGGTCGCAAGCATGGAAAATCTTGTGAAGAGAGTACTTTTGGCCAAGGATATTCCAAGAAATCCCAATGGTGTGCTCATAATCAGAGGTAGAAGGGTCATATTGCTACTCAGCAGGATGCCTCCTGTAATGAAGAAGTTCCATAAACAACTCATCTAGACATTTTCCTAGTCTCACAGACTTTGTAGCCATCAGAAAGTTTCTGGTTGATTGATTCAGGCGCTAGCAAACACATGACCGGTAATAAGAAGTTGTTCCATACCGTGAGTGACCGGCCCATTGGAGATCAGATCACCATCACAGGATAATCGTGTATATTGCGGCAAGGATTGGTGATGTAATCATTCCTCTTGGGACACAAAGATGTACACTCATGAAGGTGCTATATGTTCCAAGTTTGACCTCAAATCTCTTGTCTATGAGTCAGCTTCTTAATCATCGAATGCGGGTTGAATTATTTGTTGAGAAAGGGGTCAAGTCCTACATCATTTCCCAAGGAGACTCAGTAATTGCTCGAGCATTTCGAAGGGCCATATATTTACACTACATGCAGTCACTTCATCTAATATTTCTCTCTCTGCTTCAACGGTGGAGTCCACTACACTATGGCACTTTTGATATGGTCATCTTTCTGCCAGGGCTCTGCATTAGCTCAGTGCCAAGGAAATGGTAAGAGGGCTTCCTCCACTCTCCCATTCCTTACCTATTTGCTCGGGATGTCTTACGGAAAACAACACAGAGGTCTATTCAAATAGAGCTCTTATCATTCTATGGAGCATCTTCAGTTGTACATACCGATATGTGCGGACCCCCCACAATTTAGCTTCTAAGGTTTTGAATACTTCCAGATCATCATTGATGATTACTCATGGAAAATTTGGGTATATTTTCTCCTAAGAAGAGTGAGGAATTTGCTAATTTCCAAACCTTTTACTAAAGAAGCCACCAAGTAGTCTAGAATCCTCTCCTTCTCCTCTGCTCAAATCGAGGGGGAAATTTGTATCGAAGAAGTTATTAGCATACCTCGAAGTAGCATGGCATTCAACAACATCCGAATGCACCCTACATGCCCCAATGCAATGGCATTTCGAGCAACACAACATGACCTCATGGGAGATGGCTTGTCAGTATGCTCTCTACCACCAAGTTGGAGGATCAATTTTGGGCGTAGTCCAAACATCAAGCAGTATCTACTCAACCGGGCACCCAAGAAGATCTTGCGAGTACAGACACCAAAAGAGGTATGGACTAGTCGTAAACCTTCTATCTCGTCATTTGAGATTTTGTGGTTGACTTTGCATATATGCATGTTCCGGATAAGAAAAGGAATAAGATCAATCCAAAGACACTTGCCATGTATTTGAGTGGGATATAGTACTACCTAAAAGGCATATCATTTCATGGATCTTGAGATGAAGAAGATGTACGAGAGTCAAGATGTGGTGTGTGATGAGTCATCCTTTGACTCCTCGCCACACAATGGAGATCGTGTACCGACCTCATCACATAGATTGGCCACACATCCAGATGATGGGCAAGATGATTCTTCTCGAGAGAGAAGAAGAGTTGAGTGGAGACTTGTTCGCTGATCTAGGCACACTCGGACAACACATCTTCACATCAACAAAGAAGAGACCAATGTCTCGAAATGGGTCTAGAATACTATTGGGGATGCACACCGAAATCACTTCCTGTGTACTTCTATGGGAGTCAAAACATGAAGTCAAGCCGGACATGAGGTAAATTTTGCACTCATTAGTTCGGTTGTTGCTAGACCAAACCTAACACCTCGCTCGTTACAAATTAGACCAACCATAGTGGAAACAGGATATGGATGCTTTGAATATGATTCCCTACTTCGAATCGACGTTGGAACTTGTCGATCTACCTCCGTAAGAAATCCATTGGCTGCAAATGGATTTTTTTAAAAAATATAAGGCGATGGTTCAATCGACAAACACAAAGCATGACACGTTGCAGAAAGGTTTATGCTCAAAAAAAAGGAATTAACTATGATGAGACCTTTGCACCCACCGTGAAGATCAAAACCATCGAGTTGTCTATGCACCGGCAAAGCACAAAATGGATGGAAACTTCAGAAATGGATGTTGAGAGTTCTTTTTGAATGGTGATGTCAAAGAAGAAGTATACATGGCCCAACTCAAGGGTTTGTAGATGAGCATCAACCACACAAGGTATGTTGTCCGATAAAGTCACTTTATGGACTCAAACAAGCACCTAGGGCATGGTATATAAAAATTGATGATCACCTATTGCAACATAGATTCACTTGTAGCCCCTTAGATACAAATTTGTCTATCAAAAGGTAGGAACAAAGATTGTTATTCTGGTTTTGCATGTAGATGATATTGTGATCACAACAAGTTCTGACAATCTTGTGGATGATGTAAAGAATGATCTAAAGAAATCCTTCGACATGACTGATTTGGGGCTACTTCACTACTGTCTTGGCTTAGAGATATGGCAGAAGAAGAATCATATCTTCATCTCCCACATGAAATCTGCCAAGACACTCCTGAAGAAGTATGGAATGTCAGATTGTAAAACAATGTCCACACCTATGGAAAAAGGTTTGCAATTATCTAGATTCTAGGATTCACTGCAGGTAGATGGCACTCAATACATGAAGCTTGTGGGGAGTCTCATTTACTTGACTTATACTAGGCTAGATCTTTGCTTTGTAGTGAGCTATCTCACCAGATTTATGAAGGAGCCGAAGAAATGTCATTGGATAAAATTAAAGCATGTGTTGAGATATGTCCGAGGTACAGCTTGACTTTGGTCTAGAGAATCGAGAGAACACTAAGTTCTTCTTATAGGGATATATAGACTCGGACTATGTGGGATCCGTTGATGGACACGAAATCCACTTCAGATATGTTTTTCATCTCAGATATGAAGCTATCTCATGGATTAGCAAGAAACTGCAAACTGTTGTTGCTCTCTCATCCATTGAGGTGAATACCATGCTACATGAGGAGTCAAAGTGCGAAGTGATTTGGTTACGTTGCATTCTTGGAGATATAGGGATTCCTAAAGAGAAACCTCCCATCATTCACTCGCAACAATCAATTTGTGTTGAAGCTTGTGAAGAATCCTGTTTTTCATGAATGAACAAAGCATATTGAGGTTTAATGTCACTACATTCATGAATGGTCTTGAACCACCAAATTCAACTCCAGTACTACCCTACTGATTTTTAGGTTGCAGATATTCTCACCAAGCCTCTCGGCAAGGTGAAGTTTGATTTGTTTAGGGGGTACATATGTAGAAACAATGTATTAAGGGGGGAATGTTAGCATTAGTTTAGGTTAATACATTTGTTTGTTAGTGGACAGTTATAACTGTCCATCTCCTCCCGTAGCCTTTATATGGCTCTGCTCTCTTTTGTTTGAATTACACACATTGAATAGAATACATTGAATAATTTTGTATCTATCTCCCGATCCTACTATCAATGTCATTCCAATTAGTTATAGATCTAGCTAGTAATCTGTAGAACAAAACTTCCGTTGCATCTTATAAAGGTTCTATGAAAATGAAAACTCGATACATCTTCATATCGATATCGTAGCTTCCACAACTAGTGATGAAGGTTGTGATGTGGTCATCTAGATGTTGCTTCCCATCACCATGGAACTTGGGGAAGTTATTTCTTGACCCTCTAGGTAGATCATGCAGAGGATAAGTGAGAGCTAAGGGAATTTTATTTTAAACCCGTGGTAGAGGTGCTTACTAATATATTTGGTGGTTCTTCTTACCTTGATTCTTCTTCTTCTACTTCAACTATTTGAAGAAGTAATTTGATTCTTTTAATATTTTCTTCAATAACTTCCTCTTATGGAAGAATGTAGTTTAAAGGTTCAACCAAAACTTCATCAATAGTGTACTCAAGATATGACGTAGCATCAATTTTTTTGAAGTATTGTCAACATGTTCTTTTTTAAGTTTTATTGATAAGAAGTCTAAAATTAGCTTGCAAGAATCGTTTTTTAAAATTAGAATCGACGCATCACTAGCTCTTACAGATATTGTATACCATTTATCACCAACTAGAATGTGCAATTAAAAAAATGTTCTTCTAGGATCTTCATATGTTGGTTTTTAACTTGTTTCAATCTTTCCAAAGCTTGTGCACATTCTTCTTCGGAATCTTGAACTCTTGTAGCAGCAAAGTAATGAAATATGTTTTCTCTGCTATGCCAAATTGTTTCCCTCAAATTTGAGGAAATATATTACTAGATATGGAGTATAACGTTAGGGCTAAGGATAGGGGATTACCGTAAAATAGACATAATTGGAATACATAAGGCTCAATGAATTTTAAAAATTTCAGAATTTATGATTTTTTTGGAATATATAATTTTTTTATTTTTTAAATCAATATTGGGTTGAGACATGATAAATTTTCCCTACATTGGGTGCCAATATTTTTAGAAAAACAATTTGTTGATTGGGAAAATTAGTGAGTTCTCATGACTAATGTTCGGGACCGAGTCCCATTGCTTGAATGGGGTCTTAATTAATTAAAAACAAGGAAATGAGAATATTCTAAACTAACTTATTGGGTGGCGTGAAGACATGGGAACACATGAATAATTCCCTAAACCTGTCATAATTACTTGTATGTCATATAAGGGAGGAAAATTTCTTCTGGGGAGATATGAGAGGAAAATAAGAAGGGGATTTCAATCAAACAAGAACATAGCATAGTTTTTTGCATTAAAATCATAATGTTTCACTTGCATTAATAAGAAAAAAACCATTCACAAATAAAATGGAACAATAAAAAAGAAACAAAAAGTTTTATTGCATCATGTTTCACAATTTACATTGTACTGATGAAGTACAATTTGAGATGGAGATAGAATAGTAGTAGACACAAAATAGAAGAAATGAATACACCTATTTCTAGAAAGATAATGAGAGAAATTAAAGAAGAATTAACTATCCCGTTGAAATTCTGGTGCCATTCATATTTATAGCATCAAGATTTCCCTTTCATCTCTTGAACATGACCTTTAACCTTCCTTCATCCATGTTGACATTTAGAATTCCTTTCATGACCTTTGATGTTCCTTTGCCACTCATGACCTCGTCACCTTCCTTTGTGATGCAAATACCCTAATTTATCTTCTCGGTCACATCACAACATCCTTGGGTCACCTAAAAACATCTTGACGTGTGATATCATCAATGGGTCACCCAAAATATCCTTTTTACATGACCGAGACTCTTCTAGATGCACGACAACATCTCTCGGGTTGTTATAAACCTCTTGTCACGCATCTAGAATTTGTGGTCGTGTGAATTCATTTTGTATTCAAATGTAAACATTATAATGTCACATGTTTACTCCTAAGACTTATTGATGCATGAATAAACTTTTTGGTCTTGTGAATACATTTTTTGGCACATAAAATTGTTACATGTCTTCACCTTATTGTCATTCTTCTGTAGCCTCCCAGGCACCTAGAACTCATTGTTGGGTGACAAAGATTGATGTCAAGTGAAAAAACAATGTATTCACACATCTATAACATGATTTTGGGAATCTTAGAGATTTTATTCACGCATCTAGATTTTTTTATGTGCGTCTGGACTTTGTTAATGTGCGTGTAGAACTGATAAGGTCACTGAAAACATGGTTTCTTCACCCTAGGAGAAAATTTTAATGAAATCTATTCATCCAATATATAAATATTTATTTTAAAGGTCTAAAGAATCTAATGAGCCTATTTATAAGTCTTGAAAATGAATTCTTCATCAAATTTTACTAATATTTTAATTTTTTCCTCAAGATGTGTGCTAATAGAATAAGTGGAAAGAAGAATTTACGATTACCATAGACTAACACATCATATGGTTCATGAAGAGAACTAAAAATAATTTTAGTTGAGCTTTTGGTAGGCTTAAAATCTCCATGAGGCTCTTGAAAAATTTCTCGGCAAGTTATAAAGTTTGGAAGAACCTTAGTGTCGCACTATCATACAAATTTACACATATAAATGTTGCCAAAATATTTCCTTGATGATTCCAAAAAGAACTAGGATCTATTATATTTCCAATTCATGGGGTATGAGCTTATAAATATTCATGAGGCTCCCCGAAAATCCCAATACATTTCTCACAAAGACCAAATATTTTACATAACATGTTCTTAAACCTTATTTTCCTTCAAGAACATTCCTAAACTACCTTATATGATTACATAGTTTTTTCACATGCTTTCTAGATGCTTTGACTTGTCCTGTATGTTCCTCGGGGTTCTCTCTAGGTAGAAATAGTCTCGAAAATAGTCATTTTTGGGGCTCCAGAATAGCTCATTAAAATTCAATCGAAATGAATGAATGTATTTCCTCCCATCATATTACCTACACATTAAACACAATTTAAAATTTATCTATCACATCCCTCTTAGCCATGATGGGGTTTACAATGTAAGATATTGGCTAAAGGGAAGGTTTAAATTACCCAGTTCAGGATTTTTCGAGTGTGGGCTTGGTTGTGAGAGCCAATTTTTTTAAATAAATTAGGATAGAAATTTACCATGACAACATATTTTTGAATTAATTAGTGATTAAGTTATGAATCCTTATAAATAAAGGATTTCACATGTCAATGTCATCAAAATAATAATTTAATTACTTTTTATTTTTCCTTTTCAATGTACACACACACACACACACACACACACACACACACACACACACACACACATATATATATATATATTAGGTAAAACCATATTTTGAAGGGATTGGGAACTCTATACAAATGAAGATAATATGATGAGGCCCGCAAGATGAAACACCAAAGAAAAACAGTCTAAAGGACCATGGAGGAATAAAAATCCCAAGACCTGGAGGAAGAGAAGAGCAAGAGAAGAAAGGCCTTACCACCCAAAATGGTTAAGGCCACTTGAACCGGGAAGCCCTAACCACCAAGCCCTTATCCCTTTGATATCATAGACACATTTTCATGGCTTGGTGGTAATTTTACAATTCTTCTTATGTTTCACCATTGACCACCGAACCTCCTTACCATCAAGCATCTTGGAGAAGACCCATCTTTGTGTAGTATTTCACCTCTCGCCAAGATAAACCACCAATGTCACATCAAGATCTAGCAAGCAACATCCAACCATTTCCCAAATTCAAGTTCATAGAGCTATGCATTCACATTTAAGATAGCTCCCATATAATTTGAAATATTTTCCTCCCTTCTACTTGAAGTAGCTAGTTACTACCACCGGTAGAACCATTCGTAGGATTCCATCCAATTTGTTTGTCCCTGTCAATACTCATAGTTCCTACCAATGACACTTCGTTCTCGAGACCTCGGAATAAATATTAACGAATTCTTCAGTATCTAAACCACATTATCTATCCTCACACTCTAGAAAAAAATACTAATTCTCCTATCAGGAAGGACTGCTTCACACTTTGCTACACTTGGCACAGAAAATCTTGCAACTTTCAACTTTTATTTTTTGTTCCCAGCACACCGTGTGGGGAATTCAAGAAGATCCTCCCGGGCATTTTAGTGTCATCTAGTATAGAGAAGCAACAACCTGACAGAAAAAAATCTCGACCTTGCTAAGGTAGTATAATCCACAAAGAATCAAGGTCCCCATAGATCTGGCCACACCCAAGAAAATTTCAGATTTCCAAAACTCTAAAGGGAGGCAGGAGCTGAATCCATACCTAGAGAGAATTATAAGGGAGATCGTGTGAGGCACCTAGTTCTCATCTATAAAAACTCAGGGCCACATTACCATAGAACCACGGGGACCCATTAATAACATTTTGCATATCCTTCTTATTAGAAAAGAATAATAAGAAACCCCCTCCATCAAGGGATTTGACCTTGACTTTACATCTCCAATTTCATCTCGCACTCCCTCTGAAAAGTGGATGTTGGGTCCGATTCTGAAAAATTATATTGGTTAATATTAGAATTACCATTTGATTCAAAGTTAATTTGGGGATTTTTATATGCCATAAACTATCCAATAAGTAATGGTCTTAGGTTTTTGTGTCGTAAATTGCCAGTTATACAAAAATTAATAAGAAATTTCTTAATTTTGTACGAATGCATTTTTAGTGTAACATGACGTCCATTATTGTAAAACTATCCTCAAATCCATATATTTTGAGAAATTAGCAATGCTATAAAACGATCGAGACAAAGAATGAGGGAGGAAAATCAATGTCCTCTAATCAATAAAATATTTGACAGGTAAACTACTAGATTTGGTGACTTTTTTATTAGTGGTGAAAAAGGGTTAAGGGACCGTACCCCATTAAAAAATGGAGAAAATGATAATAAAATGAGGAAAAAAACAAAACAAACTCTTCCAAAGTGGAACCGATGAACAAAAAACAACAACACCAAACTAAGAACAAAGTAAAACCAATAACTATCTCAATTATTTAGCGCCTTCCCTTTGGATCTTTAGGGAGGAGATAGTCCCTTTATTTTTTTACACACAACTTTTTAATCCACTTTTGTATTTGGAAGTACATTTTCATTATTTTGGATGGGAATCGATACTTCATTATGCTTTTAGGTTCAACTTATTTCAAAGAAACAGTCGGAGTGTACACTATCAATGACATCATTCACCACCAGTGACTTGGATTAGAGTTCTTACTCTATGAACTTCATTGTTTAGCAATTTTTTAACCACATGACAATCTGCTAAAATGGCCAAGATAAAATAAAGTATGGCATCTAAAGAGAAACCATTCATAATCAATATTTTGAGTCAATGTTATATCTTGGAATTTCAAATCAACAAAGGTGGCGTGGAAATCAACAGAAGTATCCATATCAACCAAGATTCAAGCAAACATTGTATGCTCCAAATCATCAGTTTTTATATCAATGGCTAAACATTTCCCTAAGGTGTTTCCAATAATAGTTAAGAAATTTTTTGACCAAAATTGAAGGGGAAAGTATGGAAGATGAATCCATACCGGTTTAACTTGGAAAGTATCGAAACCGGGTTAAACAAAGGAAACCACAGTTTCATTAAAAGCAAGTGGGATTCAAAATCCCAAACTTTTCCAAAAATGAGATCCCTATCTAAAGGGTTTGCAAATGTAAAAATTAAAATTACACGAGAAGTGGGAAAGATATCTAGCCTACCTTCCATGTGAGGACCCCAATGACTCAAAATCCAAGTGTGCAGAAAAGACAGACCCCAACAAAAGATGTTGAATCTACAATCCAGTCCATTTCTCATGAAAGTTGATTCAGATTGAATCACCTCATCCCCAAAACTAACAGATGGGGTAGATTTTACATAAGGAATAGGATTATTACATTTAGGTTCCAATAATCCCCCACTCCTATTACAAGCCCCTCACACTGCATCCTTAAAAGACTAAACATAGAGACTTTTACTTTTAGTTTAGTATTTACTTTACATTTTGAAGTGCACTTTCAGTTGTGTGTAATGTGTTTATTTCTCATAATTTTTCAAGTAGTAAATGAAATTAATTTTATAAGGGTTGCAACAGAAAAATAATTTGAAAAAGTGATGGGGCATCCTTCAATCAATATATCAAAGAGAGGAAAATTTTAAGAAAATAAGTCAGTAACTCCCGATAGGAAATTTTAGTGCTATGAATGGAATTATAGATTTGTAAATTCATTCTTTAGTAAAAATTATGACTATTAATCAAGTTATGTCTTGTGACGACACTTTTGAAAATAAGTTAATAGTAGAAAACATATTAAGGATCCTTCCTAATAAGTTGTAATATGTTTTTCTATATATAAAAGATAAAATAATACTTCACCGTTTTTATTATGGATGTCCATACCCTGTTCCAAAGCTCCCATTTTGGTACAGGCTGGGAGTATGTTGGCAACTGTAAACTGATCGGGTTGAAGACCTGTTTTGTTGCTTATGGTGAAACAGTCTGACTGCCTTGTGAGGACAACCATGTCTTCTGTATGCTGCAATAATTGTATTCCATGAGAAACTGTCTCGTTCTTTCACTTGGTCAAATTCTTTACGGGCACTGTCTTTCCTTGTGAAACCGTGCTCGTGAAAATACAGGCCTGCAATAATTGAAGATATGTAATCTTCAGAGGGGTTGTGTGTAGCAAGCAGAATGTGCATTTACAGCCATCAAAGCATAATGGATAGAGGAATTTTGACTGATGTAGTTGCAACTGCCTGGTAGACATGTATGCAAAATGTGGAAGCATAGATAAGGTACGTGAACTGTTTGATAAAATGCCTCAAAGAAATGTGGACTCATGGAATGCCATGATTGCAGGATACGCACAATATGAATTTATTGAAAATGCACGTGAACTGTTTGATAGAATGCCTCGAAGAGCTGTGATCTCAAGGAGTGCCATGATCGCAGGATATGCACAAAATGGATTTGTTGAAAAAGCCCATGAACAGCCAGACGTTTTCTCATCTTACAGCCACCATACTCCCAACTTTTGCCAAATTAAGAGCTTTGGGACAGGGTGTGCACATCCATAAAAGCATAATACAAAGGGGATTTTTGTCAGATGTCGTAGTTGCAAATGCCCTGCTAGACATGTATTAGACATGTATGCAAAATGTGGAAGAATACACAAGGCACGTGAACTGTTTGACAAATTTCCTCAAAAAAAAGTGATTTCATGGAATGCGATGATTGATTGCTTGAAGGCTATTCTCGTGTAGAACAATGATGATACTTGTGCTCAATGCAAGTCTTCATTGTGTCAATCATCTCTTGTTTATATGCCACATGAAGGAGCCTGCTAAGGCAGTCCATGGCACCTAAGGGATGGTGGTCCCGAGAATGAGAATTACTCAGATTACTAGCTTGGATTGGGCTAGAAAACCCCACAAGATAGGTCAAGGCATTTTCGTGGCAAGGCTGGACATGCCATGGGGAAAACTGAGATGCTTGTGGAGTGCTATTGAGACGTGATTTCTCTTTATACCCTGTAATTGATTTATAATCTGAGCTTTACATTCGAGTTGCTTTCAAGTATGCTGAGTTGGATTTCAAGTTTTGGTTTGAAAGCCATAGAGTTTCAAATAGATCCACAATGATAAAACAGAGCAGCTACAAGCATAATGCACCGCCCACGAGCTATGTTTAGAAGGAAATTATCAAGAAACTCAAATCTGAGTCAAGCCGTAATAAAACAAAAATAAGCTAGCTCACATAATGCAGAGCACAACCAAGTTTGAGTTGAAGACGGGCCAACATATAAACTATAGGCAACGAGTTGATCCCAGAACGACGATCTCAGGGTAAATGAGGCCAAACTTAACAAAGGTAAAAGCAGCGAAGTCCAAATTTAAACCCTGTTCGATTGTTGTTTTAGCCTCAAATTTTGTACTAAAAGAAGTTGTTGATATCACCATATATAGGTCACATAAAAGGAGTATTTTAGTACTACCAGTATGGTCTTCTTTGTGTTTGATAGAAATGGGCCCATAATACTCTTAGGCATCAGCACCTGCCATAGACTTGAGCATTTAGATTATTTTTTAAATAGATGTTATTTCCCTTGTAGCTCTCAGTGCTTAAGAAGATTATGTCACTCAGTACAACCAATCCATGTCCAAGAATGACAAGATGTTGAGAAAAGTCAAGGCTTACATGGAGGTGCAAACTATTCCAGTGAAATAATGACAGTTGGTATTCGGAAGTACTTATTTCTTCTCGAGCATTCTATAGAAAACAAAACTTCTGTTAATTTTTTGAGAAATCTCTTAGCTGTTTTGACTTTTGAATACCTGTCCACATGAAGCCATTTTTAGTATTATTGGCTTTGTACCTAGGAGTGGTGATTCAGTATTAAATATCATTCTATTAACTCTTAGTTTCTTGTTCAACTCAAAGGTAAATCATTTTGTTTATTAAGACAATCAACATAGTGGCCTGGGTCCACATATGTTGTAGACAATTTTATCTGCATAAATGAGATTTTACTTTTCAGGTTTACTGTTATTGTTCATCTAGCGTAAAAAGTGTATCCAGACCTGTAACAATTTTGTTGGTCTTTTATTATGCATATGGGGTTTATTTGTTTCCTTACATTGTCAGCTCATATTTCTTCTGCTTGAAATTTTTAGCTTTTCTGAAGATTGAACCATTATTCCAGTTCTGAATCCAAGTCTTTTCATGCCAGAGGTTGATGGTTGGATGTCACAGTCTTGCAGGGATATTGGCTAGAAGGCATTAGTTTGGAAACCAAACTCACTGGGATCAGAACTTTTCCTTTTTGAATTGATTACTGGATATTTTTTACAAACTGAGCTATATAAGTGTTCTTTGAACCTTTACTTTAGCATACACTCTTTGTATATTCAGTGGACTCCCCCATTTTAGTTGGAATTTCTGTTGATGATGTTGTTCTTTCTCTTGACATTTTGATTTTGTCTTTCCTTTGAACCTTTTTTCTATATTTTGGATAAATTCACTTATTTATTTTATAAATGGTGGGTCACGAGAACAAAAACTTTGGTTTTGTGCTTCGAGCCATTTCGGTTGCTGGAGGTCTTCAGTTGCGAATAGTACCAGAAAACCAAGACCAAATTAATCAAAGATCAGAAGAGGCGACTGGAAGACAAAGGATTGTCTCTGAGGACAACATACAGCCCCATGTTGTAGAGCAACAACTTCTTTCACAGGAGATTAAACATCCTGGCAGTTGGGGGACCTGCTCGGATGGGAGAAGTTAAATTTGAGAGCTGGAGAAACTATCTGCACCACTCTGAATTCAGGCAGTTGCCCATGAGTGGGAATGCTTTCGCCCAAGCACAACTCTTGCTAAACATGTTTCCTTGCCAAGGTTTTTCGCTTGTGGAATATGTGGGAACTCTCAAGCTTGGGTGGAAAGAATTGTGCCTTTACACCGCCTCCGCTTGGAACTCACTTTTCCATACCAGGAATTGATTCCTCTCCTCTTAACTTCCACCGATTCAAGGAAATTTTGCATTCTCTGTCTAATTTTTACTGATTTTGAAATGAAATGGAATTCAAATTTTTAGCTATTTCCATCAGGGACATTGTACACTACCACGAGTTCTACTTCTCATCACCGCACCATTTTCCATTGAAGGATTTAATGCCTATGTAGGTTTCAGAATAATAATACTTTGAGCTTAATTCACTTAATGTGGGGTAAGTATGGAGTGCAATTTTCTGTTTTATATCTTTTTAATGCAGCTTATTTGAATTGAGGGCTGGTTTTATACATGGTCCTTGTGTAGGTATTGATATGCCTTGTTTTTTTCTTACTATTTATGTCACTGTACCAAATTAACAACTCTGAGAAATGTCAGCGACCGACTCTCTCCATGAACATCTAAACTCAAACATCAAATATAATTAGTTCACAGAAACTATGACTTCACTGATAACACCATTTGTTACCAAACCTATTTGGTTTTAGATTGGTAGTTATTTAACTGTTAATACGCACGAATATTTTTTTAAATTGAATTTACTGCTCCTCAGTGTTGGTTCACCTGGCAATCCTAGCTCTTCCATTGATTTGAACCATTTTTGAGACCTAGAAAGCTCAGTAGATGGAATCAAACCTAGAGTTTGAGATGACGGAAATTACTGCTGCTCAGTGTTGGCTCCAGATGTTTGACCATTTCTTCCACATCGACATTGATAGTGGCTTCATGCAAAACCTACTTCGTGACTGAATTGTTTTCTTTAAAGCAGATTGTTTCCTCTGTTTGCTTTCTCTATTGTAGACTTGTGTGTCATTGTGAGTGCTTATGCCTTCAGTAACTTTATTTATAGGCATTTCCTTGAGGTAGTTGTTTCTTATCATAGTCATGTTGTGCATGAATTCAATGTTGAGTTGTGTAAGAGATTATAGATACTGAATGAAGAGACAAGTAACTAGGAATTCCTGGTAGTCGCTGGAATTGATTTCAGAAGTGGGAGTATTGCATGTCAGAGAGCCGATGGAAATTGGTTGGATTTTGAGCACCTTCTTTGGCACATTCACCCGCTTATCACCAGTCATCAACCATTACCTTAAGTATTGAAACTATGCAATTAATTTCTAATAGTCTGTGCCCTCTAAACACGAAGAGAAAATGGTCTGTGCATCAGACAGAAATGCACAATGCCCAGGATTTTCAAAATGTTGTGATACACTTGAAGCTTAGAATTTATAGGATATTCCACACAGATCACCATTCTATAACTGTTGGACAGCATAGTAGAATTTGAGTAATTTCTATTGTGGTCATGAACTATTAAAAGAAAGAAAATAACTTACAACATGCCTCCTCAGGCAACTTAGGAATTTGTACCATGGAGGGGGTCCAAAGAAGAGTAAGATTTTATCTTTCTCTAAATTAAATTTCTTTACTGTTGAGTATAAATCAAACCTATTTGTAGCGAAATAGTTCCACAAGACATGAATTTGTTTTGCCTGCAGTTAAAATTATCAAGCAAGTTCTTCATTTAAAGTTAGCAGTAGATACCTGTCAGCTGGTTTGTTCTCCAACCAAAAATGAAAAATAAAAACAAAAAAACCAAAAAAACAATAATTAGTGGTATTAGTTTGTAAGAAAAATCAATGAATCGTTATGAGTGCTGCAAACTTCTGAGTCCCCTCTCCACAAGCTCCCAAAATAAATTAACCTTCCCATTTTTATGATGAAGATTCTTTGTTTATTTATGTTTGGCCATTGGAAACGCTTCATGAGACACCTGTGCAGGAAAAGTATAAAGCTTCATCATTTTTTTTTATAATGACAGTTGAGGCATCTTTGGAGCCCCTGTGCTTTCAAATCATATAAAGGTTTAGCATATTTTTGGTAATGGTGCATAGGTCATCCTTGAAGCCCCGATTCTGAAAGAATAATACCAAATCATGTAAAGCTTAAGACAGTCTTTGCCCTTACTATCCAAGCCTAACGAACTGGATATAATCTGCTTCTTCTTTGACAACCTTCAGACAATTCCCATTTACTAGGATTAGGAATCTACTTTTGGTAAACAACATAATTGAGGAGCATACTCTTGTGATAATTTTGCAGACATTATAAAATCTTATATGGCTCATTGATGTATTCCTTGACTGATTGACAAGGATCAGCTTACTCTTGGCGTAAGGATGTATATATATGAATTGAAATGCTGCTTAATCTCTCATGGGTTTCATAGGGCAAGTTGGTGTGTTGGTTAGGGCCAGAGTTTTAGACCATTACCTTTTCACCTTATGGTCATCTACTGGCTCCTCCCATTTATAGGATTCTCCCTACAGCTAACAAATATAGACTGTATTGAAATCATCCTATCTACCAGAAATCAAATCTTCTCAAATTAATGTTGTAAAAGTACTTCCACCATCAAGATAACTTTTCAAGTGACCATTTTGCAAAACATCTTGCTGCTCCCAAAGGAAGAAACAAGTATGAAAAGTATTCAATCATGTAACAATTAGAAAAATACAGTTTCTTTGAATAACCTTCAGTCATCTGCATTTTCCAGCATCCTCATCCTTAAATTCAATGATATCACCTGTAGCATGTTTGAAACATATACCTAGAAAGGAGAAGTGAATAGAGCACAGTTGTTAGACATGTTTTAAAATTGAGAACCTTTGGAAGTAATCTCAAATTTCTAATTAAAGCATTGTAACACTGTGAAAGGAAAGGGCAAGTGATCTCCTTAAGCAAATCAATGTTCATGTGGTTTTCCATTTCCACCTGTAGTCTCTGCACTAAGGCGGTCTCTTATATTCATCAAGCAATCTGTCAGTGATATCATGTTAAAGTTCAGAGTTTTTTCCAAGCTCCACAATATTCATGTGTACGAGTTAGGTGGAATTGGCATCAGCATTGCATAGCCATCAAGACGGAAGCCAGAGGTACAATTTTCTTACAACATATAAGATTAATGGAATGAAATTCCCTCGTAGGATTTCACAAGAGCAGACTCATACACCAAACTGGTGTCTTGGCTGTGACCTAAAAAAAACTATACTTCGTAATTATCATAGCCATCAATTAGAAGGAATTTTGAATTTCTTTTCAAGCCTAGAAGACAAAGCTATTTGGAAATTAATCTAAACCCATGGAACAAGGAGGGTATATAAGCTCTTTTGTTGTTTAACTGGTAAAATGGAATATTTACATAGAATTTCTTCTCAAGCCTAGGAGCCAAAACTTTTTGGACTTATTTTAGACCCCATGGGACAAGGAGAGTGTATAAGCTCTTCCTACTGTGTGACTGGTAGAAAGGATTTTTTACTTAAAAAGAATAAAATATTTTTATTTATGTCATGGAAAGACTTGCACTACCTATTCAAATGCCTCAAAATAGAATTTACCCCAGACTACTGCAATTTATATATTATTTAGTTAATTGTTGTAAGCAGCTGACCTCATTTACATTTAGCACAGGTCTATTACAGAAACTGGGCCTTCTTGTAGCAGGTGCCCCCTGCATAGTACTCACGTATTGGCCTGTGGACCATGGTTGATTCCATGTTTAGCTCCATTTACTTTAGAAGAGAAATTTCAAGAGAAAATTGACTCATTATCTTCATTTCATGGCAAGCAGTAGTCTATGAGGTCTCTCAAAAATACAAGAAAGGCACACGATGCCTCGCACCTTATGCATCCAACTGTACTTGGACTTGAAGTCAGGGATAAACACGAATTTAACTCGCGTATGAGACCATCCTCTAAAATCCGCGAATTTCACCTTGATAGTGCTTAGACTATAGGGTGAGAAAATTCAGAATCTGCCATTTGTTAGAACACGCTGTGATCCTGACCCTATTTTTTGCTAAAAACACCAAAAAAATTTCATGATAAACTTTCAACTATTTGGAGCGAAAGATTGAGTTTTTGCTTGAACATCCCAATTTAGACCGAGAACCCTGAATTAGTCAAAACATGCTATTTTCAGGACGAATCAAGAATAAATATAGAAACAAATAATTTAAAAGAGTTTTCTATTATTTCTAGGAATTGACTTTCAACCATTAGTTTCAAACTTCAGATACAATAGCAGATAAAGTACACTTTCATTTTTAGACTGGGTTACCAAAATGGATCTCAAGTTTCACGAAAATAATTATAAAAAAGTTTGCCATTCATAGTTAATGCTGCATTACATGGTGCGAAAAAGTTAACTAAATTACAACCATTTGCAGAAATCGATAGGCCTTGTGAGCTTATGTCAGAATTATGAATTGCAGCAAAGACTGAAGTTGCACTATTTGGATCCTATCTTTTAGTAATTCGCTCCAAAAATATTGTTGTTGCAGTTGAATTTTCATATTCGGGGCTGTCCTTTGCTATTTAGCAATGACCTTTGGGAAGGTTATCTGGACATGGTACTTTCTTGCATTGGTGGGTTTTCACTGGTATGCAGCTGCAGCACCAGCAAAAGAATTGATAAAATCTGTGCCTGGTTATGACGGTAGTTTTCCTTCAAAACATTATGGAGGGTATGGATGTATCCAATACTCTTTTCTCTCTCAGATTGTTTTTCACCATATTAAAAATTATTAAGCTACTGATTGGCATGAAAATAAGAACTGGCTGATAGAGATCATCTTTCTTCCATGTATTCAATATTTTCTTCTTTTACATTGCTGCTAATGGTGACTTTGATTGTGCATTTTTTTGACCTGTAGATATGTAACAGTGGACAAGGATCACGGGAGGTTTTTGTACTACTACTTTGTTACATCACAAGGAAATCCGGCAAAAGATCCTGTTGTTCTGTGGTTGAATGGTGGTCCGGGTTGCTCAACTTTTGATAGATTCATTTATGAACACGGTTAAGCTCCTCAGTATTTTTATTAATATTTTTAATATTGTATTTTACTACTCGTACTTTTTCTTCTTCCCCTTATAGGGCTGCATAGATAAACCTACTTCCTTCGGTTAAGATACAAAGGCCTGAGGGGTAGCTGTTCAGCAAAAATCTGTCCTGCATTAGCATACAACCTCATTCTTTTAATATGTGTCATGGCCTAGCATTCTGCAGGTTTGAAACCCTAGTGGGTTGTATTGCAGCCATCTTCACAAGTGAACCGTAGCCCAACTAACTTATTTTCAAGACCCACATCTTACATATGTTACTATTTTTCTATTTTCTGTGTGTATTTTATAAATAAACTTGGCAAATTTTGTTTTCATTTGTTTGGATTCAGACACTCAAATTATATTATTGCTCATTTACATCTACTCAACAGAAATTTGACGAGGATTGGTAGCTAATGAATTTATTGAATTGTAGATAACATATTGAAGGCTACATATCATGTACCCTGCAATAATAAATCCAATCTTGTTTTAATGTGTACTTATTTTCAGGGTTATATAGTAGGAAATGGGGTCACAGATCCTAAATTTGATGGTAACGCACTTGTGCCATTTGTTCATGGAATGGGTCTTATATCAGATGATCTCTTTCAGGTAATATCTGTTCCTTCATTTATAACAAGTTTCCCTAAACACAAGCCTCGAGACTTTCCATTCTTTATATCTTTTATAGCAGCCTTCAACTCATGTATCACTAGCTCTTTATATAGATAAAGGACCTCATAACTACCCACCTTATGGGGAATTACTTGAAAATATCCATGGTTGTTTTGTGTGAAGGCTCAGTGCCAAAAGATGTGAGCCTTTAGCGGACCTCTTTTGGGGGCTTGGTTTATTTTTTGGCAATGTTTCCTTAAAAGTGCAGTCCTGAAATGTGTCATGCAGCCCCAGCAACCAACATAACAACCTCCTCAACTTGCATTTTGATTGAAACCATCCTGAATTGTTTAGAACAACACATCATGAGGAACACAAGACAGATTTCATCCAATCTAATCTGTAAAGCAAAGCCCATTCAATTATCATGCATTCAATTCAATATTTTATGTTTCGTTTCCCCTAAGCGGTGCCCCAAGAACAATTTCACTGTATACGGACCATAACTGCTATGACTAAATGCCACCATCTTGTTACACAATAAACCTGGAACTTGCCAGACATAGGCAACAAAGATGGGAAACAATCAAAATGTCCATGGATTCCATTACTCATTTTTATTAATAATTCTCAGAAAATACTAATCACACAGGCTTAGCGAAAAAACTTTGACCAAAATTATCTTCTGCATTAAAAATACGTCAAAATATACAAAATGAGCAGTTAGTTTTCCATCAATTTTATTTTCAGTAATGGTGTCTCAAAAAGAAATAACATAATGACGCTTACATATGCAGCGATGAGACTTTTCACATCATGCAACCAATAGGTGTCTACATGATTGATTTTCCTTTGCTAGCATACTCACAAACTGTGTTAAATATGGGCTTCGAAGCAAGTGTCATTCAGTGTAGGTTGAGTAATGTAATCGCGGTCATTGAAAAATGCTATAATGAAATTCCCACTCTGTTGGCCATCTTCTCGACAATAGTTATTTGAAGGTTTGTTATTATTGACCATTTTAGTGGTGCGGGATGCTAAAGTAGACAACTTCTTGATTTTCTATCTTCCACCGCTGTCTTTTCGTGGGTTGTCTACTTTTTCTATTTGTTCCCTATTTGTTTTTTGACATTACATTCTCTACACATCTAAGTCGGTCTATAGCAAAACTACCCCCGTTGCAGTACAACCTGGTTCTTTCTTTTGAAGAGAAATGCATACTGCATGATATTCTTACGATGTTAATTTATTTGGCTGGTGCGACTACATATGTCTACATGCATCAAACTATTTATAGTTGTCTGGTCTGGCCACTAAATGGTTGTTTGATAAAATTTTACCGAAAGCTCTGTAACTCGTAAACGACGTCTGCTTGTTTCACAAAAAAGTCATCTTGTATCCCTCTATGAGAATGCTTCTATGTTCCACTTATGCTTATTCCTGTTTCATAAGTATATATCATACATTAAACCCCTTCACGTAATCATAGTAAATCATACAATTAAGAATGAAAAAAATCAAACATTTCATTTGACAAGCGAATTGGGTTAGTACATAGTGTAAAATAGAATTCACCAGTATGGGATTGGGATAGGGCGCCCCACAAGGTCCATGTACTGCTGAAAAATACACATCAGAGAAGGCCTAGAGAAGAAATAGAAGTCAATTAAGTACCAAAAAATGATGAGCAATACCACCTGCTGTCACCTCCACATAAAATGAATGAAACCCATTGTGTCGCTTGATTATCTAAGTGCTGCATAATGAGCCGGGCAGGGCTGAAATTTGATGCCAATCCACACCCCTTTCTCTTTTTCTACATTGTTAGATATCATTTTTGATTGGCATATGAGATCCCCTTACAGAAGCCCATAAAGCTATCTTATATTTAGTTAAAATTTGTACTGCTACATTACTACCTCATACCCAAGCTCTAGAACAAACCAGACCACACCAGCCCACCCCAAGTATAAAGATCAGTACAAGCTCAAGCTCTAGAACAAACCAAACCATACCAGCCAATCCCAAGTATAAATACCAGTACAAGTCCAAGCTCTACAACAAACCAGACCATGCCAGCCCAACTCAAGTATAAAGATCAGCACAATGGTGGGAAATAAAACGTTCTACAGACTTGATGAAAATCACCTTTGCTCCAAGACTACTTGTAATACTATTCAAATAATGTGAGTGAGTTGTTAAACTTATGTAGGAATAGTGTGAGATATTTTAGGGATAGGAGAGAATATAGGTTGTTAGAACAACCTATCTAAAATAAATCTAGTTGTTATAGGAGTTAGAATAGTATGGGCCTATATATTTGTAATGTATCCTATTATTTGATTAATTGAAGATGATTGATTAATTCATGCTTCTGCACATTTGATACTTTGGCTCTTCTAGAAATGGGGTTCCATTATCATGTCGTATCGTGAGCTGGATCTAAACCATTGTGTCCACCCTCTATTCAAGTGTTTTTTCCTTAAAATGGTTTAATGGCTATATAGTGTATCCAACGTACAATTGCAAATTTTTCCATTGAACCTTTCTTGCATATTGCCAATAGTTTTGTACTGCAGACCATGTAGAAACTTGTGGCATTGGTAAATCACCTACATGATTCTCACTCTCCATATTTTCCATTCGATTAATATTTTATTCACTCCATCATGTTCCTTTTTCATTTAACAATTAGAAACTTAAAAAAAGATATATATTGCAGTATATAGTTTTGTAGATGTTTTTGGGTGCTATTTGTTGTGCATGCTTCAGATTTATATGGTTTTTTTTTGTTGCACAGTATAAAAATATGCATGATAAAGAAGTGCTTCGACTGAGATCAAAGGCTTGTGAGCGTGTTTCTGTTGATTTCCATTTGCTCGGGCATCTCGGCACTTAACTGGCTCTACATATTTTGGCATCAACTCTGTTGATTTAACTTCTTTAGCTGATCACTCCAAAGCAACTCACAATAGCTTCTTGCTAGGGAAAATAGCTCAAAATATCCAAGTTTTGAGTCGGTTGCTGTTCATCTCAAGGGTCCTTGAGAGACGTGGAGGTGATATCTTTCTCACAATCAAGAGATCACAATAATGAAATTGTTAAAAAGGATGGAGATAAGTCAACCTTAGCTGGAAGTAAGTTGCAATTTGGTATTTCAAATATGCATCTAGATCTTTAAAATTCCCCAACTCACCATGACTTATCTGATTCAGATCTGCATGTTTGAATATGCATATAAAATTTATCCTTACATTCAGATTGATTGTTATCCTGTTTGAGGACTTCAAACGGTTGACTTTGCCTCTCCCAACAAGATCGGACTCTGATTATGTTGTTTTGGTACCTCTGCAATTCCTTCGATTAGATCCTCTACGCCCTTAAAAACGAATCCGTCTTTGGATCCCCTCATGTAGCAAGATCAATCGGCTTGGCTTGGGCCAATTTCCTTGGCACGGCAAAAAACTCATGGCATTCTCCACCCTGATGGTTGTGGTAACTCCCTAGGATCCACACAGTGCGTGAAATCCATAATAAATTATTATCAATTTTCTTCTTGGAAGCCTCTCATACTTATCTTTTATGGCTTGTCCAGAAATGCACTGAAATTAATTTTGGGATAAATGCAAACACAAACCCACAAACTCACAGATTTAACGGATAAGGTATACTTTTAATACAAAACAAAAAAATGGAATTTATTCTTAAGGGAGGGGAAGCAATATTAAAAGGGTGTTGATTATCATAGTGAGAGAATATTTAAGGGTAGAAAAATATTCTTAAAGGGTGCTTATAAAAATAAATATTTATTTTCTGAAAACGAGGGTAGTAGATATTTTGGAAAAAATTCTAAGGGAAATAATTTTGGATGTATTATTGGTGGAAATTGACATCCAATGGGTTTTTTAATTGAGAGAGGGAAATGTAAATTAGGTGGATCTAAAACGTCAACACAAATCTAGACAACAATGCTAACTAACATCACTGCTCCAAGAGTGTTCACTCGCCATATTAGAATTAAGGAGGGGGGGGGATGCTAGGAATTAGTCCTAACATGGGTGCATTAGTTAGTTTCCCACTTTATTAAATATTACTTATTTTTTGTGTATATTTAATATGGGGAGCATATTATTCAAATAATGTAAGTGAGTTTTTAAACTCACGTAGAAATAGTGTGAGAGATTTTAGGGATAGGGGAGAATATAGGTTGTTAGAACAACCTATCTAAAATAAAGCTAGTTATGTGAGTTAGAATAGCATGGACATACATATTTGTAATGTATCTTATTATTATTTTCTATTGTAGGTAAAAAAGTTTTAAGGGGACCCTACCCCATACAAAAGGTGGAGAAAAGAGAAGACATTGAGGAACAAATGAAGCTACCTCTTTTAGCAAAGCAGAAGACAACCAAACAAACAAGCATCAAACTAACAACAATAAGACAAAAACACACAGACTATCTCAACATTGAGACCCCTTCCTTTTGGATCTTAACTGCATCTTGAGGGGAGAGATAGTCCCTTTCTTTTTCCTACTCACAAATTTCCAATCCTCTTTCGTAATTAGATTTTTATTTTCATTATTGTGAATTGGTATCAAAGTTTCAATTTGCTCCTTGAGATTTTTCTTTTTTTGGAGCATCTAATTTCTTTGACTCGGAGTCAAAATCAAATCTAATGGATCATTTACAACCAGGTTTCAGATTAGAATTATTTCACCATGAGCTTCTTCCTTTGACATGTTTTCTTCCCAAATGACTATTAGCATAGTCTACGTAGTATTTTATTCTTAGGCTAGTAGTTGTTGTTTATTCTATTATTCACTCTTATTGTTAGTAACAACTCAATCCATTCCATTGAGTAACTCCATCCATTCTGGGGAGTATTGTTTGTACAGATCCCTATAAATATTGTACGTGCTTCTGATTAAATAAGACTGAGTAAACTATATTCAATCTCGATTTTTTCTATTCAATAAGCTCCTCACAATCTGGTATCAGAGATAACTTGATATCTTACCTGTGTGTTAGATGAATCCTTCAAACGTGGAGAGTGGAGCTTCATTGAAGGCATCTGGATGTGGAAAGGCTGTGGGAGAATCTGATCCAAATTTTTTCTTTTAACTATTGTCTGCGTAGAGTACTATAGTTTTCTGGTCAAATTAAACCTATGTGGGGAACATTTGAAAATCTGCTGCGTTGAAATCTAACCTGCTGCGTGGTGTCTTTAGAGAGCATTCTTGTTACCAATGGGATAAAACTCTCTTCCCACGTGACCATATACCAGAATGCTACGTGGTGGAGGAAGAGTTGGACGTGAAATTTACCAGATTTAGAAACTACGTGGAGATCATTTGTTGTGCGTGGAGATCTTCTCTATGTTTTTCTAGTGCGAAGATTTGAAAAGGAAAGCCTAGATCTGGTAAGAGGTCCTTTCATATTTGCTTTAACTTGGAAATTGAGGCTTAAACTGGCCTCTATCAAACAACAATTTTGCACATGGAGTTTCTGGTATGCTGGACGTTGCATACTTCTATTTTTTTGCTAGACGTGGTCTGTTGTTTGATCTGGTTTGATACGTGGGTGTAAAGAAAGGATACGTATCAAGTAACCATCTACCTACTGCATGGAAGAGGGAGAGAGAAGAGTGACCTGTGAGGAGGAGAATTGGTTGCATGTATTCTGAAAGACATATGCCAAAGCAATTTACTCTCCTTCTAGCGCTAGGACATGTCTGTGTTGTCTTGGAATTCAAAGTCCTCTTCCAGATACATTTGAGCGATCAACATTATTAAAATACACTCGAGTGAAGGATTTAAACATGGTACATCGAAAAAAAAAGAAGAGTTCCATTATTGTCTGAAAAATACGCCTCCGTCACGGCAACAGTGATTATCTCACACCAATGTTGAATGTCGAATGGGCATGAGAATATCGAGACTACAAGAAGCCAAACCGAATACTCGCAAGCACAAGGGCACTGTCAAGATGCTCAAGAGATCTCTGGGTTCTAGTTTTATTTTCTCAATGAGTTTCAAATACCGATAATTTAGTCTTTGACGAGCTAGTTTAGAAAGGCATTCTAGAATATTTTCTATTCGACGTTAGCTACCAGGTGAAACGAGTGCATGAAGAGCTCGAAGTTGGCTATGATGTCGATTGTGAAGAAAAAGAAGAACGCCCCACAAAGCATCACGGGCTATGGACGAACTAGTACTTCTCATCAGTGAGCAAAAGTTGTAATATCTCTTAGAAATGAATAAAAATTATTATTATTATTACAATTCTGCACCAAAACATCTACTCTTAGATGCTCGAGTTGATGGCAAGAGTTTAATTGCAGAAGACAGAATGATATTCATTCAATGCGTGTTTTTACAAACAAGAGTGCCAAGCCTTATAAAGGCTGCGGGTGGAGGGTGACAGTTATAACTGTCCACCATAACAATGTATTAAATATTAAACTATATTAAACTAATGCTAACATTCCCCCCCTTAATACATTGTTCGTACAAACATACATTTCCTGATAATAGGTCCCCCCCTTAAAGAGAACATCGCAAAGAGGGTCTTCACACGAGCATGTGCCTACATGGTCTCACATGGTTTTTCTAAGGTTGACCAGAAACCTAGAGGGACAGGAACACTTTCCGACTGTTCACCTCGGTGGTTTTACAGGATTACCACGAACCAAGAGGATTTTACCTTGGTGGTTTTACAGGCATACCACAAACCCAAGAGGATGATACCTCGGTGGTTTTACAGGATTACCACGAACCTAGGGCAAGTACCATGCGCCTTTGCGGTGCTTTTACTGCATTCCCCTACGACGCTCTTCAATTAGAAGGTCCCAAATAGGAAACTTCGTATCATTTGTACTTTATTGAATAACAAAACAACAGGAACACGACACAAAACTGAAACTGAAATAAACAAGCCAAAAATTGAGGAATAGGTCCTCAATACCTTATTCTGCCACAATCTGCATGCGGCGGCGCAAATAAGCTTGTGGCTTGCGTAAGAGGTCGCTGGATTTCCTCCACCTCCATTATCGTCCCCGTCCTTCGTCATGCAGATGCTTACATACTAGAGATGATGTGAAGCCAATCTCATCAACAGCTTCCTCACTCTCGTCAAAATCTTGTGGATCTTCTATATGAGTAGTATTAGCTCCATTGTGTTTTATATTTCCTTGTAGAACATCTCTTGCTCGGATATGACAGTTCCACATTGTATGACCTTTCTTTTGTTGAGTATCATCTTCTCGCACATCGCGAGTTGCGTTTTCCTCTGCGAGAAGAGCCACGATCATGTCATCTAGAGATTTAGACTAAATTTGACTGAGAGTAAAAACAACATTGTTGTATTTGGAAGATAGACTGTTTAATAGGATAGCTTTGGCATCCTCATCTTCTATCACAGCTTTGACTTCTGCTAGTTGTTGGAGCAGAGACCAAAGATTATTAATGTGACTAGACATAGAAACGCTTTCTTCCATTTTGAATCTATATAACTGAAGTTTTAGGGAAAACTTCACGTTCACTGCTTTCGCTCCAAATAATTGATTTAAATTATCCCACATGTCCTTGGAAGATTTATTGAGATCAACATGATGGAGTTCAGAATCGGAGAGAGCAAGGCCAATAATGGCTTTTGCTTTATCATCTCTGCACTGCCATTCTGCTAATTTGGCGGCGTCTGTGGGCTTTTTCTCTTTCCCATCTACTATACCCCATAAGTTTTTATGCATAAGTTGCATTTGAATCTTCACCTTCCATGTATGAAAGTTTAACCCCGAGTATTTTTCCAAGTGAATGTCCATAATAACTACTGGAGAAACGAAAAAATGGTGAAGTAGGAAGTAAATTACCTTACTATGGAAATAGTAGAAATCCAATTAGAATGCAGGTAAACACGCTAATCCTGTCGCTGTCGCGGTTCCACAATGATGGCAGTTGCCTCCCTTTGCTGCGCTTTGGCACTTTCTCTGTTGGCACCTCTGCCTTGCCACGCTGCTCAAGCTCCTCCACGCATAGCACACACTGATTTTATACTAAACTTCTATGCCTTAAAACTGCCACGCTTTTCTATATGCTACGCATTTTAATTGTGCAGACACGTCCTGCTTACACCAATTGCTAGATAAAAGAGAGCAGAACAGAATGATTCCATTCAATAAAACTGTCGAGAAAAATACCAAACAAGATCTGCGAATTTCCAAACTCCTTCATCCACCGTGATTGCAATGGAGACTGCGCTGAGAAGGCATCCGCTCTGATACCAATGATGGCAAGAGTTTAATTGCAGAAGACAGAATGATATTCATTCAATGCGTGTTTTTATAAAAAGAAGCGAGACCACTTATAAAGGTTGCAGTGGAGGGTGACAGCTATAATCGTCCACCATAACAATGTATTAAATATTAAACTATATTAAACTAATGCTAACATCGATTACTTAAAGGGTCCAATTTTACTTTGCACTGAAAAACAAAAATGAGGAAAATCCTTCAGTTTGAAGGATTATGGGGCATTGTCAAAAGTTTTGTGACCATTCCCACAACCCCGATGAATTAGTGAAGTATGAGAGGGCTAGTTCCAAAGCCTTGATGCTGTTAATGCTCGGATTAGTAACGATGTGTGACCACATGTATGGAATGCGAGAGAAAGGAAAGAAGGCACGGGACGAGTTGACAACCATTTATGAATCCAAAAATAAAACTAGGATCCTCCATGTTTAGTCAAAGTTCCTCACCCTCTCTGTGGGGTCAAATGAGGAAGTTTATGAGTTATAAACGCTTAGATAAATAGTGGATGACAAACTTCTCAATTCGACCACCTTGAGAGCACTCCTCACAATTCTGAGTGTTTGATACGACACTGAATGTATCTAAATAAACAGTTACATTCAAAGAAATCGTGAACTTGCTATAGGAGGAAGAGACCATCAATTCATCCCAAGAGGAGACTCAAGATAAACCCCTATTCTCAAAGCCATACTGTGGCTAGAAGAATAAGAAGTGTCCCTCAGAGAAGCCAACTCAAGCACAACCAAATCATCAATAGAAAAATCAAATGTCAAAGAGGTTTTGTCACATATGTAGAACCAACACTCACGAAACTGACTACTACTGGTACAATGGTTTGAAACAAGGGTCTTCGAGCCAAACAATCACATCCGGGAGTGATGATTCTCAAAAATCCAAATTCTATCCCCTGAAGAAATTAGAAGGGACACCTTGCCACTCAACAAGATGATGACTTTGCTTTGAGGAGTCACAAGGAGGAGCAGACTATGGAAAGAACCTTGTGCAAGTCTCCAAGACTTTGCAACTGACAAAGAGAGTCTGGTTGATAGACTCGGTGCCAAAAAGCACATGTCAGGTGATAAGATTTTGTTTGATTCACTGAACGAACAACCAACTAGATATTGGGTTCGCATAGTTGATGACAAAGAGTATGTTGCGAGAAGGAATAGGCTAAGTCACCATTCCTGCGAACAACAAAAATGTTTTCTTACAAAGGTACAATATGTTCCTTGCTCGACTATCGACTTTTATGTCGCTGACTCAGCTCTTTGAATCATCACTTGAAGGTATAATTTATTGTCTAAAATGACATTAAATCATTCTTGGTCTCATGCGACAAGGTAAGATTATTTATAGAGATTTTGTAAAAGATAATTAATTTGCTTTAGATATTGTTTCATCTTCTCGCAATATCTTTATCTACATTAATGATTGAATCTAATGCACTTTGGCATTTTAGATATGGAGACTTGTTAGCTAGTTCATTGCATCAGATGAGTTCAAAAGCAATGGTACATGGACTACCCAAATTGTCCATTTCCTTCCCTATTTTCACTGGCTATCTTGTAGGAAAACAACATAGGATCCATTTCTGTGAGCACCTTTAATGCCAAGAAGCATCTAGAGGTAGTTCATACCAATCTTAACAGCCATTGCTTGCTTCATTTTCAAGATACAAGTACTTCTAATTATTCATGGATGACCACTCCCACAAGATGTGGGTGTTTTTCCTGAAGAAGAAAAGTGAGGCTCTTAAAAATTTCCACAATTTATATCATTGTGTTGTGAAAGAGACCGGACAAACACTTGTTCTACTTCACTCGTTGAGGGTGGAACTCACATCAAAGAAGTTCTTGGCCTTCCTGAACCAACAAGGAATTAAGCAGAATTTGACTACTCTGTACACGCCCTAGCCGAATGGAACTTTTTGAGTGTCACAATCGCATAGTGATGGAGATGGCGCCGCATGCTAACAACAAAAAGCTTAAGGAAATCTATTAGGTTAAAGTAGTACAGGACCTATATATCTTCTCAACAAGCCACCGATAAAGATTCTAAAGGATCAAATGCTAGAAGAGGTATGGAGTAGTAAAAATCCATCAATCTCTCATTTGCGAGTATTTGGTGCACAACATACATGCATGTCCTGCTTAGAAGAGAAAGAAGGTTGAGCCAAAGACACTCTCATGCATCCTACTTGGCTACAACACTACCTTGAAGGCATATCGTCTCATGGATCCTGAGACAAATAAAATCTATGAGAGTTGAGACATGGTTTGTGATGAGTCATCCTTTGACTCAACAATATCAACAAATGATCCACTACCAACCACCTCTCACCGACTAGTCTCCGAGTTAGATGATGAGCCAAAGGAGACTACTCAAAGAAAAGAAATGCTGCAAGGGGAGATATTTTTTTGACCTTGGAGAACTAGAGAATATGACTCCACAACAATCCACATGGAAATGACACATTTCTTCTCAAAATTAGCCAAGTTCTCTTCTGAAGTGGGTACAAAGCACCATCAAAGACTCACATTTGCAACAACTCCCAGATACATCATCCGGAGTCAAAACAAGGAGTCAAACAAGAAATGAGTTAAAATTTGCACTCATGAGTTCACTAATTAATAGCTCGATCCTAATTTTTTTAAGAACTCACCAACCTCATTTGAAGAAAGCCATGGATATATAAGTTGACTCACTCAAGAAAAATCATACATGGGAACTCATGTCAAGCTGCCTACTAGAAAGAAACCCATTTGCTGCAAATGGGTTTTCAAGACAAAATATAGGGGAGATGGATCCATTGAAAAATACAAAGCATGAATTGTAGGAAAAGGATATCCTCAAAAAGAGGGCATTGACTATGAAGAAACCCTTACACCCACTACGAAGATCAAAACCATAAGAGTAGTTTGCACATTAGCAACATAGAAAGGATGGATACTTCAACTCGATGGATGTCAAGAGTGATTTTCTAAATGGTGATCTAAAGGAAGAAGTGTACATGATCCAACTTGAAGTATTTGTTGATAGAAAGCATCCTAAAAAGTTATGTAATCTCACAAAATCTTTTTATGGAATGAAATAAGATCCAAGGGCATGGTATATCAAGATAGATGATCACCGTTGTACCATGGGTTTATTTATATCCCCTCAAATTAAAATTTATATATAAAGAAGGCTCGAAAAATAAATTGGCATTCTTGTTGTATATGTGGATGATATTATGATCACTTTGAAGTTCAAAATATTAGGTTGATATTGTGAAGAATGATCTCAAAATAACCTTCGGCATGACAGATTTGGGGCTACTACATTACTGTCTTGACTTGGAGATATGGAAAAAATAGGATTATATTTTTGTCTCCTAGATATTTATGCCAAGACACTCTTGAATAATACAAAATGTTGAACTGCAAACCTATATCTACTCCCATGGAAAAAGGTTTGAAAATTTCACCATTCAAGGATACACCTCAAGTAGAAGCTACTCTTTGTAATTTTTGGAGGACTCATCTACTTGACATATACTAGACACGACTTATGCTATGTTATCATCTATCTTTCCAGTTCATGCAGAGTAGAAGAAATGTCACTTGAATACAACAAAGCATGTTTTGAGCTATGTCCAAGGTACTATTGATTATGGTTTGGAATATAAGAATAATGATCAATTCTTATTACAAGTGTTGGTATTCAAATCTGTTCTCCTTTTCAACTGAGCAACAACACAAATTCAACAGGGAGCTTAGAGGGAGATAGATCATAGTGTGTGTCATTTTGTAGCTGGGGATGAGATCTAACTGACCCTTTGTTACTCAAATTTGTGGAGAGATGGATAACACCTTTAAGAGGATTTGACCTGTCCTCACTACTTTAGGCCATGCCTCTTCAACCAGGATGAGAGGACCCTTAGTGTAACCTCTGTTTAGTGAAGGAGATGGAGATATCCTTCCTTTGCATAAATTCTATGAAGATAACCTTGGGAAAATACTCAATACTCCATGATTTAACTCTTAAGAGTTGTCACTTCTAAACGATTGATATATTTTCAACACAAGGCTAAGGCTACAAGACATTAAGAAATCTTGATTGTTCTGCATATTTTTGTTCCTTTGTTAATACATAGGGCATATAGGGGTAGTTCAGGGTGGATAAGTGGTTTTAAATGATTTTGGTGTGAGATGAAATAGGATAAAGTTGATTATACCATATCTTCGAAGGGACTTCACAATAATGAACAAATTCAACAACAGAAAGCTTTAGAATAGTTAAGATGTTCCTTCAACTAGAAGGTGTGCTTTAATGGAGGCCCAGATCAACATGTTTTCACATAATCTTTGAGACTCCAACACGAAGGCTCAAATTGAAAGACTCAATTAAACACTAAAGTCTCTGATTAATCATTCCTAAGGTACACCTGAAGACTTACAAACAATCTTTATCAACAAATGACAATGAATTGATTTTAAATTTGTTTATGTCAACTAAGATTAAGGCTCATCCTGAAATGAAATTGCAAATACCAATAAAATGTCACAGAGATGAGATCCTGTGTGATTTCACAAAGATTTCAATATAAGATTGCAATGTGAATGACATAAACTATTTGCACAGAGACTTTATAAAACAAAGCGAACACAAATTGCTACATATTAGACACAAATTAATTCAAAAATTTCTTAGATTCATCAGTGGGAAAGCTTCTAGAGAAATATTAGTTCTTTTCAATGGCTATACATCTGTAACCAACTTGAAACTATAGAAAATCTAATACGAAGAAAAAAATAGGTTATTTCAGCTTTGGTCTCTTAGGAAGACGACTTTCTCAAATCTTTTCTCAAGAATTCAAACTCCAAAATTTGCAAGAGTATTCGATTGCATTTATACACTTTTCTTGCTAAATTTTCCCATCAAAAATAAGAATATTCGAGGGACCTTTGCTTGTTACCAATTTGTCTCAAACAACAACCTTTAACAAATTCATATCTGAAATCCGCCAGGGGGGACCAATTGTGAACTGATCACGTTTCATGGGCTCTCGACTAATGACTAAGATGCCATGCCACAAATTTTTCAGAGTCCTTTTAATCATTTTGATTCTGTCATGTGAGAAATCCCCTTTTTAATCATTTTTGGAGCCTCTGCATAGCTAGACTTGATAGGTCATCCCTTTTTACTTTTGAGGCAATGCCTTTTTCACCTTTTGTGCCTGCACTTTCATCATTTCATCCTTTTCCCCTTTTTTCCTCTGCCATTTCTTCCCCACATCCATTTCCTCTGGTAATTCCCACTTTTCGAGTGCCTGAGTAATTCCCACTTCAAAATATCAGCCTTAACGATCCTTGGACTCACAATTTAAGTTTCAATCCATTCAATGGCACCTTACTGATAGAGATGACAAAGAATTTCATCAAAGAATGATGAAAAACACCGTGTATTCCTCGTCTCAAGAGTCTTGGAGAAAAATGGTGGAAAAATAGGTGAAATGCACATCAACCATTTATCCTTCTCCTTTTCCACTTTATACTGTATTCGTCCACGTGTTTCCTTGGCACAACTGAAAAGGAGAAGCACAAAGGCAAGTCTCAAACAAGCGTGAGCCTTCCATGTACCCTGGGCCCAAGAAAAATGCATTTGGCCTTTCAAAAGTCTCGGTGAAAAAAGGAGCGGGAAGCCTCCACATTTCTTAATGGCACATTTTGAGATGGTCCCCAAAAGTAGAGGCCTCAAACAAGTGTGGGCTCAACACGCGTCTCAGTCCCTAGAGTCTGTTAAAAATTTGAAGGTTAAGCAGAAGGCACCATGTGTCTAGGGTCCGAGACACTTTTCTTCGGCCATTGAAAAGTCCAAGAAAAGGTTAGAGTGAGTGGAAGCCTCTAAGTGTTCTCTCCTGGCACTTATTCAAAATAAAACTCACGAGTGGTTCCCAAATAGGCGTGATCCCTCCACGTGTCCTAGGCTTTTAGAAAGTTGTTTGAAAATTGTAAATATGGGAAGACCTAGTGGAAGCCTCCAAATGTCTTTATGGCACAACTTTATGATGGTTCCCAAGAGCGGAGAACCTAAACAAGTGTGGGCTCACCACGTGTCCCATGCCTTAGAAAATTCCTTTTAAAATTTTAAGTACAAAGTAGAGCCGACAGTAAAGCCTCCACATGTCTCTTTGTCGCAATTGCTAAGGTGGGACCCTGAGGCGGATCCTCAAATGAGTGCCAGCCCTCCGTGTCCATGGCCCGCCAAAAATGTACCTTCCGTATGAAATTTTTTTCTAAGTTCATGCAAAGCAGCGGAATCCTCCACATTTCCCTCGACGCAACTTCATGGTCAAACCAAAAGGTCAATTTTCAAATGAGCGTTGTTCCTTCACATGGAGAATTTTTGGGTTGAAGCAAGCCATATATTTTTAGAGTTCCCCATCGAGCCGCATCCAACTAAAAGGTCACATTTCCACTGATGCAGAGATGTAAATTTGACGGGAAAAACACACCCGTTAGACAGTAAAAATGTAGGAAAACCATCATTTGAGCCCGGAGATGATTTTTTCT
Source organism: Taxus wallichiana var. yunnanensis (assembly GCA_018340775.1). Lineage (NCBI taxonomy): Eukaryota > Viridiplantae > Streptophyta > Pinopsida > Cupressales > Taxaceae > Taxus > Taxus wallichiana. The sequence goes on from CM031240.1 coordinate 43,569,954, forward strand.
TCAAGGACAGAGAATTTGGAAATTTTATAAGGTTCAAACATGATACCCTGAGCTACATTCAATCATGTTTCCATAGGTATTTGGGAAAAAATAGCAAGGAAAAAACACGTGATGTGAAAGGAAAACAGAAGAAAGGAACAACTCGAGTTTTACACCCAATTTACAGACTCCTTTAGATGGACAGAGAAATGAAATTTTTTTTTTGGATCTTTAAGTGATCTTTGACCAAGGAAGGGACTGGTCATGGCAACCAAATGGAGGACAGAGTCTTCAAGCACCAACACGGGGAGATAGAAAACATGACAAAGGCCGCAAACTAAGGAATTTCAATGAAAAATGGGGTGATACTAATCTGAGCACCAACATAAGATCCGAATCACGGATGGGCACTCCTTGTGAGTGTCACAAGAATAAATAGCGTAGACCAACTTTGCCAAAAATAGACCATTGGGAAATGAAGTTAAAGAAAAGGCTTATAGAGCATAACAACCACAACCATCCTTCAAAAACAAACCAAAAGAGTAACCAACAAAACTAGGTCACCAAGGACCAGAACAAACAAAAACACAAAATCAAATGAGAACAAATAACTATACACTGTACAAATGGAGTATACCTTGATTATGAGAAATCAATCAAGGAAATGCTTCAAATGCCTGCCATTAACAAGCAATTCAAGTAGTTCCTGTCTAATTATTTTTGGAAGAAGGTATTTTCACCAATTCAAATATCAATTGAATAAGGGCCCATCCACAATGCATCAAATTTACCATGCTTTCCCTTATCTTCATTTTTGATATCCCATAAAAGCACAAGATCCCCAATGCTGAAAGCTCTAGGTGTCACGTTCTTGTCAAATAGCTTCTTCAACTTTTCTCTGAAATTCACATGTCATTGATGTGATACCATTCTTTCTTCATCCAACTCAATAACCGATTTATTAGAGCATCATATGAACTAACTTCTTGGTCTTCAACTGAACAAACGAAATGAAGACAATTGCAAATGCAGGGGGCAGCAAAGCTTGAGTTCCATATACCAATTCAAATGGACTTTTACCAGAGATCTTTCGAAAGTGGTTCTCATTAGCCCAAACAAAAACTTTAGTTGCTTACCCCACTTCCTTTTGTTCAACTCCAAGGTTCTTCTAATGATATTCAACAAGTTTTATTATCGACTCACTTGTCCATTTCCTTGGGGATTGTAGTTAGAAGCATATGTCAAATTGATCCCATATTCTTTGCACATTTCCACCAAAGGTTCGCTCAAACTAATGGCATTATCAACAAAAATTTTAGCCGGTACTCCAAATATGCATATGACTTGATTCAGCATGAATTCCATGATAACTTGGTGTGTTGCCTTCTTGGTGGGGATTGCTTCCACCCACTTAGTGAAATAATCGGGCTACAAGAATCCATTTATGACCTAAGCACTAGAAGCATAAAAACTTTCCCCTATGAAATCCATTCCCAATTGTTTGAATGGGGCTTCAACTAACATAGGTTTGCAAAGGAAGGGATCCTGAAGCTTTCATTCTTACAAAAAAATGTTGTCAACTTTCACATTTCCTCACCAATAGAGTTGTATCCTTGAAGAGAGTTGGCACACCAATAACCAGCTCTCAAGATTTTATGTGTTGTAAATCTTCCAGCAAAATGTCCCCACAAAACCCTCCATGAAGATCAACAATTTTTTTGGGGACCTCATTTTCATTAATGCATCTCAAGAGCACTCCTCTGGGGTTCTTCCAAGCTAACCCAAAATCAGTAATGACATACTTTTGAGAGGCTAACTTAAGAGCTCTTTTCTGATTTTTACTCGTATATTCAGTGGCAACATAGATGTCCGAGATAAAATATTATTTCTTTGTACCATTCATAACTTACCAACTATTCAAGTATATCTACCATTTCTCCTTATACTCCATTCACCTCAATAGTTTGCAGGTTTCTCTCAGCCATAAGCTTATCTAGGCCCAAACCTCTTACCAATTTTGTGTTTTGGATATCCATGTCATACTCCTACAACTTGTTCAACCATCTACATCTTTTTCTTGAGACCTCCATCTCTGATAATATGTTTTTCACCATGGTGTGGGGAACATAAGAAAAAAATTTATAACTCAAAATGTAGGGTTTGAAAACCTTTGTTTCTTTCACCAAGGAAAATGCTTGCTTCTCCATGATGGTGTATTTCAACTCAACTCCCTGCAATGCCTTACTAAAAAGGAAATTGGTCTCTCAGCCCCTTCATCATCCTTTTGTAACAAAACAAATGCAATGGTGTTTTCTGAAGAAAAAGAAAACACTTGAAAAGGCTTCTTGTAATTTGGGGCTGCCAAAATAGGGGCATGCTTTAGTGCTTCTTTGATCCCATTGAAATCTTGAATGGAAACTTCTTCCCATTTGATAACTTGGTCCTTCTTTAGCATGCTAGTAATGGGGATGGTCAGCTTAGCAAAGTTAGACACAAACCTTCTGATAAAGTTTATTTTTCCAAAGAAGGATTGAATTCCCTTCTTAGTTCTTGGAATTGGAACCTTACTGATGGCTTCCACTCTCTCTGGATCTATCATTACCCCTTATTTTGATACAATGTGACCAAGCACTTTTACCTTTTTGTACTCCAAAGTGGCACTTCTTGGGATTCAATGGTATGCCATACTCTCTACACCTTATCAACATTCTCTCCAAGTGTTCCAAGTGATCATTTCTATATCTAGAGAACACAATTACATCATCCCGATAAAAACAATAAAATCATTTATATAACCAACAAATGCTACATCCATTTCTCTTTGGAAAGTTTTTCCAACATTCATTAAGCCAAAAGGCATCCTGACATAGACATAAGTTCCCCAAGGAGTAGTAAAGGAAGTCTTTATTCTTTCTGACTCCACAAAAATTGATTATAACCAGAGTAGATAACAATTCAAAACCTATTACCAATTATAACATATTCTCCATGTTTGATAAAGTGTAATTATCTTTCAATGATGCTCTATTCAGGTTTTTGAAATCTACACATAGCCTTATGTCACCATTATTTTTTCTGACAGCACTAGGTTTGCAACCCAAGATGAATACCTTGTGGGCTGAATGATCCCTCCATCCCTCAACTTCTTTAGTTCTTCTTACATTTTCAAATAAAGGATTGGATTGATGGGCCTCTATTTTTTCCTAAAAGGCTTGGCATTAGATTCAAGAGGAATCTCATGTTGGAACAAATCTTCCCTGTATGTCTTCAACTCAGAGTAAGACCAAGCTAGGCAGTCTTGATATTTCTTCAGCAATTGAATATAGGACTACTTCTCTTCCTTGCTGAGATTGCTTCCTAACCAGATTTTACATGGATTTTCCTTTGTACCCAGGTTGTGCTCTTCCACATCTCTTGAAATAGACATATTTCTTTTAATAATGCAATTAGCATTATCAAAGTTCAACTCAAGAGCCACCAAACCTCTAGGAATCATGTTTTTCTTCAACTGGATGATGTCTTTGCCAAATAATGTTTCCTTTCCTTCAACAACACACACCATTGGTTCCCAATCTATATTCTAGTCAGCAAACTCACCTTGGCTTTGTAGAAACCATTTCACCTTGGCATCATCATCAAACACTTGCCAATTTTTAACATTATCAGGGACATATCGCCTTGTTAGTACTTCAACATCATACTCACAAAATGGAGACATTTTACAATTCCCAAATATGGATCCTAGCACTGCTAACTTGTTTGCAAAAACATTAAACTTTCTATCATGGCACACAATATTAAAAGAGTCAAACATTTTAATCAGATCCCAAATTACATGCTTGTATTGTTTCATTCTCTCGATATTTAGTGGCATACAATTTCCTAATTTTCTTGACAATCAATTATGAATATCCTTTGATAATGACATCATTAATACCATATTTCATGCAATTATCATGCCTAATAACAATGCTTCATATTCAACAATGTTGATAGTGGATTCAAAGTTAAGTTTGAAAGAAAAGACAAACTCTTCTTGGCTTCGGGATATAAGAAAAATGCCAGCACCATTTCCAAACTTGGAACAGGCTCCATCCAATAACAAGGTCCAAGGTAAACCCACTTGATCAAGACATTTGCACTTATCAATCTTGTTATCCCTACCATCAGCAAACTCCACAAAGTTATCTACATCTACATCAACATATAACACTTCATAAGAAGCATTATTTGGATCTTCAATGGGGTGCAACATTTTCTTCTCTCCATACAACTTTACAAGGCTACCATTAATTGGAATGGTGGAAAAAGACATATCCATCTGAACACTTCCACCAACACTTGCAGCCCACTTTCTTGATAATAGCATGCCCCATTTGGCAAGGCAATCAACAATGACAACATCAAGTTTATGGTTCTTACTTGGATAAGCTGTAAGTTGTACCACCAAAACCTTCACACACACTACAACTGGGACCTCTATAGAATCCATTGTAGTACACTTGCCATAATCTACTGTCACTTTAATGTTCAATTCATTCATGATTTCTAGAGGCATAACATTGCATGATGCTCGGAGTCAAACATACAATTATACAACATGACAATCGCTTTAATAATCAGTTTTGTAAAAATGGATCAACATTTAACTGAGACTCAAATAAAGATGCCCCCAAGTAGACTTCGGTGGTTCACCAATCTCCTCTAATGTTGGTGGTTTTTCTAGTTCTGCAATGGTTGAAGGAGGAGTGTTTACATTATTTATATTTATGCCTTAGGCACTCCTATCTTCCCCCAATCTCAAAGACTCATAAGCCCTCTTCTTATGGTCAGGAATCCTAAGCAGTTCTGCAATTGGGACATAAATATTGATCTAACTCAAGACTTGGGCAATGTCATAGGGAATGTACTTTGGAAAAGAAACATTTGGAGAAAGGTCAACAAACTCATCAGATGGCACAAGGTTTTTAACATTTTTGGCGTGGATGGGAACATCGGTTCTACTTGAGACAACATGGCCTTTTTCAGGTGCATCTTTCTTTTGATTCTCTTTTGGGACATTGGTGAGAACCGGGGTCTTTGTTTTGGCTTGAGGCCCTACCCCTTTGACAACTTTATTTCTTCTATTATACTCCTTTTCTTGGGCCACAAAAACATTCACTAATAGTTATCTATCCTCTTCTAATGGGATTCCTTGATCATACTTCTTAATCATTAGAGCTCTTAGGTACTCAAAATCGTTATTATGAAGTTCAAATGCTTGTACCATATATATTTCTAAAGCACGAGAGGGAGGAAGAAGAGGTACCTGAAGTGAATGTAGTCCCAAAAACTTGCCGCAATTCTTACACTTATTACCTCGGTTGAAGTTGCTCCTTATTGTGAGCTTGTAGAGCAATCCAGTATGCATGCATCATCATCACTGTTGTCATCATCATCAGATTATTTAACTTGCTGATCTACTTCACATGGCGGTGGGGTAAGAAGCATTTTTCACACAAATCCATTTGATTTGTCTCTTCAACAACAACTCGCATTTACAGGATCATGCACAACTCTATTCTCCCTAGGTTGGGGTTTTCTATCTCCCATGGTTCCTTTACCTCTGTCATCAGACCTCTGATCATTTCTAGGATGATTTGCAAGTCTCGTGTTATCCTGTTACCTATGCTTGACTCAGAGAACCTTGCCCACCTTTTCTCTACCTTGGCCAAACTTATAAGATATTTCTTTGACATCCTCGGCAAAATTTTCTACAAATTCCTCAATATCCACATCCTTACTTGATTGAGGCTTCTAGAGGTTGATCATTTTAATACCCTACCTCTTAGGAGGTTTTCCAACTACCTTAATATTGTTCTCAATTTACAGAGCCATGGTAAAGGCTTGCTCAAAGTCCTAGGGTTCTTATCCCTCAAATAGTAAGCAACTTTCTTATCAAATGCATTTGAATACTTTATTAGACATGATTCATCACATGGCCTCAAATTAATAGGAAGTCTTCTCAATGTTTTATTAAATCTAGTGTTGAAATCATGCATTGATTCCTTAGGATTATTTTTTATATTTTAAAACTCTGATAAAAGAAACCTAGGGTCTGTTTTATCACCGTACTCGCATTCTTTATCTCTCGTCTTCAGGAGTTAATAGAATTATCTGGCAGAGATTTATACCAATCCCTTGCATCCTCTTCTAGAGTATGAATAAATAATTTAATGTATTCATCTTCACACTCTATTTTAAAATCCTCCATCATATTGACAAAGAGTTTCAAGTGCTGATCACCAGTTATTACATTATTTCCTTGAAATTTAGGCAATCTGTTTCTTACATCCTGTGGCACAACATTTGGATAGCCAGTCATACCTCTAAAACTGATGGGACCAAAATTACTAACGACAAATGGAGGTCTAGGTTGAGGCTCAGCCATATTATTCGAGGAGGTGATCTTACAGGAGAAACATAATGCTAAGGAGTGAGGGGTATGTGTGGTACATGGATACAATTTTTCTCGAATGACCGCTCTAAAGGCTCATTCTCTTGGAAAAATCTATAAGATCTTGAAAATATAGGAGCAGATTGAGAAGTAAATGTTTAAAATATAGATGATGGATCCTCTTCGTATAGAGAATTTAATTCAACAAAGAGGCTACCCGATTCAAGGACTTGAGGAAGTACTACAATCTTGAATCACAGATGATCGCCACCAATGGATATCTATTTTCTTGATTCTTGATGTCCAATAGCCTTCCAAATTCTTCTTCCTTCTGAATTAGACTTTCCCATGTCTTGAAATAACCTTCTACTAGAGTCCTCGTGAAGAAATATCTTCTTCCTTCCAGCTTTGGAGATATTAGTTACAAATCTTACTTGATATATGTTCAAGACAATGGTATTTATAAAGAATTTAAACAACATGGAGTCACCACTAAGTATTTTCAGCTTAGTTCATGTAAATGAACTATGAAAGACCTATCAAATGTCTGTCAATACCATATTCATGCAAAGCTTACAAGACTTGCTCTTATTTTACCCAAATTTTTCAATGATGATACAAATCGTAGTACAATAAATATATAAGTTTGAAATATTGCACTCAGAACTCATAACCTTGAACAATTCTTACATATTTGAGAAAATAATGGCGTTTCTACAATGTATTTGTACTTTAAAATTTGTAAAAAGAAATACTAGGGTCTGTACGTGTACACCTTTGTTCAAATACTTTAAAGATTCCCCAAACTGAACGGTGCCATGATTGTTGGTATCCAAATTCGTTCTCCTTTGCAAGCCAAACAACAAAAAAAGATTCGACAAGGAGCTTAGAGGTAGATAGATCATAGTGTGTGTTGTTTTGTAGCCAGGGATGAGATCTAACTAACCCTTTGTTACTCAGATTTGTGGAGAGATGGATAACACCTTTAAGAGGATTTGACTTGTCCTCACTAGTTTAGGCTCTACCTCTTCGACTAGGGTGAGAGGAACCTTAGTGTAACCTCTGTTTGGTGAAGGAGATGGAGATATCCTTCATTTGGAAAAATTCTATGAAGAGAACCTTGGGAAAATACGGTCAATACTCCATGATTTAACTCTTAAGAGTTGTCACTTCTAAACGATGGAGATATTTTCAACACAAGGCTAAGTCTATCAAGACATTAAGAAATCTTGATTGTTCTGCATTATTTTGCAAGTAGATTTTTTTCCTTTGTTGATACACAGGGAAAACAGGGGTAGTTCCAAGTGGATCAATGGTTTTTAAATGATTCTGGTGGGAGATGAAGTAGGATAAAGTTGATTATACCATATCTTCAGAGGAAATTCACAATAATGAACAAATTCAACAACAAAAAGATTCATAACAGTTAAGACATTCCTTCAACCAAAAGGTGTGCTTTAACAGATGCCAAGATCAACACGTTTTCACATAATCTTTGAGACTCCAACACGAAGGATCAAATTGAAAGACTCAATTAAACACTAAAGTCTTTGATTAATCATGCCTAAGGTACACCCAAAGACTTATAGACAATCTTTATCAACAAATGATAGTGAATTGATTTTAAATTTGTTTATCTCATCCAAGATGAAGGATCGTCTGAAATGAAATTGCAAATACCATTAAATTGTCATAGGGATGAGATCCTGTGTGATTTCACAAAGATTTCAATATAAGATTGCAATGTGAATGACAAAAACTATTTGTAAACATTCTGAAACAAAGCAGACACAAATTACTAGAGATTAGACACAAATTAATTCATAAATTGCTTAGATTCATCAGCAGGGAAAATCTTCCAGAGAAATCTCAGTGCTTGTCAATGGCTATACATATGCAACCAACTGTACATGATAGAAAATCTAACACAGAATAAAATAACAGGTTATCTCGGCTTTGGTCTCTCGGGAAGATGACTTTCTCAATTTTTTTCTCAAGAATTCAAACTCTGACCATATGCAAGAGTATTCTCATTGCATTTATACACTTTTCTCACACAATTTTCCCCCCAAAAGAGAAGAATATTTGAGGGACCTTTGCTTGTTACCAATTTATCTCAATGACAACGATGTTTAACAAATTCAGATATGAAATCTTTAGTTGGACCAATTATGAACTGATCACATTTGTTGGACTCTCGACTAATGACTAGGATGCCATGCCATAACTTTTTAGGAGTCCTTTTAATCATTTTGATTCTATCATGTGATAAATCCCCTTTTTAATCTTTTTTTGGAGCCTCTGCATAGCTGGACCTGATAGGTCATCCCTTTTTTCTTTTGAGGCAATGCCTTTTTCACTTTATGTGCTTGTAAATTCATCATTTCATCCTTTTTCCCACTTTTTCCTCTACCATTTCTGCCCCGCATCCCTTTCCTCTGGTAATTCCCATTTTTTCGAGTTCCTGAGTAATTCCTACTTCAAAATATCGGCCTTAACGATCCTTGGACTCACAATTGAAATTTTGAATCCATTCAATGGCACCTTAGTCACAGAGACGACAAAGAATTTCATCAAAGAATGATGAAAAATAGTGCGTATTCACGTCTCCAAGAGTCTTGGAGCAAAAATGGTAGAAAACATGTTAAATGCACAACCATTACTCCTGCTCCTTTTCCACTTTATATCATAGTCATCCACTTTTTTCCTTGGCGCAACTGCAAAGGAGAAGAATAGAGGCAAGTCTCAAACAATCGTGAGCCTTCCATGTACCCTTGGGCCCAAGAAAATGCCTTTTGGCCTTTGAAAAGTCTCAGTGAAAAAAGGACCAGCAAAAGCCTCCATGTATCTTAATGGTGCATTTTGAGATGGTCCCCAAAAGCAGAGACCTCAAATAAGTGTGGGCTTAACATGTGTCTTAGTCCAATAGAGTCTATTAAAAATTTACATGTGCCATGTGTCTAGGGTCCACGAGACTTTTCTTTTGCCATTGAAAAGTCCAAGAAAAAGGGTAGAGTGAGTAGAAGCTTCCAAGTGTCCTCCTAGTGCTTCTTCAAAATAAAAATCAGGGGCTGATCCCCAAACAGGTGCGGTCCCTCCACGTGTCCCAAGATTTTAGAAAGTTGCTTGAAAATTCTAAATATGGGAAGACTCGGTGGAAGCCTCCATGTGTCTTTATGGTGCAACTTCATGATGGTGCCAAAGAGTGGAGACCTTGAATGAGCGTGGGCTCACCATGTGTCCCAAGCCTTAGAAAATTGCTTTTAAAATTTTAAGTACAAAGTGGAGCCAACGGAAGCCTCCACATGTCTCCCTGTCGTAATTGTTAAGGTGGGACCCTGAGGTGGATTCTCAAATGAGCACCACTCCGCATGTCCATGGCCCACCAAAACTATACCATCTGTATGAATTTTTTTTTCAAGTTCGGGCAAAGTAGCAGAATCCTCCATGTGTCCCCTGTGCAACTCCAAGGCCAAACCAAAAGGTGAATTTTCAAACGAGCATCGTTCCTCCACGTGGACAATTTTTGGGTTGAAGCGAGCCATAGAGTTTTTAGAGTGCCCCACCGAGCCACATCTAACCAAAAAGGGCCACATTTCCACTGATGCAAAGATGTAAATTTGATGGGAAAAACACACCCGTCAAACCGTAAAAATGCAGGAAAACCACCATTTGAGCTGGAGATGAATTTTTCTTCAAGGATAGAGAATTTGGAAATGTTATAAGGTTCAAACATGATCCTCCAAGCTACATTCAATAAATTTTCCACAGTATTTGGGACAAAAATAGCAGGGACAATGAAATGTGACTGTGGAAAATGGAAAGAAAGGAACAACCCAAATTTTACGCCCAATTTACAGACTCCTTCAGATGGATAGAGAAATGAAAAAACATTTTGGATCTTTAAGTGATCTTCGACCAAGGAAGGGACTAATCATGGAAACCAAATGGAGGACAAAGTCTTCAAGCACCAACACGGGATATAGAAAACATTGCAGAGGCCACAAACTGAGGAATTTCAATGACAAATGGGGAGAGACTAATCTGAGCACCAACAACAGGGATATGTCGACTCCGACCACGCTGGATCTGTTGATGATAGGAAGTCAACCACATGATACATATTTCATCCTAGATTTGGACCTATCTCGTGGATAAGAAAGAAGAAAATTTTGTTTTCTATCTCATCCACAAAGGCATAATATTGTGCCACATGAGGAACTGTGTGCTAAGTGATATGGTTACGTCACATTTTGGATGAGATGGGAATTCCTGAAAAATAATCACCTATACTCTATCACGACAATCAGATTGTGTTGAATCTCATGCAGAATCTATTTTTTTCATGAACGAATAAAGCATATTGAGATTGATTGTCATTTCATTCGAGAGCACGTCTTGAACCACCACATTCATCTCCAATGACCTACAGAAGCACAAGTTGCTGATATTATCACATAATATCTTGGCAAAGTGAAATTTAAGCTTTTCACGGGTCACATTTACAAGAATAATGTAATAAGAGGGGGAATGTTAGCATAGTCTACGTAGTATTTTATTATTAGGCTAGTTGTTGTTGTTTATTCCATTATTCACTCTTATTGTTAGTAACAACTCCATCCATTCTAGGGAGTAACTCCATCCATTCGGGGAGTATTGTTTGTACACGTCCCTATAAATATTTTATGTGTTTTTGATTAAATAAGACTAGGTAAGAGATATTCAATCTCTATTTATTTTTCTCAATAAGCTCCTCACAATGACAATCAAAATCTAAATGGCAAAGAGAAAAAAATGTTCTACACCTAAAGATAAACCCTTCATAGTCCATATTTTGAATCAGAATTCTATCCTTAACTTTTAGTTCAATAGTGGAAGGGAAATCAACAAAAGTATCCATATCTACCAAGATTATAGCATATGTTGTGTGCTCAAAATATTCTATTTTTAGGTCAATAGACAAACATTTCCCTAAAGTATTACCAATAGCAGTTAAACGGATTTACAACCAAAACTGGAGGGGTAAATACGGTAGATGAATCCACACTAGTTTTACATGGAAGGTATCCTAAACTAGGTTAAACAAAGGAACCCACATTTTCATCAATAGAATATGGGATTCAAATTCCCAAACATTCCCAAAAATTAGATCCCTATCTCGAAGCATCAGAAAAAGAAACTATGAAATAACCCCTACCACTAGGAAATACATCCAACCTACCTATCATGAACGGACCCCATTGCCTCAATATTCAAGCATGAAGCACTAACATACTTGGATAAAATTTGTTAAATATGCATATCAAACCATTTCTCTTGAAAGCATCTTCAGATAGAACTAGCTCTTCACTAAACCAAATTGATGGGGTAGATTTTTCGTAAGCCATTGAATTGTAACTCTTGGAATCCAGAAGGCTACTATTCGTATTTCCTTTCACCTAAAATTCATCCTTGAAAGATTCATGAACAAGGGGTTTATCATTCAATATACTCATCTTACCCTACAAAAGGGTCTTATTTTTATCCAATCCTACCTCTAGAATAAGTTCATAAAGTGCCATACAGCCACGGAAAGAAGCACCAGAGATGTGAACAAAATGTTTATTCGGTTTAGAGAGCAGGGGACCCTTATGAAAGTAAACACCAATAAAGCCGCGATGTTCAGGATGCACATTATTCTAGGTCAAAACCCCCTTGACATCCTCAAAGATGTTAGATGATCCCCTAGCACACTTATCCAGGGCAGAGCCACCATGTAACTCGCCACCATTCACACCATCGCCAGTAGGGGATATGGGAGTAGAACCACCATCTCAAAAAACCACGTCTCCCACAAAAGACAGATCTCACTGCTTGCACAGGTAACAAGCACTGTTTAAAAAACCACCAGCAATTTCAGAAAACACAAAAGGGCTCTCAGATACCACTCCCCCATAGCCTCGAATGCCGCCGCCGCTTCGTCCCTTACCAAATCCAGAGCTCCAAAGTGATTAGGGTTTTACATGGGTTTTTTACTCAATACTTGGAAACATGGTCAATTACTATTTGATTAATGGAAGATTATTGATTAGCTCAAATGGTTATGATTCATAGTGAAAAGAAAAGAGTGAAAATCAAACATGATCCAGCTCCACTACCACAGATGATTTAGGTATGCCCATCTTGCATTGTGGCATAACAAAAAAACCCTATTCTTCCTTCACATCACCACTTTTTCTGTATTATGTTAAATATGGAATTTCTTTGGATCACCTATATTATTTCGTGTTATTCATCCGACTAGGGTAACATTTTGTTTTTCAAATATTATCTAAAAATATTCGTTAAATTTTTTATTTGTGTTTGTGCTCAGTGGCTGTGCTTCGAAGAGAGGGTTTCACTACTGAAATTGCAAGGGAGATCAACTAAATATGGCGTCACTAAATATTTAGATATTTAGAAATATGTGGTGGAATCAAGTATTACTTGGTAAAGTCGTATTAAAATTGTGGGATGTTATTCATCGTGTTCGTCACTATTATTTTTATTGTTATAGATTAATACAGTGATGAAGCTATTCTTTGTATACAAACCATTTGTGGAATAAAGGGAAGCTCTTTAATCATTGTGATTTTGGGATTTATTTATTTGTGCAAAAGAAGGAGGTCAAAATTAGATATAAACATTTGAAGAGTCCCGCAACAATATAATGGATTTATAAATTCAGTGTATTATACATATTTAACTCCAATTACATCTTATTAACCTATCTACATACATTCAAACTATTGAAATCTCTCATTGTTTGTTCTTTTTAAGTATAAATTTTGTTTGCTTATATTATTTGTGAAATCATTTATCAAAAAGTTGTAATTAATATAGCTATATCCAACCTTGGGAGCTTATTTTAGCAAATTCAATAATGCATTCTTTATCTTATTAAATTTTATGACATGAAATTACATAGGCATGTAGTGGTTATTCTACATACAATCATTCATGCAAGAATCAATTAGAAATGTTATATTTATGTTCAGTTGATACTCTTTCTATTAAGGTTTTCTAATAGTTCTCAAAACATTTTTGACAATGTCCAATCATACTATTGGTGCATAATGGTTATTATATCTTTTCTATATTATTGTGAATACCTTTTTACAATACATATTTCTTAGAATAGTCTAAACATCACATATTTTTGCACAAACTATAATTAAAATCAGTAAAACATGATAGATTGACCTATAGCTTCCAAGACCCATAGCTTAAGATCGGGTAACAATTATTTTAATATAAATTTTAACATTATATAATCAATATCACAACTATGCAAACATACATAATGTTTAAATACAGTGGTTTTACCTTGAAGTTCTCAATCTTGATGCCATTATAATTTTTTTGTATTAAATATATTTAAATCCAATTACAATGACCGGGTTTACAAAATATATGTCTTTTTTTCCTACAGTTCTTTGATTTAAACATCTATTGTTTTCACCCAAATTTTTAATCCATTTACATGTAATATACTTGATCATCACATTATTTTATCCTACTCACAAGTAATATAGCTAATCACTCTCTGAAAAAATAAAATATTAAAAATTTATTTCATTAAATATCTTTCAATGTTGTCATCTCACAGGCAAACATTTCTTGTCTTTTTGGTTTCTAATGTTCATTGTAAACTTGTAAATACATATTTTACCTTTTCGAAATAAAAAATTTCCACATGGACATTTACTTAATTTTTTTACAATTAGAATGGGATCTCCCAACGGACATAATAACCCTAACACTTCTAGTTTTGGGCGTGGCGGTGGTGGATTTGGATGTGGCAGCAAGCCCTAACCTGGTTCTAATATTTTTCTTGGTGGCTCTGACTATGGTGGCTGTTCTTCTTCGACGAGCTCGGTGATGGGTGGACTCCCTCCTTTTCCATTCCCTATTGGCATTGGCTCTCGCGTGACCTCCTTAGATCCGCATGCAGTTGTTGCTAGTGGGGTTGGTGGTGCTCTTGTTGACGCATCTACTGGGGCATCTCCTATGTTGGTTCTGCTCAAGACGGGGGTGCCAAGGGACTCCTTTATTCCCTCTTTTTTTCCTGTGAAAGGGCTTACTTTTGGTGATGGCACAGGGGAGTCATTCGGGACGTCCAGGATATTCTTTGAGGCGCCAAATCATCCAGATCTATTTTCAAATTGATTGTTCCTACCATTACAACAACATATGTGTCTTTTGGGACTGATGTTATTGTTTCTACATATTATTACAAGAGGAAGGGAGTCATTTGCAGGTTCAACAATCTTTTCCCTAGCCTCCATACTCTCCATGACTAGATATTACAACTTTGGAAGCCTTTTATGTCAGGTAAACTCGACATTTACCCCACTGCTAGAGGATTTTTCATTATAGTGTTTGGCAATATCTCTGATAGAGATTTGATTTTAAGCAAAGTGTGGGATTTCAAGTCCCATTTCCTTCTTATGAAACCTTGGTTTCCTTTGTTCAACCTGATGACTGAAACCTTTAATGTTAAACCGATTTGTGTTTGGTTGCATTATTTTCCCCTCCAATTTTGGAGAGAAAATTTCCTTGTGTCAATAGGTAATTCATTGGATAAACTCCTGGCCATTGATTTCACGACATATGCTCATATTATGATTGATTTGGATACCTCTACTAATTTCCCAGCTACCATCAATCTCATTGTTGAGGATCACACATGGGTCCAAAATCTTGATTATGAAGGTAACTGTTAAAGGTGTAGGGCTTCCTTTTCTATAGGTAACTCAAAGCAGTGGACTATCAAAATGGGAAGGAAAAACTAAGAAAAGAAATGCCTTCATGGTGAAAAAATCTGATCCTATCCATTTGGTGGTTAAGAGCTAACTGGATAGTGACCTTGTGATGAATTCGCATACGAGGAATATGAAATTGATGTTCTATTTCGATAGTTTTGGAGTCCATTGTAGAATGTATATATGTATAATGTATTGCCATGTCACAGAAATGTTTATATCTAAAATTTGGTAATATGTATGAGATGTTAGTTTTAGGGATACCTTGGGAAATGGGCATTTAATCATAGGTGCAATTTTAATTCATATTTACGTATGGTAAAAGGTTGGATATATATATATATATATATATATATATATATATATATATATATATATATATATAATGAAATTGTAGAGTATATTTCAACATTTGCGAAGTATGAAAAGGTTTATAATTGAAGTTATGTAATATGTTAGATGCTAGGGTTTAAGGGAAATGTTCCTCTACACATGGGTGTTATCTTGATCTTCAAATTTTCTATTGTAAAAGTTATATATGTATGCTAAATGGATTTGACTTTAAAATCTTATTGTGCATTTCCAATTTCAATAGACGATTAATTAATTAGTATATTGTATTCTTACTTTGTAAATGTAATAAAAATATTTAAGTGAAACACTCAACCCTAGTATAAGATTCAGGCATAACTTTTCTTCATGGCCGATCCTTCTTACCATAGAAGAAATTGAAACTGTATAATGAACTTAAACTTTACACTTGATGAAACCTTCTTATTTAAGTAAATAAGAGTCGATTTTGAGTTATCGTCATTGATGATATGTTTAACAAATTTTCATAAACCTAATGGTTAACAATGACATGGTCTAACTAATTTTGGTGTAAGAAGAACTAACACTTCCTTAGAATACTAGTGGACTACATAGTCTTACGAAGATTGAATGGAATTCCTTGTGGGAATCCAGATGAGACAATGGAGCTAGTGAAATAGTTGTACTATGACTTAAAATCTTGTTAATGATCTCTTTAGATCCTCTCAACTAAATATGTTACCTTGGGGAGTGAAAATATAGTTCCTTGGTATTTTATAGAGGCTTTATAGGGTAAATATGTTTTTACACCTTAATCTGATATATAATCGGGCTTAGAGCCCCGAGTGTAAATTGGAATTAAACCAAACCTCATGAACTTGATTAGGAGGTTAGCTTGTGGTTTGTTTGTAGTTATAATGTTCTAATCATATACATCTTAAAGATGTTAGAAAAGTACTTTCGTAACACTTTTTGTTATAAAGTGACGCTAATAAGATACCTCCGAAACAATGTAAACGAGATGAGAAACAAGATTATATGTGATAATGGTTTAGGAACAAATTTTCACTTGAAGTCTTTATGATTGATTTGAGCATTCACATTTTTTAAAAAATGGATAAAAATTGTTCTTGGTGGGACTAGGAATTTGGGCCAATATATGAATCCACTAAAAATAAAGTAAAATAAAATAAAATAAAATTATGACATGTAAATAGTTATTTGACTCAAATGAAATTTGGAACTAAACTAACCATAGTACGAGCACAAATGTGCTTCTAATGGAAGGAAGTTTATAGGAAAGGGAAACTTGAACCTCACCTCCTTCTGAATCATATTATTTTCCGTCAACAACTTCTTGTTGATCCTTGCATAATGAGGGTAAAATTAGACGTCAACTAAACATATTTTAAGAAACAAACCTTTTACATAAGAACGATAGAATTAGGAACTTTGTATGAAAATTTAAATATGAAAAATAATTATGTAGGTTATGGAGATTGTCATAAGGGATAAAGAGAAAACTTAAATGGTTGAACAGTAAGTTGAATGTGAAATGAATTTAAGAATTTGTAGGTGGAAAAATGATAAAATTATCCTTATATAATAATGTTCTTGCAATGTTAATCGTAACGAAGATGTAATCATGGTAATGATGTGTTGTGGGTTTGCCAATTCTTGAGTCCCTATATTGTGGTTGGGTTATCGCTATCATTTGTTGTTTGGGGAAAGCGACATCAACATGTATATGGTGTTGTCATGTGTCTATGTGAGTTGATGACTTATGTAAGTGTCTTATGCGTTGAGTTTTTCTACTTGGAGCCCTTGTGGTGTTGTGTAGTGAACAATGTAAGTAAAAAAAAAAATCATCATGATGTTTTTACTCGTTGTATTTTTGTGTGTAAAATGTGGGTGTTACACAACCAAAGTAAGATGTACATCCCATTCCTGATCAAGATATACCGATGACCATGTTCGCGAGATATGCCCTATAGATTATGTGAGATATGAATACAACTTCAAATGTTTTCACAAAAATATAAACATGATGCTGCACACCCTAAACCGCACGGAACTTTCATCATTATAAATTGAGGGAAATAAGTTTTAAGCGCGAAAATGGCAAAAAGTATCTGTTGCATCGACAAAAATAACACGACAGAGGAAAACCCATGGAAATTCATATTCTATAAGTAATTTTCATTGTGTTATTTCTCAACAAAACCCATACAATGAACAAATTCATGCAACCAGAAGGTGCCCTGAAATTGTTTGATTTTAATGTCAGCGTATTGCGGACGATTAATGTTGAATACTGGGCAGATTGTCATTTAATGCATTGAAATTCAAAATCACTGAACGCGTTTGATGAGTAAGAGCAACACACAACTTCACTATTCTTTCATTTTTCTTGCACAATACACTTCTGTTTTCCTTATAAACATTGGTTTGCAGAGGCAAAACTGGTCTACGAAATTTCTCGTTCTGCTGCGTGATAAAAAAATCGTCACCTTTGAAAGGTTGGTTTCTTCCACTTTCTGAGTAGAATAGCTAATTAAAATCAGAAGCATGTGAGAAGAAGCACATTTTCATTCAATTACCGCGTTTACAGGGGTTTCCTTGCAAATCCTCCGCATTTTCGCTATTGTATCATACACTGCTTTTTGTTCTATAAATATATTTGTGTTCAAAAGGAAAATATCATCATCTCAAAGTTTAATTGTTGGTTGGAGGTTAAGACATAATAATCACGATGTCGCTGCGGAAAACAATTCTTAATGTTCAGGGAATATGCTCCAAAACTGATGAAACGAAGATCCAAACTTCACTCGAAGTTTGCTGCACTGGGTTCAAACGGTTACGATTCATAGTGAAAAGAAAAGAGTGAAAATCGAACATGATCCGAGCTCCACTACCGCAGATGATTTAGGTATGCCCTATTCTTCCTTCACATCACCACTTTTTCTGTATTATGTTAAATATGGAATTTCTTTGGATCGCCTATATTATTTCCATGTTATTCATCTGACTAGGGTAACATTTTTTTTTTGTCAAAGATTATCTAAACATATTTGTTAAATTTTTTATTTGTGTTTGTGCTTAGTGGTTGTAAGTGCTTCAAGAGAGGGTTTCACCGCTGAAATTTCAAGGAGATCAACTAAATATGACATCACTAAATATTTAGAAATTTAGAAATATGTGGTGGAATCAAGTATTACTTGGTAAATTGAATTAAAATTGTGGGATGTTATTCATCATGTTCATCACTATCATTTTTATTGTTACGGATTAATACAAAGGACGAAGCTATTCTTCAGTATAAAATACAAGTCGATTTATTCTTTGTATAAATCCATTTGTGGAATAAAGGGAAGCTCCTTAATCATTCTGAATTTGGGATTTATTTATTTGTGGACATTTGAAGAGTCATACAATAATATAGTGGGATTTATAAATTTGGTGTATTACCCATATTTCACTCCAATTACATGTTATTAACCAATCTACATACATTCAAACTATTGAAATGTCTTCCTGTTAATTATTTTTAAGTATAAATCTGGTTTGCAGCTTATGTTATTGGTGAAATCATTTCTCAAAAAATTGTAATTAATATAGTTATAGCCAGCCTTGCGAGCTTATTTTAACAAAGTCAATAATGCATTTTTAGCTTATTAAACCAATTTCTTTACATGAGATTACATAAACATGTAGTGGTGGTTCTACATACAATCATTTATCCAAGAATCAATTACAAATGTTATATCCAAGTTCAATTGATACTCTTTCCATTAAGGTTTTCAAATATTTATCAAAACATTTATGACAATGACCAATCATACTATTGGGTACATAATTGTTATTATATCTTTCTATATTGTTGTGAATACCTTTTTACCAATAGATATTTCTTAGAATAGTTTAAACATCACATATTTTTAAACAAACTATAATTAAAATCAATAAAACATGATACATTGACCTATAGCTTCCAAGACTCATACTTATTTTAATATAAATTTTAACATTATATAATCAATATCAAAATTGTGCAACACACTTTGTGGTGCCTCGTATAAATAAATGAATAATTAAATATATTAATTAAATTAAATTACAAAAAAAGAGGGGAAAATGAATGCGTTGGTGGGGAAGTAGGTGGTGTTAATTGAAAGGGGTTGGTGAAGGATGGTGGTCTATGTCATGGTGATGTTCAGAGGGGGCTCTGGAAAGGAATGGGAAACCACACGACACCCAAACCTCTCATTTTCCCTGCATAATAGTACATGCACTCTATTGAAATTGAGAGGCATTCATCACACTACAATCCAAGTTGGTGCTAAAAATTTATTAGTAATTGATAATTACAGTGAGTGCAAGAAGTTGGAGATCCCGAGGACTTACCCACGCTGAAACCAAGTTAACATTATAAATTTAGCAGTAATTGGATAGATTACAGAGGGAAATCTAAGGTGTCTGTTGAAAAGGCTTAGAAACCTTCAAGAAAATTCTATTAGTAGGTGTAAAATCAACCTCCACGGCCTTTTCCAGCTTCCTCCCAACCTGAGCCTGAAGGTGAACGGTAAAACAAGGCATGGAGGTCCAACAAAGCATAATGGAAATCTATTTTTTTTCCCATCCTCCTCCGTGCAACCTCTTTCAAAATGAGAGTTTTAGAGAATGGTACATGCTTCCTCATGAATAATCAAATAATTAAGTTTTTGTATTTTCATATGGAGTGTTTTGATCCATTTCTAGGGATCTAGCAGATGGCTGAGTGGTGGCATCTATTCCCTTCCTTTTTCTCTGTTAGAGATGTGCAAGAAGACAAATGTTTGTAAATAATAAGAAGACCTAGGATAGAGATGACTCATGGGGATACATTTTCTTCCCGACACAACTCAGTCCTAGCCTCATTCTAGTCAAACATCGTTTTGTTAAATCACCTCATAAAATATCACAAATGAATGCCCATGATCAAAAGTGTTGTTTGTGCTCCCTGTAACATATTTGTGCATACCATCTAGCATATTCATTTGAATACCTCTTGTAATAATTACTAGGGGTGAGTTGATTCATTCAGATACTAGGAAATTATAGTTGCAAATCTCTTAAACGGAAAATCAATTTCGATTAGGAAAAAATCATTGGGAGTAGAGGATTTTCCAAGATCCCAATAGAAAAACTTGTTTCTTCGCTATACATGGGAATGATTGGTTGCTAATTTACTCTTACTTGGAAAATGGAAGCTTGGATTATTGGTTGCATGAAAGACCGTGATGGTGTGATATTGACCATGATAACAGGATAAAGGTATCTTAAGGAGCAGGTACAAGATTGACATATTTGCATAGGGTATGCAAACCTCATATAGTGCAGCAACAATATCAAATCAGTAAATATTATCTTAAATGAAAAATTTGAAGCCATTTATTAGATCTCGACCTTTCAAGGTTGATTTTTCAATATGACACAAATGTGACCAAAGAACATGTGGGAATGCTTGGATACTTCTCACCCGAATACAAACAATCCCGAATAACCACTCTCAAAGGTGATGTGTACAACTTTAGTGTCAGTGATCTTGATCCCCTCATATTTGCTTCGCTCATCGCTCCCATGCATGGTTCATCTCACCTTTTCCTTCATAATTCTCGTACTTTAGTTTTACATTTGTAAATAAATAAATTTAAAACCTTGGAGTATCTCACATTCGATTATTTTATATAATCTTATTTTTAAAACAATAAAACAAAATTTTGCACTTATGTAATCCAAATAACACTTGTAGGAAAGCAACAAAATTAAACCCCTCCTTCTGGACGCAATCTTGAAAACTTTGTAAGTAGACTATTAGCATGAAACAATGAAACTCCTCCTCATGATTTACATCACCTACTTATAATTTGATTGTCATTCGTAGTTGCAACCACAACCTTATGCACTATTAGACCCAAGGTATCAAAAATTTTTGCTCATGTTGATGGTATTGTGACAACTAGATGATTCACAACTAAAAACCTTCTGTCTACCTTGTAAGTTAGAATTATGCAATTTCTAGAGATTTTCACAATGTAGTGCTCACTTCCCTTTGACACATTTTTGTTATTGATTTTGATACTTTCAACTACACTTATGGATATTATTGTAGATTTTGATTTAGCATGATGTTAGATGTTATGATACTAGACTATGTTGATTTCGATTCATATATGACGCGTTTGGATTATTAAATACATTTTATATTGATTTTGATATGAATTTTGACATGGTTATATATATATATATATATTATACTTTTGACATGTGATATTTCGTCACATCGATATTTTGTGATCCTATTGATAATGTCAAAATGTAGAATCGAGATGTTGTTAGAAATTGTAAATGATATCGTAATTGCCTAGATGATGATTTGATGCATATATAGATGATTTTGGATTTATATTACATGTTTTATCTTGGATGTTTTAATGCGGTCACGAGGTAGAAGGAGGTATTATGTATTTTGCAGGTAAATATATTCACTACAAACAATGATGGGATCGAGACCAACCACATTGGAATTCTAGGTGAATTCAACAAGGGTCACCATGAAAACATGTATTTGTGTGTGTGTTTAAATTATTGTTAGGGGAAATTGTGACCAAGGGGTTATGTGTTGTCTTTATTTAGTTTTTTTATTTAATGTAGTATGTAATTTTTAGTGATGTAATTTCCTTTGTTTTAATTATTTAGAAAATGATGTATTCTTCCCTTTATCTTAATGGGTTTAAGTGTCTCAATTAAATTTAATTAATCTTGTTATTAAATAATTATGGATGTGACCAAAAGTCTTCATTTATTAGATTAGATTTCTGGCTCTTGGGTTTTGTGTTGTAAGATTTAGTGCTTGTGATCTTGAGTGTCAGCATACACTCTACCCCCTCATAAAATTAAATTTGGCCTCAAGGACCAATGCAAGGCTTGTGGGACAAGTTAAACTTGTCCCACACCTCTTACATTGCTATGCCAACCCTTACCTGTGGGCTCGGGGGTCAAAAATAGACCCCATTAGGTGTTTTGGGAAGATAAAAAAGGTAAAATATTTATTGCACTTTCTTTCTTGTAATTAATTTTGTCCTTAGGGGGTGGGGCTTGGTTTGTGTGTGTAAGTAACTTTTTATTCCTCTCACCTCGCCAATTTATGGTGCATTAGGGTTGAGGTTTGACTTGGGAGGTTGAGTTGAGGATGAGTGATGTGGCATCCTACATGGAACCTCCTCACCCTCCTCTCTCCTTTTCTATTTATTCAAGATCTTTTGCTTGTTTGGGGTTACTCCATTCTATTGTGCTCTTTCATTTCTCGGATTTAGAGGATTTCAAAAGCTTGTGGTCTTTATGGGAGCTTGTTGGTGATTGCTTGGGTTTGAAAAGCTTGGAAATTGACTCTTGGAACAAGATCTACTATGGGAAGGTAGGAACTTTAATCTTTCTTATGTTATTCCTTTATTTTTTGTTTGTGTGCTTGTTTTTTTTAGCGTTTGGAATGCTTGTTGGTTTGTTGGATAGATTTCCTAAGTGTGGTTTAGGAGAGTAATATGGGGAGAATTCATGTAGGGAGGCATAAGATTTGTTTCATTTTTGGAGGGAGTTTGGGTTGGGTGCCCCTCCTTGGACAAGGAATGATTTCATTTCTTACTTGTTCTTATATGAGGAAGGCATAAGAGAATGAGGGAGTCATAAGAGTATGTAGGGTATTTGAGATTTGCATTGAGGTTTTTAAGGTGGGAACCATTTACCATTGGGAGGCATAAGTGGCCTCCCCTTAGATTCTTACTCCTTTGTTTTTCATTTTTAAGCCATGTTTATTTTCATTTGTTTTTCCTCCTTGTGTTTGTAGTTGATTTGGTTATATTTTTGAATGGTCAATGAACAATTTGGTTTTTGATGTGGAAGTTTATTTGTTGCCATGTGTTGATTCACCTCTCATTGTTATGTGGTCAGGGCTCGGGGCCAATGGGGAGGATGGATTCTCCTACTAATTTGATATTTTGGTCGATGGACAGTGTTTCCTCTCCCCCATTTTGTCATGGATCAAGAAAATATTGAATGAGCTATTTTGTTGGTGATGTGAAGTTTAGAGCTCTTGCTTGAGTCTTTATAAAATCCTTCTTGTGATAAATTTTCCTTAGTGTTATTCCAACTTAGAGTGGAAGAACTTATAATATTGTATTCCATTTTTTATCTTATATTCTTATATGAATCGCCACTTTAAGTGGAGGACATTGACTGATATCATGAAGGAAATTTACAATCAATTATTTGATATGAAAGTTGTATTGTATATTGAAAAAGAGATATATTTGTGTTGTAAAGGTACTCTTGTGAAATAGAAAAGAAAATTATTATCTTTATTTGAATTTTTAGTTTGTTTGTGAGAAAGAAGTTATTTGTTTTAGAAATACATGAGCTATACTTAATGGGAAAAGAAATTTTAAATTCATTGTGAAATTGCATTATGGTACAAGAGAAAGAAGAAATATAGAAGTTGTAAGATGTTAAAAATGTGTGTTATCTCAATTTTTCCCCTCCCGATGCATAGAACTGATCAAACATGACCCTATGCAAAAGAAAATCCAAGGGAAGGTTCCGCTCATTCGAGCCTACATTTCAAATCCAAAAAAAGGTTATAGGTGGGTTGCTGTAGAACGGAGTAGTATGGGTCGGGAAGCACAAATAGTGTCAAAGAAAACTAGAGGCTCTCAAGGAAGAAAGCAGTGGAAAGAATCAAACTCTTTGGGCTTCACAAATGATTCAGAGTGAGCCCAAATTGGCTAAGTATGGAGGAGACAAAGGAAGCTTCCCACGTGTCCCATCGGTGAATCTCCAAAAATTAAATCCAAAAGAAAATAATCAAACAAGTGCGGGCTCACACATAGTCCAACTTATAAAATGGGATTTAACGGCCCAAATCAGAAATTAAAACATCGCAGCCAACTGAGTCGCCAAGTGTCCAAACGACACACCTTCAAGGGTCACAACCAAATCCAGAGACTCAAATGTTTTTAGACCTCCATGTACCAACCCAGTGTTTGAGGAGGTAGAGTCAAGAGCTAAAAAATCATAAAGGGGGTAGAGCGGCCTAAATGACTAAGTATAAAGGTATCAAAGTGGAAGAAGCCACGTGTCGACATGGCACTCCTTAAAAGGTAAAATCTCGAGTGGGTTTTCAAATGCACGTGAGCCTCCACATGTGTAGGGTCAAGCATATGGCCCCTCCAAGAAAAAAAAAAGGACTTAGACAAAATACAATGGAACAGAAAGTAAGCCACGGAAGGAACCACGTGTCTCTTTGATGCAACTTCAAAAGAAAAATCCAAAAGCGGTCCTCAAATGAGTACAAGCTCACCATGTGTCCATGTTGAAAAGTCAAGGTGGGTCATCTGAGGTAATTTTAATTTTTGGATCGAAATGCGTAAAGTATAAAAATGGACCGCAACTCTACCGATGCCCAAGGAGCCACATGTCGTGCCTAAATTACATGTGGGAAATGGGCCTAGGAGGAATTTTTCCCGAAATGGAAAATGTGTGGACCGTCAAACCCGAAGATGTTTTGTTGAAAAAATGAATCGTGGTAATGGCTGTGGGACATTTTTTTCCATTTTGTACTTATTTTGGTGCCAAAAGGCACAAAGTGAATTTTGTGCCCGCGACCTGCTTCTACTAACTAGTTTTCACCATTTTTGTATGGACTCGACTCAAAAATTCAAATGGGCATATCTTTCAATCCAAAGGCCTAAATTTCAACAAATTTGTCACCGTTGGAAAGGTCTCGACCTCGTCTACGCCATGGGAGCCTGAAACATTAATTTTGACGAGGTTAGGCGGGTGAAATGGGAAAACATATTTCTTCTTACTTCCTTCTTAAAAATGCCAAAAGACATACGAACCAGATTTGATGCAGATCATGGGTAGATTTACATGTGGGCATCATGGTTGTTTCTTGTATTTTAAGACCAAAGACGAGTTTTTAATTAGAGAATACTTGGAAAAGATCACAAAAGGAGTCCATGGGATAAGAAGGCCAGATCGAAGGCACAAAGATAAGAAGGACCCGCACATCAAAGCAAGTTAAGATTTCAAGACTTAGCTGATTTTGAGAAGAAGATCTATATTTAGGAGATGGCATGCGGAAAACTAATGAAGTAGTGGACACATGACTCACCATTAGCATTATCTATATTTGGAGAAGTGGTTCAAAGCATCTATGCATGAAGACAAACTAGGAATAGAATGAACACTTCAGCTTATCCGTAAGAGAACTATAGATAGCACGATCAAGCATGTGTGGCTATATAATTGTAAATAGCATGTGACTATCAATAGATGTGACCTATTTGTGAATTAGTTAAGTGGTGAAAGGAAATTCCCCAACCATATATATATATATATATTTAGATTTATAATAAGATATATATATAGTGAAAGAAAACGAGAATGTCATGTAACACAACTCAAGTGGTATATATGTGTATCGAGATCCTTATGTTCTTAGATGAATTAATAACACTATAAGGAGCTTCTATACTTATTAATGATGGATTATATTGGCTGAATCTAAGTGTTATTCCATATAATTTTGTAGTGCATGTTAGTATTTCAATCATGGTTACCATCCAAACTTTTTCTTTCATAAATATGTGAGTAGCATGCACTATAGAATGATGGATTAGTTGTGAATCTATATGTTTCCATCTTCATCATGCTAACATCCTATTAAAAACCCTAAAGAGGAATCCGGCACTTTGTGTGTGCTTGGGTGAGTGATCAGTCTAGAAGTGATATGTAAGCATGACTATGATGTTATCTTGCAAATTCTAGGCTGCATCATTAGTTCCATTTGACTTTGGACCTCTTTTTCAAAGTGAGTTTTAAGATGGTTTGATGCATCAATACATACTAACTAACTCTAGCAAGTATTGAGGAATCGATAGACAATCTGAGGAAGAATATGCATGTCGATTCAAGATAGATCTAAGTTTAACACACGAACTTGGGTAGAATAAAACCTATATGACAATTTATATGAGATCTTTTCTGCTATCTTTCCAATAGAACTATATGAGTGGCTTACTGCTTATGCATCTAAGCCGAATTGAGGTATCGCGCACTTGTTTCGGACACAAGAAGAATTTCAGGCCCTTTATGATGCTGATCTAACTGGACTCGCACGCTGGATACATGGTTCATGGTGTTCTAAATAGATATATTCTTGAATATTCAATTTTGATGTACTCTTGCCCGGAGGTAGCTGAATTTAACATTTTTGAGGTATCCAAGAGGAATGTATTTTCATGGTATTCCACTGCAATGAAGATCTTCATGATAACCTTGAACCCGGAAAGTAAACCGATGGCTAGCTAAACTTCACCACATGCAAAGGCATGAACAGTGTTTGGTTTTAAGATGGCGGACCTAGCGTAAAAGAAGAGAGAGGAAAGGTGGCTTAAGTATAATGAGGCACGGAGAGGGAAATAGAGAAGCAATGTTCCATTGCGAAAGTATGGCTTAAGGAGAGAGCTAGCTCGTGAATGATTTATGGCTCACGTGGAAGACGTGGAGCCAAAGTAAGAGAAACTCCCCATCTTGGAAAGCATGATAGACATCCCTTCTCGACCTCGAATGGAAGTACGCCAACAAATATTACTTGGGCCATAGGCATGCATCTTAATCCACCCTATGACTAGCCTTTGCACTTGGTTTTCTAGTATCTAGTACACAAGTAATTAGCAAGCTAATTTGGGAAGTAGGAGGATAGGAGTAAACCAGGATCAAGTACATCAATGGTAGAATAGACAACCTCAATGTTATTTGGAGGAAATTTTTTAGGTGTATCATCTGCATAGAATGTTGAAGTGCGTAAAATGCTAGATTCACCTCTCGGAAGTGGGACTTCCTCACAGCAATCCGTAGGGATAGTGTATAGTACTACTATCAGAGGACATGAGATTACATCCATATGCCCTATTCCAACTACAAGTGGTAGAATAGGATGTATAGGTGGTTCTAGTTAGTGGATCTACGGTGGTTCCTAGAGGCAAAGGGATCACAAGAGGTTCTGGTCGTGTGGTCAAGGTCCATAAAGACAACCACATAATATCTATATGGAGATGTATCTTCGTGCTCCGAATATAGAGGTATAGAGGATGTGTGCTTGCCGAACATGTGCATATGTGAGAAATTTTATGGCATTCTAAGGGGATTACAATCTTAAGTGAAAGTCAAGCCAATTCGCTACTACATTACAGGGCTGTGTGCGTGTGAATACTTGTATAGGATATTTGACACTCCGATCAAACTTGTGTCGATTATGCAAAGACTAAGGGATGCTTTCTTAAAAGAGTTCCATATTCCTGAGTTTGAGCGGGCAAGAGTATAAATGTGCTCAAAGATATCAAGCGAAGGCACTACTAAAAGTGTACGTGAGTATGATGCCCATTTTAAGACACTTCTATCTAAGTTATCTTATGATATACACACTAGCCAACATGCACAATGGTTCATTAGAGGATTGATTACACCTTTTAGGAGGACATTGTCACATAACACATACATGAATCTGCATGAAGTACTGAAGTAGCTTTCACACTAAGGTAGTTGGGAGCATCGACATGGAGTTAGTCCATTCCTAAAGGCATGATCACATTACACTACTATGGCTAAGTAGTTAGAGAAGTCATAGGGAAATTCAGCCCATGAAATGCACCGAGGAATTTGGTATATGATTGTGAAGTGGAAAGTCACACTAAGATAGTTGTCCTCGCAGCATCTATACGTCCTTCATTGTATTGACTCACCAAAATTTCCATTTGAATCATGATGCTAAATCACCGTCCTTTGTTACAGTCAGCATGATAAGGAAGAATGTATCTTGCTTTTGCAAGATTTGTAGGTCCACGACCTATGATACTGAGGATTTTGGTTGATTGGTCGATCCATGATGTTATAGACATCGGAGTATGACAGAACATGTATAATAGATAATTCCAAGGGTAGGAATGAGCACCTGGATCGATCATACTCAAACATGCTATGAAAGGAATGAGGGGCATTGTGAAGGGGTTATGGAAGGGGATGTGGATATCGTGGTGAATATGGAGGATGCAGCCATGGTGGAGGAAGAGGGAGTTTCCTCATGGAACATGTTATATGTGTGGATCTCCACCACTTATAGGTGTGAATGTCCCCATAATCATGCATGTTCTTTTTTGGGAAGAACCATGTAGCTATGAAGAGTTCTGGACCTATATGAGCATTTGAGAAAGCAACATAAGCAATAAAACAAAGGCACCGTTAGATGGTTAGAATACAACGTGAGGAAGGAGACACATGGATGCCTCAAGATAACCGAAGGACTTGAGGCATTAATAGTAGAAGATCACTACATGCGTTAAGAACACATGCAATTTCATGAGAGGCATTGCATCGAAGACTACGATTACCAAGGAGGAAGTTTTACATGGATACAAGATACCAAAATCCTTCTCATCAGAAGGAAGTTTACCAGGATAACATGGAAGTGCTAAGGAATGTTCAGGGAGAGATACAATACTTTAAGAATGTAAAGAGAACCTCTTTAGATAGTTCAAACCGATATCAATGATCTCGCAGAGGTAATGCAAGATGTTTAAATGCACTAATACAGGAGCACATTATTCCACTATTGGGGAGTTGATGAAAGGGAACACTCTATGTGTAAGTATTGAGACCGAAAGGTAGATTCTTCATGCTAATATTCCCCACGATAGATTGATTATGAAAAAAAAATTACTCAAATGTTATCAGTGATGGGTAATGTGTGTTGAGTAATATATCGATTGTACAAGTGTGGAAGTAAATGTGTTGACATTAGATGCTTGGGTACAAATGGGGAGTATTATCAAATCACAACACCCTTATGTTTCCACAAGTGCATATACTTGAACTCACGGTGTGATTGGATAACATGGGTACTATCTCCAAGTTGTGGGACTTGCTACTTGAGATAGACCTCCAGAGAAAGTTGGTCCTTGCTCCTAAACTACCTGCCACAATCTACTCTAATGCAGGGTAAACTAACTATTCTAATCTAGCTTTCCAAGGGACCAAGGAGAGAGAGTGCATAAAATGAAAGCCTACACTAAAGCAGTGATACACCAGAAAAGGAGGGTGTGTGACATTATCCTTACAATGTGTGAGATAAAGAAGCAAAATGCACACTAGAGGGAGTGATGACAGTTCCCCACGATCCAACAAAAATGCATTTTACAACAACATTTCAAACATACACAATGATAGTGGATCCCTGCATGAACATAAAGTAGACACAATATTCTTGTAATCAAGACTGAAGGGGCAAGAAGAATGCAAGAAAACACAGCAGGGGAAGATACATCCACAAACTTATATTTTATTGCTTCATGATATGCACAGTTCAATCTATTACAAGATAAGGGCTCTGGATCACCATGCAAGGATTCCACTACAAGTTTCTACAACACATTGGCTTCACAAAGCAATTTTGACATAGTTTTACTATATGGAAAACTCCCTCTTTACAATGAGCCCAACACTCCCATTTATAGAAAAAATGAGAAGAAAGAGAGAAGGGAAAATGGAAATCCTGAAATCTGTCCTTCAACCACTTGTATGAGGCATTAAATGGAGTAAAATGATTGTATATTACTTGCAAAAGGCTCCCCATACTGTCCCAGAGGCAAAGAGAGAAAGAATGATGACCATGCCTCTTAATTGCACTCCCAACTACCAAATAAAACATTGTTATGAACCCGGCCACATTTTATAAAAAATATCCATCAATATCTCATCAAATCTATAATTTCTTGATTTCTGTACATTGGTCTTAGAGCCATGATTCCAACAGTACCAATTTTGTGTGATTTTGTTGAGAAATGCAAAAGTTATGGCCTTTTGAGTGCGGGCAGCTATTTTGGGTCTGGCAGGCATTTTCTGTCATTTGACGGGAATGAGCATTAACTGACTGGAGCCGAATATGTTTATTTTAATTAAATATATCTACCCTCATTAAAAATAAGAAATCCAAAAGTCAAATTTTTTGTGAAAATCGGAGCTCACAAGTCAAAAATTATGGCCGTTTGAAGTTCACGGGTCAAACATTGACTTTTCTTCTTTGCCTTTGCCTGTCGCTTTCAGCTTTTTCACGTCCCACGCGTACTTTTTCCCATTGTCCTGATGAATTCTCCCACATCGGCTGATTCGGGCTTCTTGTCTCTTTGCGGCTTTTTGCACCTTCTCGTGTCCCACACGTCCTCGTGGTACTTTTGTCCCAGGGCCATCCCTGGACGAAAATCTCCGAACCGCCCACGAAATGGACCGCCGCAGAAAATCGGTGATTTGCGCCTTCATACTTACTTTTCCCAACTGTCCCAAACCATGTAAAAAAAAAACTTGATGATTTTTCTTACTTTCACCATTTTTCGATTTTCGTCCCACGTGTACTTTTGTCCCAACTATCCCACCTCGTGGACCGCCTGGGAAAAAAATTGTCCTGACTTAGCTGATTTTCTTTGTATTCACCCCTTGGTCAAACTTGGTACGACCTAATCCAAACCCTTTAGGGAGGTACCGAAATGCTTTAAAACAACCCTACAACCTTATTTTTGCATTTTTTCCATTTTTTCTAACTCGTTGGGATTTATTCTTGGTCAGGGAGAGTTAGAGAGAAGCCGAGGCCCCTAAAACACGACTTTCTGGGCAATGAATCATTCGGCTTGCTGGGATCGAATAATTTTATGCATGTTATCAAAATTACCTTGAGGGGTGAATTTTGGAATAAAGGGAGACCATGATTGTAACCATCATCTAATGTTTTATTTATGGCAAACCTGGACTAAGGCCACTCCTATAGGAGTGTTGAAGAATGCATCTATAACTATACAAGAAGTGGCTTAATTTTACGGGATTTTGAGGTGTTAGCACTTATGTATGTATAATTTTCTAGCCTTGCTTGGACACCCTTGGTGTTATGTGAATAATGCTGACTTGAGATTCAATAAGGTATATATCAGCTTTGAAAACAAGGAGGAAATGGTTGTGATACCCATGATACATGGGAATTCTACACCCTATGTCGATCATCTAAGTGAGGAGGATTTGAATATAGATTCTATGTACGGTATTCGTGATCCGTGAGGTCAACCCAGCCATCAAAAGACGGCATTCTATAGTGGGAATATTCTCATTCTATTAGTGATACTACGAGTATTGCTTGTGACAATTGGGCTTATGGTACATATGAATTTGTAGGGCATGAGGTGAAAAGTGTAGTTGCACGTGTAAATAGATCTCACTCAATTCAACGGATCGGTGGCACCGTATCTTGGTATACACTAACAAAATATATTTCTACCTTTATGAAGGCTATGGATACAAAGTGGGTAGATCCAGTTAAATGGAGGGATATGTTAGTATATATGCTACGTGGGACAACAACATGTTGGTGGGTAGTCCACAGAGATAATCATATAAATTGGGAAGAGATTGGAATAGCTTTATCTACCAAGTTTATAAGGCATAATGCACCTACGCAAATCTATACTTATCATGGTAATCAACTTGTTCAACATCACATTCAGCAGTGTGAGAGACTCTAGACAATAGGATAGGAAGCATTACCACCGTCACTCTAGGTACATAAATTGTATTCCACACTCCAAGGATGCACATGCGCTTGGTATGTATATGCAGAACTACATAGAGAAACTAGGAACTGGAAAATTTTGACTGCAAGTATGACCTAGACCTTTGATTATTTCTCATCTCAACCTTCGGTAGTAGAGGCATTAAAATTTGTCAAGTTCTTAACTATGGGAGATAGTGCAAAAGCATAAGGGAATATTCAATAATTTTTCAAATGAGGTCAAATTCGAAGCATGTTTTGCAAAGGAAGAAGAAATATACTCCTTACTACTTGAGCGCGCTTGCCTTGAGAAAGAGAAAGGGAAGATGGTCTACCTCGTGGACGATGAGGAGGTTGAGAACCTAGATATTGAACATTCACATGGAGTGCGCAAGGTCTTGGATAGTGCAGATAAGGATACACGCACCTACCATGAACCCATGAAGACAAAGAAGGTGAATATAGGTTCGGAGGTTGAGCTTAAGGATGCCATCATTAGAGACTACTGGTTAGACTCGGAGGTAGCAAAGATCATCTAGTTACTCTAGGATTATCAGGACTTATTCCCTAGAGGATGCATGAGTTGAAAGGCATACATGAATCACTTAGGGAAATGAAGATCAAACTTAAGGACTAAAAGTGCTGCCGGGCCAGAAGAGGCCTTATAGGATGAATCCTAATTTACATGAAAAGGTAAAAGAAGAAATTCATAAAATGTTGAAATCTGGAATTATCAAGCCCCTTGATAAGTCGAATGGGTTAGCCCAATGGTGATCGGTATCAAGAAGGATGAACAGATTAGGATATGTGTGGACTAAGGGGGAGCCGAATGTTGCATGCATCACGCATCCTTTCCCTACACTATTCACCGAGGAAATACTAGAAGGAGTTGCATGGTGCAAAATCTATTCTTTCACAGATGGATTTTCTCGAGTATCATCAGTTAGGATAACACGACAGATCAAGAAATGACAACATTTACAACTAAATGGGGAAATTTTGACTGCACAAAGTGATGCCCTTCTGATTGAAAACTGCACCTTCTATATTCTCATGCATAGTTGTTCAAAGCGTCAAGGATTTTATTCATAACTTCTTACAGTATATCTAGATGTTTCTACAGTATATGGGTCTTGTGAAAGATCATTGTGAAAATCTACGCTAAAGTTTGAACGATGTAGAAAATTGAGTATCTCTTTGAATATTACAAAGTGTATATTTACCGCATTCATGATACTATTAGGACATATAATTTGCAAGGAAGGTTTACTAGTTGATCCAAATGCCAAGGTTGTGGTCATATTAGGCTTGGAAGCACCTACCACCAAAGTGAGGTGCACACATTTTTGGGCCATTAAAGATATTATAGAAATTTTATAAAAGGATAGGCTAGAGTTATAGCACCCTTTGAAGAATTGCTAAAAGGAAACGGTACATTTTATTGGGGAGAACCGCCAGATCGCACGTTTGAGGTATTAAAAGATAGACTTACTACCACACCCATTTTACACTTTCCCTCATGGGATAAACCATTTCATGTGCATGTGGACACTTCTGGTATGGACATTGGTGTTGTGCTAGCTCAACCTAGTGAAGGTATTGTTGATCATCCAATCTATTTTACTAGTAGGAACCTGAATCCTGCTGAAAGGAATTATACAACTACGGAGCGTGAAGCTTTGTCAATGATTTATGCACTATACAATTTTTGATAGTACCTATTAAAGAACACCATTTTTTTATACATATCACAAAGCATTAAAGTACTTGGTAAATAAGTTAGTTTTACAAGGGGGGCATGTGTGACAGTGCTCCTATTTCAAGAATTTGACTTCACAAACATGTAGTAAAGCCGTGGAAAACAACTCTGACTAGAACATTTATCTAGAATCAATACATGAGAGGAGGCACAGACAATTGAAGAGACACTACCGGATGCACAACTATACAGGTTGCAATGTGCACCCACGGAACTAGAAGACATTGTTGTCTTTCTACGAATAGGTATGGCCCCAGAGGGAATGACATCATTGGAAAAGAAGTAGCTTGCTATACGCGTGGCACCATTTATGTTGATCAGTGGTGACCTTTACAAGTTAGTCAGAAATGAGGTATTATGTCGTTGTGTGTTGGAGCATGAGCGTAAGGATATCATTGAAGAAGCTCATGGTGGTATTACAAGAGGCCATTATTCAAGTGATGTGACTACTCGGAGAGATCTTAATTGTTGGATTATGGTGGGAGACACCGTATAAAGATTGTCAAAGACTATTGCAAGGCATGTGATCATTTTCAAAGACACTACGGAAAACTAGGGTAGAGAGATGAGATGCATTTGAGACCAATTACTTGTGCCAAACCATTTAAGAAATGGGCCATTGACTTTGTAGGACCTATTTCGATAACCGCATGCAGTGAACTTGATCGCGCTATATCATTACTTGCACATATTATATCACACGATGGGCAAAAGCAGCCCCTACGAAAGACCATACGACGCTTACAACAGCTAGGTTTCTATGGGAGAATGTTCTTACATGATATGGGTGTCCTTTCAGCTTAACAAGTGATAGAGGTACACATTTTTTGAATGAGACCATCGATCCTATTGATGAGTTTATGGTTGCACACCACAAAACTACACCTTACCATCCTTAGGAAAATGGAACTACTGAGGCTTTCAACAAGATTTTGAGTCAGACTTTGACCAAAATATGTGATGTTGGGAGAAATTATTGGGATGACAAGGTGTTAGTTATGCTTTGGGCATACAGTAACAACTTACAAAAGATTGAAAAAAGCCACACCATTTGAGTTAGTATTTGGCGCAAATTTGTTCTTCCTATAGAATTTATGTTACCTTATTTGTGCATTATGCGCACCGGAGGTCCGGTTTATGAACAGATTTAGAAGAACAGATTGAAAAGATGATTCAACTAGAAGAGTACTCGAGCCATAGCACGATGGAGTCGAAGTAGGAAAAGGCCGGTAGAAGGATGGCATGATAGAAACATAAGAGATAAGAAGTTTGACATTGGACACATGGTTCCTCTTTATGACTCAAAGTTCTTGCGCTATCCAGCAAGCTCAAGGTACACTTTGGTTGGGGCCGTATGTTATAACTTCTATACTTGACTCAGTGCATGCCAATTAGATGCACTTGATGGAACATGGCTACCCAAGATTACTTTAACGGGAGTAGGTCAAGCCCTACTATAAATAAGTCTTCTTGGTGTTTCTAATAAGTCGGTTTGTCAATTAGTCTAGGTTTTCAATTCAAGATTTCCTTAATATATTTCTTTCATTGTCGCTATGCTTTATCAATTTAGTTGTTGTTTTTGTAATAAGCGTGCTTACATGGATGAAGCTAATTACTATATGAAGAATGTTTATGTGTAGAGGACTGCACATAATTTTAGTGTGGGGTGGTTTTCGTTATTCAAGAAAAGGACTGAGGGACTTGGAAGGTAAAAGAAATAAGCTACTACAAGTGTGATTTAAAGAGGATTGCGTATCAAAAGGTGACCAAGGATGAAGATGGATGAAGGAAAAGTATAACACAAGGTAAGTGTAGGCCATGTTAGCTACTGTGGAAGGTGCAAGGTGATGAGGTGCTTAGAGACGTTAGGAGTGCGATCCTTGAAGAGAATTTTGTGACCAAAAGGTAGGAAGGTGTGCTGAACGTTATAAATAGGTGTGAAATGTACTACGTGGAATGAGCAGATTTGGTCAATAAATGAAGGGATATTTTGTAGGTGAGGAGCAATAAATGCATCAAAATTTGAAAATTGTATATAAGGAAGAGATGTGGATTCATTTTTACTGTTGTAACTAAGAGTATTCGTAAGAAGAGCTGAGTGATCGATTTAAGGTGCAAAGGGTGTGACATCAAGCATGGTAACCAGATCTGTGCTCTAAGAAGCTTGTGTCCACGTGGTGAAGGGTTTGAGTGAAGCAGGGAGACATAAGAGAGTTAGGTTATAAGGTTTCCACCTAGAGAAAAGTCAGATCGAGCTAGGTTTGATTCATGAAGTTGCATGGTTGAAGAAGAAATAATTTCAAGGTAAAAATGGCACCAAAGAAGGCATCTACAGCAGCAGTAAAAGGAAAGAAGAAGGTAGTTGTTGAGGAAGAAGAAATGGCACCTGAAAGCCATTTCTCAGAAATGCAATACCTAGAAGGGGTTATTGTCGAAAAGAATGGGATTCACCCATTAGAAAAAGCAAAGTGAGCGAATACAACCATAGGACGTCGGAAAACAAGAAGGAGCTTGATTCTTTACTGATGACCAAAACAAACAAGTGCACGGCATGACATGCCAGTATATGACGATGTAGGTGAGAAAAATTTGAAGAGAATTGGGGTATATCAGTTATATGAGCTGCCATATTTTGGGAAGTATGAACCCTTGTACCAGTGGCTTATGAGCAGGGTACACAAAGAGTTCTTCTCCTTTGCAAGACATAGATTTAGAATTTCATTTACACTCGTTTCATCAGTAATAAGTCTGAAGGCCACGGGAGAAGATATAAAAAGTGACCTTGCAGATAAAGCCATGATTTTGAAGACCAAACAGGAGTTGGGATACCTGAAGGGTCCACGTAGAATGGACATAGATAAGTTAAAGAACTTCCCAGTTGTACAAGCTGCAGCACACTTGGTTACCAAGTTGAATGATCGAGTGGTGGTCATAGGTAAACACTATGAGGTTGCATAAGGCGCGAAGGATGTCAAAAGGGATGATCTACAACATTGCAGGCTATATTGTAGAGCAGATAGTCAAAGAAGCGCACACTGGAGGAAAGATCAGCTTTGGGGCTGTCTTACTATCATTGGTCTTCATGGAAATTAGAGTACCAGATGGACCAAAAGAGAAGATATGGGAATACCCCATGGATAATATGTCCCTAGTTGACAGTGTTCAATAAGCACTTATGTAGGGGCCACAAATGAAGTAACGCAAAGGGTGGAGAAGTGGTATGACAGATCTCAGGTGACATTTGGGGAGGAATGATGTGTTCCAAAGGACCTACCAAGAGTGGTAGGAAAATTAGTTTAGTTTTTGTATACCAGACTTCGCATTGTGTGCTTTCCAATGAAAGATGGAGCCTAGAGCCCTTGGTGCAAGTTGCCTTACGCATTCACCGCGAGGTATTTTCAGGCTTTCATGCATAGGTTTACAGACATGCGAAGACTAAATTTCAATGCAGACAAGGTAGAATGTGACTACCATACATTGCGATAGAAGTATGTGTATCCTGGCAGAAGTGCTTACACAAAGAGAATTATTTCGGAGGTGTTGAACATCAAGCAAATAATCTTGGTTGTGGCAGATGTGGGGATAGTGTTAGTATATCTCCAGTTGAAGCCCAAGATGGAGAACAAAAATACGTGGAAGGTGAGTTCATGCTTTCTGCACCGCCTAAGGGGAAGCATACAATGGAGAATGTCCCAATGCCCAAGCCTACAGAGAAAATCGAGATACAAGATGAGGAGGAAGAGTGTGAAGATAGTGGTGGTTTGGACCATCAAGGTAGGAGACATCCTACAAGTCAGAAATATGCTGAGCACGTTGTTACACCACCTCACCACAAGAGGGGGATGAAGAGGACTTGAGTATAGTCCAAGGGGATCACAAGATTTAAAAGGGTATTTAGGAGAACAAGGACCCAAGGTGCTACCCCGACTACTATGTGTAAATCACCCTGGCTCTCCCCATAGAAGGAAGCAACCACACAGAGAAGAAGGAAGCTGAAGTTGAGTGAGGAGGCATAAGAATATGAGGAGAGCACACCTACATCTCCTACACCCCCAGAGAACATAGAAGAAAAGGTTGAGGCATCAAAGGA
Organism: Taxus wallichiana var. yunnanensis; assembly: GCA_018340775.1. Classification (NCBI taxonomy): domain Eukaryota; kingdom Viridiplantae; phylum Streptophyta; class Pinopsida; order Cupressales; family Taxaceae; genus Taxus; species Taxus wallichiana. The sequence continues at coordinate 43,607,994 of CM031240.1, forward strand.
GAAGGATGGAGAAGAGAGAAGGCTAGAGGAAACAACTACAGGGGAAACATAGGACATGGAGACGCAAGCTCCAAATTTGGAGGCTAGGGTTCCTAAGCAGCAGAGGTCTAGAAGGGTGAGTGGAGAGCACATTCCACCAGCCATGGGGTATGCAAAAGACACAGGAAAGATTGTCCGCACCTGCTTCCAGAGTACAATCGCATAGAAGGATATGTTTGGATGGGAGTTGATGGATGAAGATATGTTTAATGTGTGAACATGAAATAAAATATTCTTGTGATGCACACCCACATGGAAGATCCTAAATTCAATGTATGTGAAGAGGCATGCATGTTAAGGTGATTGAAGAAGATGCCTTAGGTTAGACATATGACAAAGAACGCCTACTATCATGTCGATAAGTAGGTTAGCAATGCACTAGTAAAAATTTCTATTGAAGTGGCTAGAAGGAACATGGATAAAGCCACCACAATTAGAGCGTTGCGTGAAGAGGTAAAGAAAAATATGAGGGAGGTAGCGTTTAACATAGGAAAAAACTTTGCACAGAGGAAGAATAACATCTTTATAAGCATCGCAGAGGAGATTAGGGACACTGTAATCAAAGCAAGGCAACACTTAGAACCCAAGGTACCAAAACATTTCCTTTAATGATACAATATGTTAGAAAGTTGGTGGACTTGGTGCTCGAAGATGAAACTCTGGCATGTAAGCACTAGAACAATCATAGAAGAATGCAAAGCGGGAGAAATCATCTATGATACAAAAATTGCATCCTATGAGGGGATGTTGCAGGAATTACAAGAAGTCTTGAAAAAGGTGGATCAAGCTTTGAATATATGCATACACTCCAGAGGTGCTCATCAACACTAAGACCTTGGAAGAGAATAATGAGGTCTAGAAGGCCATGAAGGATGAGACATTGGGCCATGTAGAAAGGTTGGCAATAGTTAAACAAAAGCGTGAGGCCCTAATAGCAGCATAAGAGCCACATAAGACTAGGCTAGAAGAGCTTGAAAAGTTGATTGCGTAGAAGATGGATCTTTTGGAAGGAAGGATGACATCTATGTCCAGTGTTGTGTTGGTTCTGCAAAATGAGAAAGGGGAAATTGAGCGGGATGAGTTAGAATCCATTGTTGTGGACATTCCAGAGAAAGCAGAAGAGGCACTCACCGAATGGTAGGATTTAGAGGCAACAATAAAAGAGGAGTATCCAGAGCTGATGCTGACAACTGATACAGAGGAGGTTGCTTGAATAACCTCATATAAATTCTTTATTCTTCCACATTCTTCATTCTTATTCTTTCATTGATATTCTTTACTTCAAATTTTTGGAAATTTCCATTATCGGGATGACAATGAGACTAGTGTGGGGTAATGTTGATCAAAGAATACTTGGAAAAGATCACACAAGGAGTCTGTGTGGGATAGAAGGCTAGGATCGAAGGCGCGGAAAGATAGGAAGGACCCGTGTGCACACGGAAGGCAAGTTCAGATTTCAGGACTTAGCCGATTTTGAGCAGAAGATCTATATTTAGGAGATGGCGTGTGGAACACACCAACGAAGTAGGGACACACATGCCATGCATTATCTATATTTGGAGAAGCGGTTCAAAGCATCTATGCATGAAGACAAGCTAGGAATAGAATGAACACTTCAGTTATCTGTAAGAGAACTATAGATAGTGCACTTGCATGTGTGGCTATAATTGTAAATGGCGTGTGGCTATCAGTAGCATGCGACCTATTTCTAAAGTAGTTAAGTGGTGAAGGGAAAGTCCCCACCCTATATATATGAGGTTAGATGTATAATAGGATATATAGAGAGTGAAAGAAAAGGAGAATGTTATGTAACACGAGTAGTAGTATATGCGTGTATCAGATCCATATGCACTTAGATGAATTGATAGTACTGTAAGGAGATTTTATACTTATTAATAGATGGAAGATATTGGCTGAATCTAAGTGTTATTCTATGTAATTGTGTAGTGCATGTTAGTATTTCAATCATGGTTACCAGTTCAAGCTTATTCTTTCATAAATTTGTGAGTAACATGCACTATAGAATGATGGATTAGTTGTGAATCTATATGTTTCCATCTTCATCATGCTAACATCTTGTTACAAAGAACCCTAAAGAGGAATCTGGTACCTTTGCACGCTTCGGGTGAGTGCTCAGTCTAGGCTGAGTGATATGCCAACGCGACTAGGATGTTATCTTGCAAATTCTAGGTTACATCAAGATTCTCTTCTTTTCCTCTGATTTTCATCATCTATATATTGTAAACACTTCTCATTTGAGAAGGGGAGACATTTCGGGATGTGGGGAAACTCTCTCAAAGTTGTTTCCCGACTCCATTTGAGGTGCAAGCCTTCTCCTTTGCTTGAAAGTGTATTTGTGCCTCTGAGCACCCATGTAATAGTTTGTACATCTTAAAGAGCAATAAAATCTTGTTTTGTGGCCTCTTCAACCCTTGGCATTGTTTTTTTTTCTTTTTGCCTCTCTATCTCATGTTTTCTCCCTGTGTATGTATTTCAAATTTGTAGGTGTAAGATGTCATGCTTTGTGGAGTTTCGATGGTGGATTTGGATCTGGGTCTGTGTCACTTCTATTTACCTACCTCAGTTCCCCTTTTCCCTGTTTCATTCTCCCTCAACAAAGTATCTCGCCACTTCCTTTTCTGGTGTAACATTGCTTAGTGTAGGCTCTTTCACCCCGCTCTCTCTCCCTGTCCCCTTGGAATGGTTAGATTAGGATAGATTAGATTCTACTTGCACTGGAGTAACTTGTGGCAGGTGGATTAGGAAGCAAGAACCAACTTTCTCCAGAGGTCCATCTCAAGTTTTCCAAGTCCCACAACTTGAGAGATGGTCCAATGTTGTGCAATAACACCGAATGCTCCACTCACATCCAAGCCATTCGGGGTGCTTTGTGATTATACACTAATATTTTGGGCACGCCCAATGTGACAGTTTGAAGCACCTTACCACTTCATCTTAACATGTTGGTGTTTTCCTCGTTAGGATTCATCCTTTTGAGGCACATGCAAAGCACATCCTGCAACTTCATCCGTCAATGACCTATTCTCTCGAGTCTTTGACCTTTTCCATCCATTTTCAATCATATTTCTTTTCTAATCTTTCATTTCCTTCTATTCCATGATGTTTTACAATCATGACTTCATGCCCTTAATGAAACTCACACTTGATGCAAAGGCATTTCCCAACTACTCCAAATCAATATTATGATCAGATCTAGGACCATTATGCCTACCCATATGAGTAGGGTCAAAACCAGTTTGGCCATGAATCTTATCAAGAACAAGGGGATGCATACAATTGTGACAGCTACGTGGAGAATTCTAGTTTGTTGAGAAGATCTAAAGAATGGAGGCTAGCATGGTGCAATCCATGGGTACAAGATAGATGAAGTCATTCATGATTGGTTTCAGGGAACCTTGTCCATGGGGAGGCACTTTTACAAGACATTATAGCCCTCATGAGACACTTGAATTCATGGTTGAAGTGTTTCCTCAACTTACACAATTTATTGAGGACATTCGGGATTATGAGCTAGACAAATGACAACCTTGTCAATGGGTAAGTTAGTCACCAATTCCCTATCCTTCATTTTCTCTTTCTGAAGGTTTACCATTTCAGAAGTTTCATGAGTTAAGACCCTCACTTGCTTCTCCAAGTGTTGTCTCTTCTTCTTTATTTTCTACGCTTCCATCTCATCTTTATTCCTTTGCCCTTTTTCCTTCCAAATAATCATTCCCTCCAAACAAACAAGAAGTTCCACTCCCCTCCCCACCACAAACAATTGCAGAGCTAGTTGAACCCCAACCTTTCATTTGTCTTGCTTTCCCAAGTCCATGTTAGGAAGAGACTCAAGAATCCAGTCAAGGAGAACAACAAGAAGAGGCACCCAACAGAGAAGAAATGACAGAAAATATGAAGAGTTGGGCTGCCAAATTTTGGTTTACAAAGATCCCCTTGATGGTTAAGCTAACATAGGAGGTTAGAGTTGAAGATCTAAAGTGGTGGCTGAGGCTTCTGAGTTTGTTGCGAACAAGAACAAGAAGAAGAAAATTAGTAACTTATCTTCTCTAAATGCAGTGTCCCTAATGGCACTCTGTCTGAAGAGGATACTTATATAATCCAAGCTGCATAAGCAACGCTTAAAGAAGAGGAACAATCACCTCCAAGCCCCATTGAAGAGGAGTAGTTGGGAGAGATCAAATCGGAGTTGAAGACACTCAATGAAGAAAGCATCATCGAAGATTTTTTGATTTCATTTCAAGGTCTTGATTTGATTGATGAACCCATTATGAAGGAGGATCATATAATTTCAGAGGTTCGAAGTGTGAAGTAGGCCACAAAAGAACCTTCAGTTCTTCATCCCACTTCATCCCCTTCAATATCTAATGTTGAAGAAGAGTTTGAGCCTTCAAACTTCACGTTGGAGGATGAAAGGATCCATGGTGAGCAAGTTGCAAATTAGGAGGACACCATGGAGGAGGTAGACCACATGCAATAGGGAAACAAAGAGGCATATTGCATGTTAGACTTGGAAGATTTCTTTGATGGAGAGGAGCCTGAGGAGATAACATCATTTTCTCCTCCATCATCCACCTTCCAAGCATATGAGCCTGCTACCATGAAGGAGAAAATTCAAGTACAACATCCTGCACTTCATAGCAGCCCTCTCAGGACCAAGGTTGGAAGACATGAGTCTTCCATGTTCTTCATAGGAGAAGGAAGAGAAAAGGAAAGAGGATGTCATCATCCCTCTCACACCATCCATCTAGGAAGGTCAGCAAGAAGACTCCATTCTTGGAGTTAAAACTCAGAGAAAGGGGCACATCCAAAGGATTAGACCATGCCTAATCAGGTACTTGGCTTCATTGGAGCCAAGGGAGAAGCCAAAACTAGTCATGCCTACTTCAAGGCATGAGGATGAGTATCAACGTACAAAGGGTTACCATCAACACCTCAAAGAGCCCAATGCCAATCAACTTGAGGAGGTATTATTTGTTGATGTTGATACCTTGATGATTTGGGTGGAGGATCGACTTATAGTCAGTTTTTCACTCATACAAGCAGCCATATTCAGTGTCAAATCACTTACATGGATGCCCCTTTTGAGAAAAGGAAGATACTTCTCCCTGTCAGTTAGAAAAAAAATTTAAGTCCCTTTTCTCTCAGGTTAGTATAGAAGTAGGAGTAGATTTTTTTTTCAGGAGAAGAAGTGCTTGTGTACACTCTATATGTCTCATTTGAGGCATGTATGAATTTTGTCTTTGTACATAAGTTTTGTTCGTATTGCTCTGGAGGTGTAGAGGCTAGGCCCTTCAGTATTCATGACAGAGAGACCCATAGTTTCTTGTAACAGTTGCTAGTTTTAAATAAAACACAAATACAGAGAAACTAAAATCAGATTCGAGACAATCCATTCTCGGGAATAGGTAAAGCCCCAGAGTGGGGCGAGTTTGGGGTAAAAGGATAGGAAATTGAAGAGAAGTTTCAAAGTAAAAAATATCAATATCAAGATATCATTCTTGACTCCATGCCCAATGGATGCTTCAAGGCAAATGATCTCTTCATCTAGCAAATGATTTCCCCGTAAGTTGCCAAATTGTTATCTCAATTTTTCCCCGTAACATAATTCATCAAACATGACCCTATGCAAAATAAAATCCAAGGGATGGTTCCATCGCTCAAGCCCACATTTCAAATCCAACAAAAAGGTTACATGCAGGTTCTACAATGGAATACCAGACCGGGGAAGAGAAAAGTGTCAAAGAAAACCAAAGGCTCTCGAAATAAAACAGGAAAATTCAAAGTCTTCGAGCTTCACAAATGATTCATAGTAAGCCCAAATTGGCTAAGTATGGAGGAGACAACGGAAGCTTCCACATGCCCGATCAAGTGCATCTCCAAAAGTAAATCCAAAAGTAAAGACTCAAACAAGTACGTGCTTTCCACATAGTCCAAGTTAAAAAGTGGGACAAAGCTAGTGGAAGCTATCAAGTGTCCAAACGACACACCTTCAAGGGTCGAAGCCAAATCCGGAGACTCAAACAAGCACTAAGACTCCACGTGTCTCGTGTCTCGAGGAGGGTAGAGTCAATAGCTAAAAATTTAAAAAAGGGGGTAGATCGGGCCTAAAATGAGTAAGTATTAAGGTGTCGGTGGAAGAAGCCACATGTTGACATGACACTCCTTCAAAGGTAAAATCCCGAGAGGATTTTTGAATGCACGTGGAGCCTCCATGTGTCCAAGGTCGAGACATATGACCCTACCAAGAAAAAATGGACTTAACCAAAATAAAAGGAACATAGCAAGCCGCGAAGGTGCCACGTGTCTCTTTGGTGCAACTTCAAAAGTAAAATCCAAAAGTGGTCCCCTAATGAGCGTTGGTTTTCCACGAGGCCATGTTGAAAAGTCAAGGTGAGTCATCGAGGCAATTCAAAATTTTTGGCTCAAAAGGTGTAAAGTATAAAAATGAACCGCACCTCCACTGATGCCCAAGGAGCCACATGTCAGGCCTAAATTACATGTGGGCCAACGGTCCTGGGGAGGAATTTTCTCCCAAATGGAAAATGTGGACCATTGGGCCTGAAGATGTTTTTTTGACAAAAATGAGTTGTGGAGTTGGGGGCATTTTTTACATTTTGTATTTTTTTGTGCCAAAAGGCACAAAGTGACTTTTGGACCTCATGGACCCGCTTCCGTAACTAGTTTTTGCCTATTTTTTTACGGACCCAACTCAAACATTAAAATGGGCATATCTTTCGATCTAGTACCCAAATTAAAAAAATTTGCACCATTGGAAAGTTATCAACCTCGTCTATGCCATGGGAGCATGAAACTTTAATTTTGACAAGGTTAGGTGGGTAAAAATGGGAAAAAATATTTCAGGCCATTAATGCAGAATCTAATTGCTTCAACTACCAAATCTAATTTTATTTGATCCATCGTTCTTCCTTCTTCAACATGCCAAATAGACATAGGGAACCAGACTTGAAAAGATTGTGGGAAGATTTTTGGTGGGCATTGATGGTTGGTGGTTGGATTTTAAGAGCAGAGCCGAGTTTATCTTCTTTCCTCCAAATTTAATCATCTATATATTGTAAAAACTTCTCATTTAAGAAGGGGAGACATTCTAGGATGTGGGGAAACTCTTTCAAAGTCGTTTCCCAACTCCATTTGAGCTGCAAGCCTTCTCCTACACCTAGAAAGCGTATTTGTGCCTCTGACCACCCATGTAATAGTCTGTGCATCTTATAAAGAAATAAAATATTGTTTTGTGGCATCTTTCAACCATTGGCATTGTTTTGTTGTTTCTATATGCCTCTTTATCTCATTTTTCTCCCTGTGTATGTATTTCATGTTTACAGGTGTAAGATGTCGTGCTTCATGGAGTTTCGATGGAGGATTTGAATCTAGGTCTGTGTCACTTTTGTCTGACCTCCCTCAGTCCCCTTTTCCTTGTTTCATTCTCCCTCAACATAGTATCTTGCCACTTCCTTTTATGGTGTATCACCACTTAGTGTAGGCTCTTTCACCCCTCCCCTCTCTCCTTGTCCCCTTGGAATGGTTAGATTAGGATAGATTAGATTCTTCCTGCACTGGAGTAGCTTGTTGCAGGTAGATTAGGAAGCAAGAACTCGACTTTCTCTCGGAGGTCCATCTCAATTTTTACAAGTCCCATGGCCTCGAGAGATGGTCCAATCTTGTGCAATCACACCAAATTCCCCACTCACAACTTGGAGGCCATTCGGGGTGCTATGATTATGCACTAACACTATGCATAGTAAAATTGAATGTATAACAAAGTGGTTGTAGTTATTTTGAATACATGTGTTTTAGTGAAAATGAAAGAGAACAAATGTGGGATAAGGAATGTTGAATTTTGTATTAATAAAAATAAAAATTTTAGAAGTAGATTTAGATCCTTTTACTCTTGGAATTGAAAGGAAATTAGTGGAACAAAATGAAAATGATGTTTGTAAGTAGTTGTACTTTTATTGGAATAGATAATGCTTTAAAATGACTATTTTTATCGAATAATTCAATAAATGGAACTAAACCTCGTAATCGTAAAATTTAGGTGTATACAATTAATCTCGAAATGCATTTTACTACATTTTAGTAACTTTTGTTTTTGAGAAAACTCGACTTTCGGTTCTATTCCTAAGGAAAAGTACATTGCGCCCTATGTATAGTGCTTTCTGTCTCAGAATCGATGCTCGAAAGGTGGCGGTCTCGAACCTCTACTCCATAAAGAGGTGCTTCATGGTTTGTCGGCCCGGTAGGGTGCTAGTCCCAGGACTACCATGCACTTCTGGGCTATGGTTCTGTCGACGCTATAAGAACTTCTGATCCACACCTGTAATTTTTAACTTGTATATACTAAATTCTAAGTTTATAAATTTACCTAAGAAACTACCAAAAATTAAATAATGCTCAAATATTGTTTTTAAAGAAATTAAACCTACAAATTGTAGATAAAAAAGTTTCTTTCTCATTTAAATTTATGAGGGTAGGGTTTTCCCAAATAGAGAACCCAAATAAACATAGCTTTGAAACAAAACTAGATTGGTAAAGAAAACCCCTTCAATCCTTGAATGAAACAAATTACAATGATAAAAATTACAACTAAACTAATCTAAGCTTGATCTCCTTGCAGAATCTTCCATAGCTCTTCCTCTCTTGCTTCCATTTGCTTCCTTCTCTCCAACCTACAAATTTAACAAAGGAAAAGTGACCAAATGAGGAAAATAGAATAAAGGAAAGGTTTTAATAAGAATTCATAAGGAATTTTAGGGCTAGTTTGGAACCTTAGGATCTAGTGGCCACAATTGATTTGATCTAAGGGTTGAGGATCAACCCTACTTTTGTTTGGTAGAAATGTATTTTTAAATGTTTAAATTAAATCCTTAAGGGTATGTGTAGATGGGTGAATGGGGCCATTTAATTTCCTTGGGGTGCCAAGTCCTTATTAGTTCTTAGCATGTTTTAGAATTTTAATAAAAAGTACTTTAAGCTATTAGGATAATGAAGATAAATTAATTAAGCATGAGGTTAACCATATTAGGATTGAACATCAAATAAAGAAGAGAAAATAATTAACCAAGTGAATTAAACGATGGAACCTTCCTAGTTGAATTTTAATTAATCGACCTTAGAGGTAAAGTAATTTTAATATTTAATCTTTTAACTAGACTTGGCCTATCAATCGTGAAGTTGAGTTTAGTGGTGTAAGTTAATTTAATGTACCCTAGGGGTTAACACCTTTGTAACCTTTCAACTTTAACAAAAAAAAGTCGTAATTTTCGGGATAAGTGTCAGGTTTTAACGTGTTCCTAGAATGCCATTTTTGCGGGTGTTACACAAAACAACACTCTAAACCCCGTACATGATATTTTAAGCACCGTATGTGTTCCTTACTATTTAGAGATCCACATCAAGCATTAACTCAACCTCATTTGACCATTTGCATTCTCTTCATCGCATATCTAGGAACCTTGTCACCCGCTTTACAGTTTTTAAGGAGCTATTAAAACTAAAAAGTTGGGTTTCATTCTTACCCACCATTTAACACCTAAGGAACAAAATGCTTATCGGCCTTCGCAAACCTCAACTATTTTTACTTGAAAATTTCCTGAACCTTCGGTTTGGGAAAATCACATTCTGGTTAGTTTGTCAAAGAGGTTTTATAGCCTTCTCGTCACAAATTCACTAGTTCAAACTTTACCGATTACGATCGATGGCTCGGGAAAACTCGTCCCCATTTGAAACCCATTTACTAGTTCTCGCTTATGTCAACTCTAATGAATTCTCCATATATAGGGAACTTGTAGTAAATTTCTCGTTGCAAATTCGTCCATCAAATTGTAGTTTTGGGCGTGTTTTACTGATCCTCGAGATAGCTTTGATTGTTTAACTAGGCCAATTACGAACTATGGCCTCGAAAAATGGCACATGCCAATCGTAAATTGTTCACCATTTCTAAATTTTGCCGAGTTCCTATGAATTCTTGGTATATAGTGAGATATAATGAAATTCACCCATGGTTTGTTTTCTCATCAAAAGACAACATTTGTAAGTGGTTTCTTAGCCTCCGAGCCTAAATTGAGTGTTTTTCAACCAACAGGCATTGTAAAATAAAGTTCAAGGACCCCTATCGGGTTACCAAACAGGCACAAAACTTGTTGACACTTGTAAATAAATATTTGAAACTCTATCTTGTGACTTGTTGTGTGAAATTTAAATTTTGGGAAAATATTGTTTCTCTGTCTTCCCTATCTTTTTCTCTCTCCTTGTTTAAGAAATGTAGTGAAATTAAATGAAATAAATTTGTGTCTCTATTGATAGGCACTCCAAGAAGAATGAATGTATTGCTATATATTTTAAATGATACAGTTCACGCCTTTATATAGGCCGATAGGGAAGAGCCGTGAGGGAAACAGTTATACAACTGTCCTTTAACAAATACTAACACACAAATGTATTAATTATCTAACATTCCCCCCCTTAATACATTGCTCTTACAAATGTACCCCCTAAATAAATCAAACTTCACCTTGCCGAGAGGCTTGGTGAGAATATCTACAATCTGAGAATCAGTAGGGCAGTACTGGAGCTGAATTTGGTGGTTCAAGACTCTGCCACGAATGTAGTGACATTCGACCTCAATATGCTTTGTTCGTTCATGGAAAACAGGATTCTTCACAAGCTTCAACACACCTTGATTGTCGCAGTGAATGATGGGAGGTTTCTCTTCGTGAATCCCTATATCCGCAAGAATGCGACATAACCAAATTGCTTCGCACACGCCTCCTCATGCAGCACAAGCGGTATTCAGCCTCGGTGGATGAGAGAGCAACAACAGCTTTGCTTCTTGCTGATCCAGAGATAGGTCCGCACTCCGAGATGAAAACATATCCTCAAGTGGATTTCCGTCATCAACGGATCCTGCATAGTCCGAGTCAGATATCCCTCGTAAGAAGAACTGAGTGTTCTTCTCGATACTCCGCACCAAAGTCAACTCGTACCTCGATATCTCAACACATGCTTTGCTGCTATCCAATGAAATTTCTTCGGCTCCCGCATAAATCTAGCGAGATAGCTCACAAAGCAAAGCAAAGATTTGGTCCGGTATAAGTCAAGTAAATGAGACTCCCACAAGCCGCCCGTAGTGAGTGCCATCTACCTGTGGTGAATCCTGGAATCTAGATAGTTGTAAACCTTTTTCCATAGGTGTGGACATTGGTTTACAATCTGACATCCCATACTTTTCCAGGAGTGTCTTGGCATATTTCATCTAGGAGACGATGATATGATTCTTCTTCTGCCATATCTCTAAGCCAAGACAATAGTGAAGTAGCCCCAAATCACCATGTTGAAGGATTTCTTCGATCATTCTTTACATCATCTACAAGATTGTCAGAACTTCCTGTGATCACGAGATCATCTACGTACAAAACCAGAATGACAATCTCTGTTCCTACCTTCTTGATATACAAATTTGTATCTGAGGGGCTACGAGTGAATCCATGCTGCAATAGGTGATCATCAATTTTTATATACCATGCCCTAGGTGCTTGTTTGAGTCCATAAAGAGACTTTATCAGATGACATACCTTCTGTGGTTGATGCTCGTCTACAAACCCTTCAGGTTGGGCCATGTACACTTCTTCTTGAGATCACCGTTTAGAAAAGCACTCTTGACATCCATCTGCTGAAGTTTCCATCCATTTTGTGTTGCCAGTGCACATACAACTCTGATGGTTTTGATCTTCGCAGTGGGTGCAAAGGTCTCGTCATAGTCAATTCCTTCTTGCTGAGCATAACCCTTTGCAACAAGTCGTGCTTTGTGTTTGTCGATTGAACCATCTGCCTTATATTTTGTTTTGAAAATCCATTTGCAGCCAATGGATTTCTTACCTGGAGGCAGATCGACAAGTTCCCACGTCTCGATTCTGAATCAGGGAATCATATTCAACATCCATAGCCTGTTTCCACTGTGGTTGGTCTAATGCCTCACGAACAGTGTCAGGTTTGGTGCTCTCAACAACTGAACTCATGAGTGCAAAATTTACCTCATGTCTAGCTTGACTTCGTGTTCTAACTCCCGTAGAAGTACCAGGAAGTGAGTTCAGGTGTGCATCCCTGATAGTACTCTGGACCCATTTCAGACGTTGGCGCTGCTGATGTGAAGATGTGTTTTCCAGTGTGCCAAGATCAACGAACAAGTCTCCACTCAGCTCTTCTTCTCTCTGAGAAGAATCATCTTGCTCATCATCTAGATGTGTGAGAAATCTATGTGACGAGGTCGGTACTGGATCTCCATTGTGTGGCAAGGAGTCAAAGGACGACTCATCACATACCACATCTCGACTCTCGTAGATCTTCTTTGTCTCAGGATCCATGAGACGATATGCCTTTGAGGTAGTTCTATACCCCAAGGAAAGACATGGTAGTGTCTTTGGATCGATCTTCTTCCTTCTCTTATCCGGAACATGCATATATCCAAGACAACCAAAAACTCTTAAATGATGAATAGAAGGTTTATGACCAGTCCATACCTCTTCCTGTCTTGTTCTGCAAGATCTTCGTGGGTGCCCGGTTGAGTAAATACACTGCTGTCTGGACTACTTCTGCCCAAAACTGATCCTCCAACTTGGCGGTTGAGAGCATACAACGAGCCATCTCCATGACAATCCTCACAGTGGCGCTGGAAATCCCGTGCTGTTGGGGCGTATAGGGAGCAAATCAAATGTTGCTTGAATGTCATGCCGCTTTGTGTATGCTAAGAACTTCTTTGACACAAATTCCCCCTCGATCCGAGCAGAGAGAAGAAGAGGCTTCCCAGTGATCGCCTGGTGGCTTCAGGTAGAAGGTCTAGAAATTGCAAGTGCCTCACTCTTCTTCCGAAGGAAATATACCCACATTTTCTGTGAGTAATCATCAATGATGAGCTGAAAGTATGCAAAACCTTGAAAGCTAAATTTGGCAGGGTCCGCACAGATCGGTGAAACGACTCAAGAGGCTCAGTAGAATGATAAGAGCTCTGTTTGAATGGACCTCTATGTTGTTTGCCCGCAAGACATCCCGAGCAAACAGGTAAGGAATGGGAGAGTGGAGGAAGCCCTCTTACCATTTCCTTCGCACTGAGTTGATGCAGAGCCCCGACAGAAAGATGACCATATCAAAAGTGCCAAAGTGCAGTGGACTCTGCCATTGATGCAGAGAGAGCAACGCTAGATGAAGTGACCGCATCCAGTGCAAATAGACGGCCCTTCAGAAATGCTTGAGCAATGACTGACTCTCCCTGGGAAATGATGCAGGACTTGACCCCTTTCTCAACAAAGAATTCAACCTGCATTCTATGGTTAAGAAGTTGACTTACAGACAAAAGATTTGAAGTCAAACCTGGAACATAGAGCACCTTTGTGAGTGTACATCTTCGTGTTCCAAGAGGAATGATGACATCACCAATCCCTGCTGCAATATACTCTTGATTGTCTGCAATGGTGATCCGATCTCCAGTGGGCCGGTCACTCAGAGTATGGAACAACTTCTTGTTGCCAGTCATGTGTTTGCTGGCACCTGAATCAATCAACCAGACATCTTCTGACGGCTGTGAAGTCTGTGAGACTAGAACAATGTCAGATTGAGTCGTATCTGGTACCTCTTCATCGGAGGTGGCATCCTGCTGAGCAGCAATGTGGCCCTTCTGCCTCTGATTACGAGCATGCCATCGGGATTTCTTGGAATATCCTCGGCCAGAAGTGCTCTCTTCGCCAGAATTTCCATACTTGCGACCATTGTAATAACAGTTCGCAGTCGTGTGCGTATCCGTGGAGCAAATGTGGCACCACCGATCCGCCTTGTGATTATGCTGCTTCTGGGGTGGCCGCTGTGGTGGCCGCTGTGAAGATGGCTGCTGAGCATGCTGCTTCTGATTTTGGGGGTAGATTGCCCTTTCCGAGGCTTATGTTTTTGCCTCGTGATGAGAGCCTTGTCTTCGAAGGCTTCTTGTACATTTTGCATGGCTTCTTCCCGCTGGAGATAATTCACTAGGGTTACAAAACTCACCTCCTGTTGAGTAATTGTCAACGTGGTGATCAGTGTCCGAAACCGTGAAGGAAGAGCTCGTAGGGTGAGCGGGACTAGCAACTTGTCATCCACTGGTTCACCGAGTGCAGAGAGTTCTGCACGTAACTCAGCTACACGCCACAAGAAGGCTTCTACTGATTCACCATCATGCATACTCATCGTATGAAGCTTTGTCTGAAGTTGCAACTTTTTCATCAGATTCTTAGCTTCGTAGATGGTACACAATGCGCTCCATGCCTGAGAAGAAGTAGTTGCTTCCCGAATGTATGGCTGCACCTCATCAGAAAGACTCAGGGTGATGAGCATTAGTGCTTTCGCATCAGCCTTTTCATATTTTTCCAATAGATCATCATCTGTGGGAGGGGCGTCTTTGCCAGAGACAATCCCCCAAAGATCTTCGAATTGAAGAATCGTCCGCATTTTGGTTTTCCATGTGGCGAAATTTAGCCCTTTCAAGAGTTGGGCATCGGATAGCAATATTTTTGGAGCAGACATTTTCAAAAACTCAAAAATGTATTTTATTTATTTATTTATTTTTCAAAAATGGCTACAATGCTTACTGAAGGAATCTGTCCCGAAGATGGGCTCTATAGGCTCGTGCAGTGAGACACCGACGCTCCTGTGGGCGTTCTATTTCGCATTCGTCATCTGCATCATAACCACGTTCAAGTTCTGCACGAATCCGCCGTGCTTGACATCGAACGTCGAACCAAAAGTATTCCAACAGTCCTCGGCGCACAATCTCGTCAAAGAGAATGTTACCAGTGTTGTGTAGCTCGTTGACCAAGGAAAAGAACAGCCCAGTGGTGTCCTCGTTGTCATTCAATGCCCAAATATTTGGTGCATTGCTTGCGGTGCTTTGTGCATCGGAAATTTGAGACATACGTGCACACACAGTTTTGTAATTTCCCGGCTTTGCTCACACATACAGGGGTTTCACGTTGGATTCACCTCCACGCCAGCAAGTGCACGAGTCTCCCTTGGTCGTTCCAGCGCACAGTAAATGCTCCCCACGTTTCTAACCAGCAATGAACAGCAAACACGTTTGGGGCACAACAGGTTGAGTCTCCTCACGTTTCTAAACAGCAAAGAAGGCGCACCAGTCTCCTCCACGCATAGATTTCTTCTCTCCACGCACGCACAGGTTCACACCAGCAAAGGACTCTCCAACACGCACAGGCACTCAAACTTTTCTCCCTTCACGCGGCACCAGTCTCCTCCACGCGGAACAGGCAACCTTGCTCCTTCACGCGGGACAGTAACTTTGCTCCCTTCTCCTTCACGCGAGACAGTACAGCTTTTTCCTTCACGCGCTAGTCTGCTCTTCCTCTCTTCCTCCACGCACGACCTGCTCTGAAACCAATGATAGGCACTCCAAGAAGAATGAATGTATTGCTATATTTTTAAATGATACAGTTCACGCCTTTATATAGGCCGATAGGGAAGAGCCGTGAGGGAAACAGTTATACAACTGTCCTTTAACAAATACTAACACACAAATGTATTAATTATCTAACATCTATCCCTCTTCCTTTGAATACTGATTATTATTATTTTTATTATGTGAAGAGGAAATGAAAAACTTTAATTATGCTAGATCTAGGTGGATACAACGCGTAATTTATCGCTGATTTCATGCTCACACGCTTTACAGGATGGAAGTGAGATGGTGAAAAGGAGGGGTGTAATTCATTTTCTATTATTGTAATTTATATATATTTACTGGAAAATGTATATATGTATAATTTAATTTCCATGTAAGAAAATTTTATACTTGAAATTTGGTATTATGTATGAGACGCTAGTTTTCTGATCCTTGGGAAATGTTTATTTAATCATAGGTGGCATTTTTATTTAGATTCGGTATGGTAAAAAAGGTGGTTATGTATGTTAAATGAAATAAAATTTAATATATTATAGTGCATTGTCATTGTGAAATTTATTATGAAATATCGTGAGTGTTGTGTTATTTAACTATCAAATATAGAAAAGAAACCTAACTCTAACAATCAATGTTAGTTTAAAACATGTGCATATCTACCTTTCTCGCATGGTCTTTCTTAAAATAGAAGGAACCAAAACATTATAATGAACTTAAATATCTACAAATTGATGAAACCTTCTTGCTTAAGTAAATAAGATCCCTAGTTTGAGTTATCACCATAGCTGTATGTTTAGCGACATTGGCATGAACCTATCAATTAGGAACGACATGGTCAAGATTCTATCTGGAGTATGTGGTTCCCTTCTAGGATTGCTAACCATGTGTGTGGTAAGGATATTGTGTTATCTTCAGGTCCTACAATGTGTTGAGTGGTGAAGACTGTTTTAGAAGTCACCTTAAGATTCATTTTGTGAAGCAACAACTATGCGGCGTAACATTACCATATATGGAGTAAGTAGAACTAACACTTCCTTAGTATCCTAATGGAAAACAAAGCCTTATGAAGTTAGATCTAGAACTTAACTTCATCATCGAATGAATTCCTTGTGCAATCTAGACAATACAATTGAAGCTAGTCAAATAGTTGCTTTATGAATTAAACTTTTTATTACGTATCTCTTTAGTTCCTCTGAGCCAAATGTGTTATATTGGCTAGTGACAATATAACACCTTGGTCTTTTATAGATGGTTTATAGGGTAAATATGGTTTCTCACCTTAATCTGATATATAATAGGGCGTAGAGCCCTAAGTGTAAATTGGAATTAAACTAAACCTCGGTTGATTAAGAGGTTAACTTGTGGGTAGAAACTTGTAGGTAACATATCAAATAAAGTGGTGGAGGGATGATTCAGACAAAGATGTTGACATTTTTATTATTTGATATGTTGTTTTACGAGCTAAGGCTTGATGTCTAAGTGTTAGAAACTCAATGAATACCCCTTTGGTCTCTCGTATAAGGCCACATAGTTATGGTAATGTGTTATTTCTATATATATGTATTTTATTCATAACTTGAATATTTTATTTTTATTGCTAGAACCAACTATTTTCTTGATTAACATGTTCTTATATTTTGGGAATTTGATTTGATTGTTGCACTAACATGCAAATTTTTGCACTAACTATCGCTAATTGACATTTTCTTTACTTATATATATATAAGTTTAAATGTTTATAGCCTAGCCCAAGGTTGGAGGTTTTTTCCACTTGGCATTTGAAATGCAGTTGTTATGTTGGTTCTAATGTCATAGTGTGTCGTTGGAATAAGGTCATGGGATTCATCATGGAGTGGTGGAACATATGGGCCCAGTTTGTTGTATGAGGGTATTCCCAAGGCGTTACATATAACTAGCAGATTTTGAACTAGGAGTTATTATGTCACTTGGGTTAAGGGTGTCTAGACTCTATGTACCTAGGGCCATAGGGTGACCGACCTCTTTTAGCGAGACATAAGAGACGTGAGGGAGACATAAGAGACTTGAGGGAGGCATAAGAGACTTGAGGGAGGTATAAGAGAATTGAGGGAGGCATAAGAGACTTGAGTGTTTGTGTGTGATTAGTGCACTGGGAGGTATTTTATTTTGTGATGCTTTAGGAGGTATATGGAGTTGTTTTGTGATGCTTTGGGAGGTATAAGGATTTTTTTTGTGATACTTTTGGAGGTATATGGAGTTGTTTTGTGATGTGTTTAGATGTGTATGTTATTTATTTATGATTTATGTGTACTCATGTAAGTATGGGTATATTTTGTGATGTGAGGATTGAAGCTTCTCATTGAGGGTACATTTTGATCCATTTTTGACACTATGTAGCTAAAATTATTATTTCAAGTTGCATGAAACCTTTATATGTGTACATGTTGGAGATTCCATGTTGTTGTATTTGTTTATGTTATGAATACTTTTATGTATGGAACATGTGTTACAAGTACTATATTGTGAGTTTTATGTATGTTCTTTCCATGGTTTGGTTGATTTCTTGTGATGTGATATGGTTGTGAAGGTACATATAAAGTTTTCTTGTAAACCATTAGTGTTGTGTTTGGCCTTGATGTGGTATTGTGATGTTAGTTTCTTTTGGGCACCCACAAAGAAAAATGAATAAACTAAAATTTTAAAACAATGAAATATTAAGAGATTGAGATTGATAAATATTGTAAAGGGAAAATAGTAACTACGTAATAATGTAAACTGAAAAACTGCCAATCTTCACATAACAGTAAGAACATGTCAAACCTAGCCTCCTTCCTTGTGTTTGGAATTTTGCAACAAGTATCTTTTCATTGGTGACATGAGTCTCTGACTGTTCATCCTTTCGTATGAGTACCCTCTTCTAACCTTGGCATTACGTCATCAAGGATGATGCTCTTATAAGGGGAGGGAGATGTGGTTCCCGTATAAATAAATGAATAATTAAATATATTAATTAAATTAAATTATAAAAAAAGGAGGGGAAAATAATGCGTTGGTGGGGAAGGAGGTGGAAGAATTGAAAGGGGTTGGTGAAGGACGGTGGTCCATGTGTTATGGTGGTGTGTTAAGAGAGAGAATTAGAAAGGAATTTGAAACCAAAAACACCGGACTTGTCATTTTCCTACATAATAGTACATGCACTCTATTGAAATCTAGAGGCATTCATCATACGCTGGAACACAAGTTGGTGCTGAAAATTTATCAATAATTGGATAATCGTAGTGAGTGTAGAAGTTGGAGATGTCGAGGACATACCCATGCTAAAACCAAGTTAACATTGTAAATATAGCAATAATTGGATAGATTGCAGAGAGGGAAATTTAAGGTTTCATTGAAAAGGATTAGAAACCTTCAAGGAAGTTCTATTGGTAGGTGTAGATTTGGCCTCCATAGCCTTTTCCAGCTTCCTCCCAGCCTACGCCAAAAGGTGAATGCTAGAATGCAGGGCATGGACTTCTATCAAAGCATAATCGAAATCTATTATTTTTTTCCACCTCCCATGTAGCCTCTTTCAAAATGGGATTTTTAGAGAAAGGCACGGATTCCTCGTGAATAATCAGTTGAATTAAGTTTTCTATATTTTCATATGGAGTATTTTTGTCAACTACTAGGATCTGGAAGATGACTGAGTGGTGTCATCTATTACATTTCCTTTTCTCTTTTAGATATGTGTACGAAGACAAATGTTCGTAAATAATAAGAAAACCTAGGATAGAGAGGACTCATGGGGATGCATTTTCTTCCCTGCACAACTCAATCCTAGCCTTATTCTAGTCAAACAATGTTGTGTGAAATAACCTCATCAAATCTCACAAAAATACCCATCAGAAGTGTTTTTTGTGCTCCATATAACATCTTTTTGCATACCATCTGCATATTCATCTGAATACCTCCTATAATAATTACTAGGGGCGAGTTGATTCATTTAGACAATAGGAAATTATAGTTGCAGATATCTTAAAGGGGACAATAAAATTTGATTAGGAAAACATCATTGGGAGTAGAGGCTTTGTAAAGATCCCAACACAAAAAACTTATTTCCTTGCAAGGGTATTGCTTACATGGGAATGATCACTTGTTGATTTAATCTTATTAGAAAATAGAACCTTGAATTATTGGTTGTATGAAAGGCCGATGGAGATGTGATACTAGAATAGGATAGCAAGAGAAAGGTAACTTAAGAAATACGTAGAGGATTGGAATAATTACATAGGGTATGTAAATAGCATATAGTGCATCGGGATATCGAATCGAGAAATATTATCTTAAACAAAAAATTTGAAGCCATTTAGTAGATCTCAGCCTTTCAAGGGAAATTTTTTAGTATGACACACATGTGACATTAGAACTTGTGGGAACACTTGATACATCTCACATAAATAAATACAGTCTTGGATAGCCACTCTCATAGGTGATGTTTTCAAATTTAGTGTTGTGATCTTGGAGCCCCTCATAACTACTTTGCTCATTGTTCCCAGGCATGGTTTGTCTCATCTTCTCCTTCATAATTCTCATAATTTAGTTTTACATTTGTAACTAAATAAATTTAAAACCTTGGGTATCTCACATTTGATTATTTTATATAAACGTGATTTTCAAAATAATAAAACAAAATTTTGCACTTATGTTATCCAAATAACACTTGGTATGCAAAGCATAAACTTAAACGCCTCCTTCAGACAAAATCTAGAAAACTCTGTAACTAAGACTATTAGCATGAAACAACAAAACTTCTCTTTATGATTTATATTACTGACTTGTAATTTGATCATCGGTTGTGAGTTCTGACAAAACCTTATGCCTTTATTAGACCTAGGGTATCAAAATTTGGTGTTGGTTTCATTGGTATTGGCGACATCTAGTTAATTCATCAACTAAAACAACGTTATGTCTTACCTTGAAGTTAGAATTATGTAATTTCTAGAGACTTTCAAAACAGCAGTCTCAACCCCATATATGAGATGTCAAGCATCCTATGTGTTCCTTTTTATGTAGAGATTTGTGTCAACCATTACATCAACCTTGTTTGATCATTTGCGCTCTCTTCACCACATCTGTAGGAACCCTCTCACTCTATTTTGCACTTGTAGGGAGCTGTTAGAACTGAAAAATTGCTTATCCACCTTATGCAAAGCATCAAGTATTTTTAATAGAAAATAGCCTAGAACATTTGGTTTGGGAAAATCACATTCCTATTTATTTTGGAAAATAGGTTTTGTAGTCTTCTGTCACAATTTTACTAGGTAAAACTAGACCAATTACGATCAGTGGCTCCGGAAAACTTGTCACCATTTGAAACCCATTTACTAGCTCTTAGTTCTATCGACTTTGAAAAATTATCCATATATAGGGGAACTGTTAGTGAAAATCATAGCACCCCTGAACGTCTGCAACTAGATGGTTTGAGACTCTCAGTGTGATTGCATAACATGGAGCATCTCTCAAAGCATGGGACTTTAAAATCGAGAGAGGTCTCCGGATGAAGGCCTTCCTATTCCTCTATTCAGGTGCACACATAATTTTTATAGAGGATATAACATAAAATCTATTGTAACTTACCAAGGAGACAGGGTTAAGAAGATGCAAGAAATTAAACCTAAACTAACAGAGGTGATGCACCAAAGGAATGTTAAACACCGAATTTTCTATCAAACACAGACCATTAAAATGTAATACAACTACCATGCATAGATAACCAATATTGCAATGAAAGATCAGATAAAGGAAATGAACACAAAAGAGGGTTGAAATCATCCATAAACATGTATTATTACTTCACAAATTGATACAGAGCATTACAATGGCCAAGAGGAAAAAAAAATTTGTATTACGGTCTTAATAGAAAATTTCCAACTCTTTCAATGAGCCAAGCTCTTACTTGATTGATAGATGAAGCAAAGAGAGGAGAAGAAAAGAAGTGGTAAATCTGATCTGGAAGCTTAGCTACCAGCAATCAATGTCCCTATAGATCCGCCCACAATATTTCAAGTCTACCTCTCTATGTTTTTGAGGTCGTGTTTTGAAGAAGGAAAAATGGCGAGATCAAATAAAATCTGATCTCGGTTTGTCAAGCAATCGAGATCATTCATTAATAAACACAATATGTTTTCCTATTTTTCACCCACATAACCTTATCAAAATTAAATTTTCAGGGCTTCCATGGCGTAGACAAGGTCGAGAATTTTCCAACGGTGCAATTTTTTTTTAATTTTGAGCACTGCATCAAAAGTTATGACCATTTGAATACTTGGATCGGATCCAAACAAAAATGGTGAAAAAAATGTTTTGTAAAAATCGGTCCGCGTGCCCAAAATTCACTTTGCACCTTTTCGAAGCAAAAGCCAAAAATTCAAATTACGTCCGATGACACGCCTTCCTATTTTTGACTTGAAACATGGCCATGTGTAGAGTGGCATGCATTTGGGGGCCACTTTTTTATTTTGATTTTGAACTTACACCGAAGAGACACGTGGCTCCTTCTGTGGCTTTACTCTATTTCTTTGTTTTTTGCCTAAGTCCATTTTGTTTGACTGGGGGCCGCATGTCTGACCCTAGACACATGGAGGATTAATGCACATTTGGGACCTACCACCAGATTTTACCTTTGAAGTTGCGCAGACGAGGCACGTGGAGGCTTCATTTGTCTCTTCTTTCATTAGCAAATTAAAACATCAATACTCTGTCCCTTTTTGACTTTTGGACACGTGGAAATCCATTGTTTGTTTGGGGACTAGCCTTTAGGTCTAACCTTTGAAGATGCACCGATTGGAAATGTGGAGGCCTCCATTGTCTCTTCTTTCTTTAGCCAATTCAATGGCCATCTTTTCCCCATTTCAGACTTGGGACACATGAAAGCCGGCACTCATTTGAGTCTCTACTTTGGGCCGTGCCTTTGAAGTTGTGTCGATGAGACACGTGGCTCCTTCGACATCTTAGCTATGTTTCTTTTATACTTAGCTGATTTTGGGCTTGTTGCTTTTCTCGGTCCCTCACTATGTGTCAAAGTGGCACATATTTGGGGTCTTCCTTTTTAGGTCACATCTATGAAGTTACACTATTGAGGATCATGGAGCTTCCCTGACCCTTCTATTGTTATCTTGTTTAAGCCCGCTCTACCCCTTTTTTCAGCTCTAACCACGTGGTAATTAAAGTGCTTGTTTAGAGACCCTATTTCTCTTGCACCTTTTGGAATTGCATCGAGATGACACGTGGAACCTTCTGCCTCTAGTTAGTTTATACTTATCCGGTTTGGGCCTCGAGTTGGATCGTATGTGAAGTTCGAAAATTCATTCCCCTTGATTCAATATTTTTCTATCGAGCTCGATCTCCTTCAACAACGTTCAGCCTCATTTGGCAAGCCTGCTCTAAGTTGTAGAGCCCGCTTTGCCCGCCGATTGTTGGATTTGAATGTGGGCTCACAGGACAAATCCGACCCTTAAATTTTCTTCTATACAGGGTTGTATTTGATGAATTTTTCCGAGAAGGGAAAACTTGGGATAACGGGAACTTGTAGGAAATTGTTCATTTCACATTCGTCCATAGAACGGTAGTTTTGGACGTGGTTTTTTGAGTCCTTGAGCTAAGTTTTGGTCATTTGCAACTAGGCCAATTATGACCAATCGCCTTGGAAAAATATCTGCTAATTGTAAACATTACACCATTTCTGAATTCCGTCAGTTACTATGAATTCTTGGTATATAGGGGATATGTTTAAATTTATCCATGGTGTGTTTTCTCATCGGAAGACAATGTTTGTAAGTGGTTTCTTATCGTTTGATCCTAATTTGAGCGTTTTTAATTAAGCAAGACAACTTTAAAATAAAGTGAAAGGACCCCCAGTTGGGTTACTAAACCACCATGGAAACTTGTCAAAACTTGTAAATAACTATTTGGAACTCTATCTTGTGGCTTGTTGTGTGAAATTTAACTTTTGGAAAAATAGTGTTTCTCTCTTCCCTATGTCTTTCTCTCTCCTTGGTTAAGAAATGTAGTGAAATGAAATGAAATAAATTTGTTCCTTTATCCCTCTACCTTCGAATGCAAATTATTACTATTATTATTATTATTATCTAAAGAGGAAACTAAAAATGTTAATTATGCTCGATCTAGGTGGATGGAATGTCATGATGTTTTTGCTGATTTCATGCTCACACATTTTGCAGATGAAGTGAGATAGTGGAAAGGCGAGGTGTAATTCATTTCTTATTATTGTAATCTATATATGTTATTGGAAAATGTATATATTTATAATGTCATTTCCATGTAATAGAAAATTTTCTAGTTGAAATTTTGTAATATGTATGAGATGCTAGTTTTAGGAATGCCTTGGGAAATGTGCATTTAATAATAGGTGCCATTTTGATTCAAATTTAGGTTTGGTAAAATAAAGTTGGCTATGTATGTTAAATGAAATCAAATTTAATATATTATAGTGCATTCTCATAGTGAAATTTATTATAAAATTTCGGGAGTGGTGTGTTATTTAACTAGCACATATAGAAAAGAAACCTAATTATAATAGTCATCCTCTGTTTAAAACATGTGCATATCTACCATTCTCGCATGGTATTTCTTAAAATAGAAGGAACCAAAACCTTATAATGAACTTAAATATCTACACTCGATGAAACCTTCTATTAAGTAAATATGTCCCTAGTTTGAGTTATCGCCATAGTTGTATGTTTAGTGACATTGGCATGAACTTGTCAATTAGGAACGACATGGTCTAACTTTCTTCCGAGTATGTGTTTCCCTTCTAGGAATGATAACCATGCATGTGGTAGGGATATTGTTTTCTCTTCGGTCATTATCTTTGTGTTGAGTGGCAAAGACTGCCTTAGATGTCACCTTAAGATTCATTTTTCAAAGCAACGACTATTCGCGTAACCTTACCATATATGTAGTAAGTAGAAATAACACTTCCTTAGTATCCTATTGGACAACCAAGTCTTACAAAGTTAGATATAGAACTTAACTTCATCATCGAACAAAACCCTTGTGGGATCTAGACAACATAAACATAGCTAGTGAAATAGTTGTACTATGACTTAAACTCTTGTTAATGATCTCTTTAGTTCCTCACAACTAAATGTGTTACCTTGGCTAGTGACAATATAGTGCCTTGGTCTTTTACAAAGGATTTATAGGGTAAATATGTTTTCACACCTTAATCTGATCTATAATAAGGTGTAGATCCCTAAGTAAAAATTGGAATCAAACTAAACCTTAGTTGATTAGGAGGTTAACTTGTGGGTAGAAAATTGTAAGTAATTCCTTGCAAACGAAATTGATTTGAAAGATGTTGACTTAAGAGAAACCAGGAAACTAGAAACTTGGTCCCATAATCCCTTGTTATGCCCTTTTATGACATTAAGAATTAAAAAAATTCACATGTGGAATCGTGAAATGTGGACATCTGGGAATTACCTTGAAAACAAATCACTTTTGGTTCGTGTGTAGTATAAATGCTTACAGTCATGTACTTCTTCAAGATGTTAGACAAGTTCTTTTGTAACTCTTTTTGTTATAAAGTGACTCCAATAAGAGACCTAAGAAATAATGTAAACGAGATAAAAAAATAGAGTATATGTGATAATTGTTTAGGAACAAAATTTCACTTGAAGTCCTTATTGTTGATTTAAGGATTGACATTTTGTTAAAAATGACTACAAATTGATCTTGGTGGGACTAGGCATTTGAGCCAATATAGATTCCACTAAAAATAAAATAGAAATAAAAATTATGATGTGTAAATGCTAAATTGAATCAAACTAATTTGGAACTAAAAAAACCATAGTATGAGAACAAATGTGCTTCTAATGGAAAGAATTTTAGAGGAAATGGAAATTTTAACCTTTACCTCCTTTGAATTGTATTATTTTCCCTCAAAACTTTAGGTTGGTTTCCTTGCATAATAAGGGTAAATTTAATTTTCAACTAAACACATTTTGAAAAAAAAATGTTTAACGTAAGAAAGAGTTATTGTGAAATTCATAGCTTCTTAAAATTGACATTAATTAAAAAATTATCTATGGATAATTAATGATATTCGATAAAGGAATCAATCATACATTCTCCTTTAAAGAATACTATTTCCTTGTAAAGTAAAGTACTTGAATATTGTAGAAGTAGGAAATTTTAAATGTTAGGTATTTAATTCTCTTGAAAACTATAAGGTCATACAATGGAAACCTAAATTTAATGAAGATGTAAACCATAAAAAGGCCATGTCGTGGAGTATGCCTACCTAAAATTTCTTATTGTAATTGCGTCATTCTCCTAGTTTATGTCATTGAGTATGACATTGATGGGTGCCCTATGTTGTCCTATGGTATGAGTGGGATCATGTTTATGTAAGTGTCTTATGTGTTGTTGATTTTATTTACTTTGAGACCTTTTGGTGTTGTGTAGTGAGCAATGTAAATAAAAAAATATTCTTGTATTTTTACTGTTGTATTGTGTGTGTAAAATGTGGACGTTACACACATAATGTTTAAATATAATGGTTTTATATTTAATTTCTCAATTTTGACACCATTATAAATTTTCTCAGTACACATAGTTAAATCCAATTACATAATTTTTTTAGGGTTTACAAAATATATGTCTTTTTTATAAAGTTCTTGAATTTGATCATCTATTGATTTCACCCAAATTTTTAATCCATTTAAATGTAATATACTTTAACATGAAATAAATAAATAAATATATATATATATATATATATATATATATATATATATACAACTCACATGTAATACAACTAATCATTGTTTGAAAGAAAAATATATATTCAAAATTTTCTTCAATTAATATATTCCAATGTTTTCATCTCACAGACTAAAATTTCCTGTCCTTTTTAGTTTCCAATGTTCATTGTAACCATATAAGTACATATTTTACCTTTTCAAAATAATTAACTTCTACATGGAGATATACTTATTAAATAGATTTATAAACTAATTCATGAATATTTGGGTTCACAATCATTTTTTAGATAAATTAGACTCTTAAAGTAGATTATTGTGTTTTATATGGCATTCCATGGGTCAAAGTAATGTGAAGAAGGTCCCTATATTATATTATCGATCCAATCTATGTCCAACAAGGATTCAATATAAATAAAAAATAATTAAAATAATTATTGTGAATTTTAATTTTTAATGTTTTGAATTTTTTTTTATTGAAAAGCATAACCATATATTAAAGATGACATAAGAAGTACAATGCTAATCATACAAAATTGGGTGGAAAAGATCACACCCCATAAGTAGGATCAAAGTAGCCATAAAGAGGCTACGAGTAGCAAAGTGTCATATCGACAGAAGCATTTTCAATCAAAAAGATTAAAACAAAAGTGTAGAGAACCAGAGAAAACTCCAAACATGGAGCTAGGCAACAACAACAAACATGGAAGATGGTGGTGGTGGCGGTGGGCTCTTTGGATGGTCACCACCCAAACCACCAAGAGTAGTGTCGGGGGTGTCATCGGGTGGCTCCCGGCCATTTACCCGCTTCTCCTCCTCCTCATTTCCCGTCGGGAGGGTGAGAAATCCAAAGAGAGTCGTAGAAATTTTGATTGGTGGGCACTACCACCGGAACCACCACCGCGAGCACAAATGCTACCACCAACACCACGGTAGTTGGTGGAGTCCGGGAGGAGGGAGGCGGAGAAGGGACCCACCGGTGAGGAGAGGTGCTACGCCACCCACGAGCTGAACCCCGGTCAAAATTGTGTTGCCCATGGGAAAGCGAGCGGTGACCTTGCAAGCAGGAGCAACGGCGAGGGAAATATGGTGGAACGCGACTAACAACACAATGGGCACTCC
Organism: Taxus wallichiana var. yunnanensis; assembly: GCA_018340775.1. Taxonomy (NCBI): domain Eukaryota; kingdom Viridiplantae; phylum Streptophyta; class Pinopsida; order Cupressales; family Taxaceae; genus Taxus; species Taxus wallichiana. The sequence continues at coordinate 43,635,366 of CM031240.1, forward strand.
CCCAATGGTCCAGAAGATTTTGCAAGTGCTCAACTTCAATGCATACTTTCTCCACCTGCACCTAGATCTAAAGTGAAACATTGGAGATTACATCAAGCTTGTTTGAAATTTGAAATGAGTATTTTCACATTTATGTTTTATTTCCACTTTCAAACAATTTTCTCTTTTTATGTATTGACCTATTAGAGAACATGTACAAAATATATATATATACAATTGTTCACGGGTCATTACATATATTGTTATGGTTTTTGTTTGTTGGTTTATAATATTTTTACGCTACAATGTTATTATGAATGTGGGAGCTTGGTTAAATTTAATATTTATATTTATAATTTATCTTAATTAGGCGTAATTTTCTCTTTTATGTATTATATATATATATATATATATATATATATATATATATATATATATATATATATATATATATATATATATATATATATATATATATATATATTTATATTTATATATTTTATTGTATAAATATCTTTAAAATTATGATTGTCAATTCATGAATCAATTTAATGAATATCACTAGGGTCATATGAAGCTTCTTGATAACATCTTGTAATATGGTGATTGAGAAATAAAATAATTACTCAACCCGTGATTTCGATTAATATCTCAAATATAAATTTAAAATGGACACAATATTTTATCCAATATTAAGGCGTATAAGAGGTTAAAGTATGAATATTATAAAAAAATGTGTTTGTGGCAGTGTACATGTAGCAATAAGGAAGAGAGGAGGATTTGTTGTAGAGAATATGATGAAACATTATATTCACTTCATTTTGATTGAATATTTCTTAAACATTGTGGCATGTACTTTAATATAAAACACATGTTTTTAAAATGTAGTGTTGGTAGATTACAAGGACATCCTTCATAGTCTCATTGCTAAGGTGTAATGGTTTCATTTGGATTTAATTTATCGAGACAATAGATTTCATGAATATTAATGCATGTACATTACAAGAATGTAACCAAACATAACCCTTCGAATCTTATAAAAATTATCCTTATTGTGATAAAAGTAAATAGAAAATAAAGAGAGAGGGAGATAGATAAAATTACACATATTGAAGATTTTTAGTTATTAATTTGAATATGAATTTCATCAAGGTTTTAAGCAGCCCTTAAATGGATTTTTTTGAAAATCTAAGATATTTAATCCAATATTAAAGAGAAAAAATAAAAAGGGAATAAAATGTCACGAGAAAATGGGTAATTTTGTTATATATAGTAAAATAAGTGGTATGATTTTTTTTTGAGTGTAACCAAACCATGATAATTTAATATCTAAATACTAACCAAAAATAATGTCACTCTCTCAATGACTCTTTCAAGCGTCACTACCCAAACCCTAATTGCAACCAAGGTGGCACACTCATCTCTTCTCATGGCAGAGGTAAGGTTACCAGGCGAGACTCGCTTATAGTGGAGATGTTCTCTGAGAATCTTTCGGCTCTACGATGGTTTATGGAGGTAATATTGCTAGGAAGGGCAAAGGTCAAAGATGATTTTCTAGTCCTAAACTATGTTGGGTGGCGTTGGAATAGGACATGTTAGCAAATTCCAGGTTTGGAGCATGGATTAGCTTTGATTTCTTCTTCTATATATTTTCCCATAGCTATGCACTCCATTATATAGGAGTTACACACTAACAACTCACATAACAATCTCTGTCTTATATGCAACCTCTCAACAATTTCTTTGGTTGCATATGAAACCAATTCTCCCGAATGGTTTCAACTAATTAACAATACTAATAATAAAACAATTCCATATTGTTTTATTATCTAACTTACTAACTTACTTAATAACTAGTTACCATATAGTAAATACTATTTACTATATGTAACTTTACATTTACATTACAATTATATTATCCATGATAATAATATATCCACAATAATAATATCCTAATGTTCACACTAGAACATAGAATATCTCTAACACACCCCCTTAGTGTGAACATGGGGTAAGAGCTCCTAGAAACATTGAACTTGTTGGAGTAGTCGTTGCTACTGGATCTTGTTGTCTGGATCTTACTGCTAATGATCATCCTTGTCGTATGAACATCTTCATCGACTGATCACCTTCCAATGAAGTACCTTCAACCGAAGTATGGTAGTCAAAGGACCATACGTAGATGCTTTGCCCCTATAAGATGAGTCAAGTAGTTTTCTTCTTCCACACCAAATAGACACTCAGGAACTGTTGTTAGTCTATGTGAACACATTAAAATCAAAACATGAAAATAGTTTCACCCCCTTGTTTATAAACACACCACACAACTGAAATATAACATCACCACATCTTTCTGTGACCCCGTCGTTGGTGAATGACGAGAGGACGTTGATTGTCCTCATTCCTCTAACAAGAGAAGATTCTACCATAGGTAATCCTCATCACTAGGACATGAAAATTCCTCGCAATTGAGTAGGGCTCCCAATCAGTTTCTACCTTAGCTAGAAGGGCTTTCATCTATTTTGTAATCAATAAAATCTTGAGCTCTCTTTTTACAGCTCATTCGATTACATGCCCAATCTCATTACAATAAAAACATTTTATTTTTCTATGTGAAGGAACTTGCTCTGTTTATGTTTTTCCTTCTTAGATGAGAGATACGTTTTTTTCTTACATATAGTACTTCTTCATGTTCTTCATGACTACTTTTTCTAACAATGTAGAAATCACTCCTTCTAGACTAATAGTAACTTTACTCAAAGTAAATACAATATTTGAGTAACTCTTAGGCATGCTATTAAGAAGAATAGCTTTAACATCATCATCTTTTACATGTTCTTTAATTCCAACAAGTTGATTTAATAAGGAACAAAACTTACTGATATGATCTACCATTTTGGAACTCTCTTCCATCTTCAATCCATACAGATGTTGTTTCAGTGACGTCTTTGTTGTTTCTGCTTCAAATCCGAAAATCTTGTTGAGGGAATCCCAAATATCCTTTGCAGATTTGGATAAATCCACATGGTGTAAATAGGATTTTGACAATCCTAATCCAATGGTCCCCATGGCTCTCTGATCCTTCACGTTCCACTTTTCCAATTCATTTCCTCCAGTGGGTGGAGTTGAATTTGGTTTCACCACATCCCATAGATCCTTCTCTATGAGATGCAACTGCATCTGTAGCTGCCAGGTGTGAAAATCTTGGCCTTCAAATTTATCTATCTAGTTTAGATTAGTCCTTTCCATATTCTTCAAGTACTATTAACCAAAATACTGAAATATTCTTGTAATAAATATTTCTTTTCAATAATAGTACAACAAATACACTATCAATGATATAAGTATTTATCTGTACTATTTTTTTTTCCAAAATTGTTCACGTGACTTAAAACATTATTTTGGCATTCTTCTTGCACCAAATCTGATATAGATGAAAACTACAAAGTTGTGCGTATTTTCAATACCTTTCCAACAAAAAAATAGATCACCTCAATCCGACATTTTATGCAAAAGTTATGTCCATTTTACTGAACACTACTTGGAAGCTTTTTCCTGTGGATTTCTTAAACTGATATAAATAATGTTAAGATAAATTTGCAATATAAACATTAATCTTACATTACCAGAGACACCATGAATTTGGAGATCCTTCTTCAAAAATTAGTGCCCATATTTCTCTTATTTGAAACCTTCTCCTGGAAACCTTCACCTACTTTGTTACCAAATGTTAGCAAATTCCAGGTTTGGAGCATGGATTAGCTTTGATTTCTTCTTCTATATTTTTTCCCATAGCTATGCACTCCATTATATAGGAGCTGCACACTAACAACTCACATAACAATATCTATCTTATATGCAACCTCTCAACAATTTATTTGGTTGCATATGAAACCAATTCTCCCAAATGGTTTCAACTAATTAACAATACTAATAATAAAAAAATTCCATATTGTTTTATTATCTAACTTACTAACTTACTTAATAACTAGTTACCATATAGTAAATACTATATACTATATGTAACTTTACATTTACATTACAATTATATTATCCACAATAATAATATCCTAATGTTCACACTACAACATAGAATAACTCTAACAAGGCATGCATCCACGAGCCCCACCAAATCTCCATAGGCTAGTGTGGGTGGTGACATTGTTCCCTCCCCTTGTGGTAGAAGGGCTATTCCCCCTTTTTCGAGTGGCTACTTTTCTGTGGATGCTGATGTGAATGGAGGCTTTGTTGGGTTATTCACTAATACTTCCCTCCTTGGTTAGGATATAAAATTTGGTAGATCTCGTAATACTGATGTTTCCTTCAAAGACGTTGTGTAGGGTAGAGGACCCATGACACGTACCGTCATTACCCCTACATCAAATTTGGAGATGAAGTGATTCATTTTGATGCTATTACCAAGAGCATTCCTTGAGATGTAGATTTAGTGGCTTATGGCCCAATGAACTAGGCCTCCATGAATGGATGTCTAAATATTAGATCCCACTAGTATTAAGAAGGTTAGATCTCTATCCATATGCAAAAGGATTTTTTATTGTGGTTTTTCTTCAATAAATGATAAAGATATCATAATGGTAAACTATAGGTTTTTCAATCACTAAACATTGTCTTAAAACCCCAATTTCCCTCTTTTAACCCACTCACAAAATTGTTCCTCAGTGTGTGCATGTATACTTTGCTTAATGCTAAATCAAATGAAACAAGAACTACCACCTAAAATAGTTCTACAATTTAGCTAAAACAAAGCATAAACACCATCATGATAAGAATTAAACAAGGGTTAGATGCTAGCATTCATTAATACAAACTTTGAAACTAACAATTCTAAATATCTAAACTCCTCTATTCTCTAACAACAAATAAATGAATGGACCTAAGTAAGCTCCATGGCTATCAAAATAGTTTTCCTTAATGTTCCAAGAACCTAGGAATGGGGGCTAATCAAAGTTGGGCTCAAGACCCTTTTGACACCTCCCATATGACCCAAGAACTTTAAGAAAGAGGCTTAACTCTTTAAGATGATGAACTCTCAAAAGGAAAGGTGCAAAAGTCTTAGTCTCGTTTGCTATATGCTTTGCATTTGCTCTCTTAGAAAGTTTAGGTGTAAGTAAAAATGTAGGTGGAGGCCTCTTTATATAGCCCAAAGGATAAAGGATTCAACACATTCTCATGAATGTGGGATAAAGGTAAAACATGATTAGGAATGGATAAGGTTGCTTTATTAAAGGTAACCTTACTTTAGAAGGGTTTAATACATGTTTAGCAAGTCATGGGGGAGTTGGGGGTATTTTAATTAATCAAAGGTGATTAATTAATAGGTAGGTGTAAGCTTATATAAGCCAATTAGAAGAATATTAGTGTGATTTAGGCTATTATAAGGGGATTATATCAATTAAATATTGATTTACTAGTTAATCAAGGAAGACTAATTAAGTAATAATAATTAATTAATCTAGATAGAAGAGGTGATTTATTAATGGAAGGTCATTAATTAGGGTATTTGTTGGATAGGAAACTTAATTAATTAGCTTAGTGTAATTAATTAATGATGATATGACGGAAAATGATTTCTTTTGACGATATGTCGTTGATTTACGAAAAGGGGATAATTAGTGCAATTTAAGTATTTAAATTACTTGGGCGTAATTATAGGTGTCTACATTTGCCCCTCTTTGGGGTGGTGTAAGTGTTGCCACTTCAAAGATAGTAAATAGAAGAGATTTTGAAGAGATAGAATAAAAATTAGTAGGAGGGAGAGATACCCCTCGAGTTTCGATGGGGTGATGAAGGAAGCTGATCGACGATCAAAAAATATGAGAAGTATGTAGAATAATGGGGACGAGGTAGGATGCCCCGATGAGAGGGAGAATTAGGGTGAAAGGGAAGTGGTGTAGAAGAAATATGGATGAGGGGAGAGAAGAGCTTAACCTCTAGCCGCTTATTTGTTCGAACAAATTTGATGTCATCATATTGCCATAGAACTACATCATCGGTCCTTATGAAAAATATAAGCAAATGACAAAGGTAGAATGACATGAAAAGCCATGCTACGAAAAATTGTCCATTGCTTTGAAAGTACCAACTCCATGCGCATACAATAATGCAATGCAATATGAGAAGGAAACAAGCTCATATAACAGGGAAAACAAGTACGAATGCACATATCCAACCCAACAACGGTCAAGACAATTGTACAAATGTTTTGTTATCAGTGCTGAAGAGATCCACAAGTTCGTGATTGACGACAAGGGTTAAAAATTATGCCCCAAGCAAGGATACATGCAAGGGGAAATGAAAATGGACACGGGGTCCATAAAAAGTATTTGTGTGCAATGAAACGGTACCAGGCAACCAAAAGTGCCCCAGAGTACAGACGAAGCAAGTAGCTAGCTTTTGTGAATGGTTGTGAATCCGGTGATCCGCGAGTCGTATTAATCGGGAAGATGTGAGACAAACCAATAGGATATGGAGAAAATACCATGCACAAGACACAAGTTTCAGCCATAAGAAGCAAGTTACCATTTTGTAGGGTGTTTTACTTTTTAGAAAAAATTGAAAATTTTTGCCTTGTTTTTAGATTTTTTATATATATATATATATATATATATATATATATATATATTGTTTTTGTGGTTTTCTCGAAACAATGTTCTATTGTTTTTGTGTTTTTCTCGAAACAATTTTCTATTGTTTTTGTGTTTTGTGAAACAATTTTCTATTGTTTTTGTGTTTTGTGAAACAATTTTCTATTGTTTTTGTGTTTTCTCAAAACAATGTTTCTATTGTTTTTGTGTTTTGTGAAACAATTTTCTATTGTTCTTGTGTTTTCTCAAAATAATGTTCTATTGTTTTTGTGTTTTCTCAAACAATTTTCTATTGTTTTTGTGTTTTGTGAAACAATTCTCTATTGTTTTTGTGTTCTCTCAAAACAATGTTTCTATTGTTTTTGTGTTTTTAACAGGTTTTGAAAGCTATGTGTAGGTAATCAAGAAATCATGGATGCCTTAGCGTTAGGTGGGGAAAATACAAAGGCGAGTAAGCCACGCGCTTATGAACAAGAAGGTGAAGTCATTGAGTTGCCCCTAGTGTAAGATGGGAAATAACGAAAGACCACGTCCCTTACAGATGAATAGAAGAAGGAAAAGCTGGATCAAGGCTGGACTAGATGGTGTGCACAAGGAAACTCGAAGGTAGAACCAGGTCCAGGACAAAGACAACTACCCTTCTAATACAGAATGCTTGTGAACAATGAATCCTCCCGAGGCGTTGGAAACTGGTTTTCACCCAAGGACTTGTCCAAAGTGCCACAATTGCGTGGTTTTCACTAGTGGATGACCTATTTTCTCTTTTTCTTTTTCTATTTTTTTTTTTTTTGGATGTTTTTATATTTTTATTTTTATTTTTATGACTTTCTTGTGCCATGTTTAGGCATAAAACCTCGTAAGATGCATGGAATTCATGGGCTCCTGTGAGCTCATTACCATTGGGTGAGCCAACTTGTATGCCTGTGCCATACTTGGCAACTATGACATAGGGTCCTAACCAAAGTGTGGTTCAAACTTCCCTTTCTTTTCTTGCTTTCGCTCTCTGTGTTGAACTAGTTCTCCTTCATAACTAAATCACCCACCTTAAACCGGTGAGGGATGATTCTCTTGTTGTAGTTGTGGGAGATTCGTGTCGATATACCTTCGGTGATTAAGAGCGCGAATGTGCCTCTCATCTAGGAGCTCTAACTCAGCCAATCTTGCCACTCAATAATCTTCATCCTTATCCAAATAGTCCCAAAGAGAAATTCGCAGGGATGGGAGTTCAATCTCTAAAGGGATGATAGATTCTATCCCGAACACTAGGGAATATGGCATCGCACCCGTAGGAGTGTGAATTGATGTTCGCTAGGCCCAGGGGTCTGGGTGGATTTGTAGGTGCCGAGTTTCGACCGAGTTTTTGCTAACCATCTTCTCCATTATCCCGACCTAAGTCTTGTTTGTTGCCTCAACTTGTCCATTACCCCGAGGGTGATATGGCATGGACCATTTCAATATGATTTGGAACCATTGGCAAATACCTTTCACAGCTTTGTTCTTAAATGACTTCCCATTATCCGAGACAATGGTCATAGGGGATACCATATCGGCAAATAATATGATTCATGATGAATTTAGAAATCTATGCTCCCGTGACATAGGTTAAAGGGACAACCTCCACCTATTTTGTAAAGTATTCTATAGCTGTGATGGTATGTGTATGAACATCAAATGAGGTAGGAGTAAGCTTCCCTATTAGATCAAGTCCCCACTTGAAGAATGGCCACGGGGTAGTGAGTGGTTGCGATGGTTGCGATGGAGCATGGATGAAATTTCCATACTTTTGTTAAAGCACACATTTTCTAACATAATTACAACAATCAGTTTCCATGGTGGGCCAATAGTAACCTACTCTTAACAATTTCTTAGCCAAGACCATTCCATTTGTATGTGCTCCGCATACTCCTTCGTGTACTTCTTTAATTGCCTAGATTGACTCCATCACATCTAAACAACATAACAGGTTCCCATTGTAGCCACGACGATAAAGTGTACCTCCTAAAAGGGTGTAATGGGCTATCTGGCGAATCAGGATTTTCTTTTAAGAATGGGAGATATTGGGAGGAAAAGTACTCTCCTTAAGATAGGTGAAAATGGGTTGGTACCACGGGAATGGGCACCAACAACCTCACAAGCCAAGAAAGATTCCGACATGTCATACGCGGGCTGGCATAGATTTTCTATGAAGAATGGCATATCATTGTTCCCTGGTGGAATACGAAGCATAGATCCCACCATTTCCATGGCATCTTCTCGATATTTTCTATGCTCTTAGAATCTGCTCAAAGGTGATGCACACAAAATACTCCTTTAGAGTTTCCACTAACTTTTTGTAAGGTATATGCTTATCATCCTTAACTTTATACTCATCATTAACTGTTTGATGATTAGTCATGTGAATCACCTACAACCTTAACATGTTGAATATTCCACTTGATGGCTAGCTTCATCCTGCAATGAGTGCTTCATATTCCGTAATGTTATTTGTGCAAGGAAAGGCCAGGTGGAAAGCCTATGGTATAGGATCACTGAAGGAGTAATAAGGACCACTCCTGCACCCGAACCATGAAACGTAAAAGATCCATCAAAATGTATCTGTCATACGCTGACATTCTTCAATGTAGAGCAAAGATGCCTATGGCGATCCAGACTCAAAGGTTTTGTGCTTTGCAAAGGTGCTTCCGCTAGCTGGTCGGCAAGTACTTGTCCTTTAACTGATTTTTGATGGACAAATTCTATATCAAACTCACTGAGTAGAATGATCCAATTAGCCATTCTACCTATGAGGGTGGGTTTGGACAACAAATACTTGAGTGGGTCGACCTTGGATATGAGCTTGGTCTTAGTATTTAGCAGGTAATGGCGAAGTTTTTGAAAGGTAAAAACAACGGCCAAGCAAGCCTTTTTAATCTAGGATAATTAAGTTCATAGGCGATGAGGGTGCGACTCAGATAGTACACTACTTTCTCTTTATGGCTAAGGTCATATTGGGCAAGCAGTGCACCAATAGTGTATTGCGTAGCGGAAATATAGAGAAAAAGTGGTTCTCCCAGAGTGGGAGGCATGAGGACAGGTGGATTAGCTAGGTATTGTTTAAGCAAAGAAAAGGCTTGTTGTTGCTCAGGTCCCCAGATGAAAGTGATGTCCTTCTTAAGCAAATGAGTGAATGAGTGACATTTATCTGCAAGCTGGGAGATAAAGTGGCAAATGGCTTGAATTTTCCCTTGCAAGCTACGTAGTTGCTTGATATTCTCAGGTGGAGGCATTTATGTGATGGCAGACACTTTAGCAGGGTCTACCTCAATACCTCATCTTGACACGATGAAGCCTAATAGTTTCCTAGATAGCACACCAAAGACACACTTCTTTGGATTTAGCCTAACTTTGTATTCACGCAGGCGTTCAAAGATATGCCACAAAATGATAGGATGATCCTCTCTTGTTTTGGACTTTCCCAGGATGTCGTCTACGTAGTCTTCCATGATGTCATGAATCATATTGTGAAATATTACTGTCATGGCCCACTGATAAGTTGCTCCCGCATTCTTAAGGCCAAATGGCATCACCTGATAATAGAAGGTGCCCCAAGGAGTTGTGAAAGTTGTTTTGGGTTGGTCTTCCTCAACGATCTTAATTTGATTATAACTTGAAAAACAATCCATAAGTGATAGCATTTCGTACCCTGCGGTTGAGTCAACAATCATGTCAATGTTGGGCAACAAAAAGTCATCTTTAGGGAAAGCTTTATTAATGTCCCTAAAATCTATGCAAATTCAGATACCAATAGGTTTCTTCTAGACAGGAACAATGTTCGATATCCATTCAGAATAATCAATTGGCCTAATGAATCCTACTGCAAGCAACCTTTCCAACTCTTCTTTAACTAACAAGGCCACTCTTGGGTGCATCTTTCGAAGCTTCTGTTTGATAGGCTTAGCGTCTGCGTGCACAACCAAGTTATGCATGACCAAAGTTGGATCTAAGCCGGGCATGTCTTTGTAAGACCATGCGAACACATCAATAAACTCTCGCAGTAGCATAGTGAACGTCTTTTGTTCTCTGGCTGAGAGTGATGCTCCCAATTTTACTATCTTGGGATCTTCTTCGGTACCAATATTGACATCAATGGTTTCTTCAACTAACAATTTTGATAAATCCTCCATACGCGTGGGATCGAGAGGTAGGTTGAGATCTTCATCCAAGGATGTCTCTACGATATTTTCATCCTTTGCATGGTCACTTTGTTTGTCCTTTGATTTTCTTATTTGTTTGTCAGCCAATGCCTCAAAGAGGTTTTCATTGTGTGACTTGGACTTTGATTTTTGCCAAGGCTTTTCTTTAGAACTCTTGCCCTCGCTTTTCTTTAAATTTTTCTGACCATGAAGTTCAGCCTCCTCGCCAAAGTAGGCGTAGGTGTCTAAGTCGATAAAGAAACCCTTCTTGTGATCTCCAATGGGAATTGTATCCCTTATGCCCATGAACTCTATAATAGCCTCGTCGTTCTCGAATAAATCTAGTGGCATGTGATGTTTTTGGTACCATTTAACAAGGGAGGGGTATACAAGGTCAAGGGTTGGTTCAGTGGGGGTGATGGTTAGGACAACATTATTCATAAAAAGGTTCGTGGAGGCCAAATCCTCATATTGGCTACAACAGGAATCCGTATCACTGTCTAGATAATCGAGCTATCCTCATGCTCAAAACAAGTTGCATCTTGATCATTGGGGTGTGCTCCATAAGGGTGAATCCCAATGCCATATCTTTCTGTTTTGAAATGTGGAAGAGGGACTGGTTCTCTTTTTCCTTGTTCATTCCTCCCACATCCTAGGCCTTTGTAGCCCATGGAGTACATCATTCTGCTATATTTTTCATATTCTGGGGTTTGATAACAAGATGGATGAGTGTCCTCAGGGACCCAAGTAGTAGGTGGTGTTATCACAAATCACAAAGACCCCCAAATGCATGTATTTGAACTCACAGTGTGATTGGATAACATGGGTACTATCTCCAAGTTGTGGGACTTGCTACTTGAGATAGACCTCCAGAGAAAGCTGGTTCTTGCTCCTAAACTACCTGCCACAATCTACTCTAATGCAGGATAAGCTAACTGTTCTAATCTAAATTTCCAAGGGACCAGGGAAAGAGAATACATAAAATGAAAGCCTACACTAAAGCGGTGATACACCAGAAAAGGAGGATGGGAGAGTAGTCTCCAAATGTGTGAAATACAGAGGCAAAGTGCACACTAGAAGAGGTGATGACAGTTCTCCATAATCTAGCAAAATGCATTCACAGTAATATTTCAAGCACACACAATGATAATGAATTCCTGCAAGAACATAATAGATAGACACAATATTCTCATAGAAGGATCAAAGGGGCAAGAAGAATGCAAGAAAGCACAGCAGGGGAAGATATATCCACAAACTGGTATTTTATTGCTTCATGATATGCACAGTTCAATCTATTACAAGATAAGGGCCTGGATCACCATGCAAGGAGTCCACTACAAGGGCCTGCAACACACTGGCTTCACAAAGAAATTTTGACAGAGCTTTGTTACCCAAAACTCCCCTTACAATGAGCCCAACACTCCAATTTATAGAAAAAATGAGAAGGAAAAGAGAAGGGAAAATGGAAATCCCGAAATCTGTCCTTCAACCACCTATAAGAGGCATTAAATTGAGTGGAATGGGTAAACATTACTTGCAAAAGGCTCCCCATACTATCCCATATGCTGCAGCAGAGAAGGAATGATGACCATGCCTCTTAATTGCACTCCCAGCTACCAAATAAAACACTGTTCTGAACCCGGCCACGTTTTCTTAAAAAATCAATCAATTTCTGATAAAATCCATAATTTCTTGATTTTTGTGCATCGGGCTTGGAACCACGATTCCAACGGTACCAATTTTGTGTGATTTCGTTGAGAAATGCAAAAGTTATGGCCTTCTGAGTGCGGGCAGCTATTTTGGGCCTGGCAGGCGTTTTCTGTCATTTGACGGGAAAGAGCATTGACTGACTGGAGCCGAATATTTTTGTGGCGTAGAGGACGTCGTGCTCATTCCAGAAAGTCCAATTTTATGAAAATCGGAGCTCGGAGTCAAAAGTTATGGCCGTTTGAAGTTTCCGGACCAAACGTTGACTTTTCTTCCCTGCCTTCGGCCATTTCGGCTTTTCGCGTCCCGACGCGTCCCTTTGTCCCATTTGGCACAGTGCTCCTTGTGCTGATTTCAGGCGAACCGGCCGGTTCGCGCCCATTTGTCCCAAATGTCCCAGTTGTTTCGGACTGCTTGTTCCCATTTCGCCCGGTTCGGCCGGTTCGCGTACTCGCAGCCCATATGTCCCATTTGCTTTCGGACCGTCTGGGACAAATTCACCCGGTTCGGCCGGTTCGCGCCCTTTTGTCCCAACTGTTCCGGGACAAAAGTTCTCATTTCGGCCGATTCGCGTACTTTTGGCCCGCGCGTCCCAGGCTGCATCAAGCTGGCTGCCTTGACTCATTTCGCCCGTTCGCTAGGTTCGCGTCTTTTGTCCCGCTTGTCCCAAAGGTGACCCTCTCAGCAGTTAGCCAATTTTTCTCTTTTCGGCCAGTTCGGATTTCCACGTCCCGCGCATCCTTTTGGCCTGGATGTCCCAATTGCTTTGGACCGCTTGTGCTCATTTCAGCCGAATCTAGCCTTTTGGTCCCACTTGTCCCAAATGCTTCAGACTAGGACTTAGCCATTTTTCGTGATTTTTCTGCCCGAGCCTGTTTTTGCAATTTTTTTTTTTTTACATTTTCTCGAAATTGCTCTCTTCTACTTGGACAGGGAGTTAGAAAATATGAGGGGACCCTAGAAACATGAATTTTTTGCCTTGACTCAATCTATTTGCAGGACTAAAGAATTTGACGCATGTTATCAAAATTACCTTGAGGGTAAATTTTGGATAACAGTGGATCAAGCAATTTTCCTCGGCCTAACAAGCCTCCAAGTAGGAATGACCCAATAGTATGTTCCTCTCTAGGTCTCTTGAAGTGGTATTTGGGTTGACCTCTAGTCTTGGGCAACAAGGAGAGGTCGAAACCAAGAGCACTTGTTGTACATTATACTCCCCACAATGACCATATTCCAATTTTCATCTCCCATGAATTAAATGGAGATGTTGAAGTAGATGCCCCATGAGTGCAAGAACTAAGAGAATTTGAATCTACTCGAGATTCCATGGCCTCGAATGAAGAGGGACAAATATATCTATGGAGGGACATGTGTATGTATGCTTTCATGCAAAGCTATTAAGAGCTCTACAATGAGCAAAGGGCTCTGAGTCTCCTGGTATTGTTACTGTATGTCCCTCATGCTTCAGCTTGATGCATTGATGAAATGTTGATGGCACTGCTTACATGGCATGGATCCATGGTCGGCCTAGAAGCATATTATATGGAAGTTCCAAGTCTAAGACGTGAAACTTTGTCTGATGGCAAGTGGGGCCCACCTCCATTGGTAGCATAATGGTGCCTGCTGACTCTCTTTCTGCGTTGTCGTATGTGGTGATAGTGATGATATGGGACTCAAGATCTTCTTCTGTATGTCCCAATTGTTTGACTAATTTAAGCATGCAGATGTTCAATCCAGATCCGTTATCCACAAGCACTCGTTTGATTTTCCTGCGGGTAACAACTACCTCAATGTATAAGGGAAGATTATGTGTAGGATTCTCGGTAGGGACCTCCCTATGGTTGAAAGTGAGATGCTCACTTGGTGCAATATTTTCCACCGTGGCTTGAAGGTATGCAGGATCGACTTCTAAAGGCACTCCCGACCCCTGAAGAGTTTGATACAAAATGTCCTTATGCACATTGGATATCTTGAGAAGATCTAAGATTGAGATCTTAGCAGGTGTCCTCTCAAGTTGTTCTAAAAGGTTATATTTACCAGTTTGCGGGGTCAACAGAGAGGGTTCCGGAATCACGAGGCGTGCACGCCTTGTTACCCAATCCTTTCCTTTGATCTGGATGGTATTGACACGGTCAGCAGGGGAGTGAATACATCCGATAAGTGAATCGTAATGATTGTTATCTCTTTTGGTATACAAGTAATTTGCAGCTTTATAGGTTTGGGATGACTCTCCCCGATCCGGTTTTCCTTTTCCAACTTATCATGCTTGGGAATGGTTCCTTATAAATCCCAGTTTTCTCGTTAGGTGTTTGCATGTGGCTAGGGTTATCCACCTCTATCTCCCGTTGTCAATGAGGTCTTGAATAAAGTGGTGAAGTCGCAAACATTTGTCTATTTTATGACGTTTAATGTGATGCATTTCACAATATTCATGCTCCTTATACCATGAAGGTTTAGGAGCATTGTCATCAAACGGTTGCGTTGTAGGATAGGTCATCATGTGGGCCACATCCAACTATTTTAGTATGACATACAATAGCTCATTGAGGGAGTTGAATGTTCGTCCGCTTTCTGCTGGTGGTTGAATTGGGCCCTTGGCGCTTTAAAAGGTTGACTGGTTTGGACTATTTGAACATGTTTGGAATTAGTGATTCCATCTCCCATCATGTTTTTGTTTTAGTTAAAGATCTTCGGCTTTTTAGCGGGTTTGACACTTTGGTTGTCTTTAGATTGGGTTTTGAGGGTGCCTTTGGCGGTGAGAGCCTTTTCTATTTGAATCCCTTTCTCGATAACCTCCTCAAAGGTGCGGAGACACAATGCATTTGGAGGTGGAAAGCTATATCTCGGGTTGAGATTAGGGGCGAAAATACTCGACACTAACCGCTTCTCGGGGAAAGCGCAAGGAAGCGACTAGCTATCCCTCTCCATCGTTGGAGGAAGGCGGCGAAGGTCTCATTTGGGCATTGTTTTGTGTTGCACAAGTCTGCCATGGTGATGTCACTCTCTATGTTATACGAGAAATGACGCATGAATCTTTCCACCAATTCTGGCTAGGTGAAAATTGATCCTCGTGGTAAGCGCGTAAACCATTCCAATGTTTGACCTCTAAGACTCTTAGGAAAAAGTCTGATGAGGTAATTATCACTATAAGACACCTCTTGACATGCCATGTAGAAATCTTTAACATGATCCCTTGGGTCTCCCTTTCCTTTGTATTTGTCAAACTTTGGCATATCAAATTTCTTTGGAAAGGGTTGAAGGGTCATTGTCTTATCAAAAGGATAGGGGCATAGTTCTTCATATTGGTATTTCCTAATGATTCCTATATTGCTTTCTTGTATGTTCGCAAGTGTTTCTTTCATAGATTGCACTTCTTGTGCGAGCAATTGTTATTTATTGGGAGAAGCAAGGATGTGTACACGATGATACCTGTGTCTTCTTCTCATTGGTTTCCTCGATGGAGTTCGTGGATCCTAAACTTAGGCTTTGAATTTTGAACGTTCTTGTTTGTGTCTTTCTATACTTGGAAAGTAAGCAAAGCTAGTTGTCGGCTTAGGTTACTGAGTTGTTGTTGGATTGTGACTTGGTTTGTGTCTTCTTCTTCTAAAGGTTCTTCCTCTTCGTATTGTGGAGGTTCTTCCCCTGTTTCATGTTCTATCTTGTTTCTTTGTGGCACTTTGATGAGGGGTATTCTATGCCCTACCACTTTATCATTTTCTGCGTAAGAAGTGGAAGCATGCCCACCTGTTAAAATATCTTCCATATTGATAAGGGGCGTTCTTCCTTAGTAGTGTCATTTGTAGGTAATATTGGTTCATTTTCGGTGGGCAATTTGGCCCCTAATTCCATGACCCGTGCCAAAACTCTATCTTTATTTCTAAGGAGAAACTCATCTAGTAGAGTGGGGTCAAAATCAAAGTCTGCGTGTGGTGATTCTAATTCATTTCCACTATGGTCGACCATTTCGTCTATTTCCTTTTCTACAGAAAATAGTTGTCCTAGATCGTGTCCGATAAATGGGTTTGACCATTTTCTATTAGAGGTTTCCTAAGCTTGTGTCTGTTGTTCCTCATATGTTTATTTCTTTAAACCTAGACACGTCTTGGGAGCCATGTTTTTCATGATAAGTTTCACTAAGGTAAGTTGTAGATTTGTTCAAAATTCAATGACTACCCCCAAGTGAAACACAAGATGTACGTGTTAAGAGGAAATTAACGGTGAGAATATCAATGTGATAGAATGATAAAGTCACCAATGAAACAATCGTTTGGTACCAAAACTTAATCAAATGAAGTACTTCATAGACTACGTTTCAAAGTAATTTGTGGCCGCTTGAGATGATTAACAAGATGTCTCCACTTATTCCAAGTTCAAAGGAATGAACAAGATGTAAGTAAATACATGAAGTTAAATACGATCTCCCAATCAATATATACAATGAGTAAGCTCCGGTCTGATTAAGACCTATATCTCAAAAGTGTCAATTACGATTTGTGAATGACACAACAATATCACCAAGATATGTTAACCCACTTTGCAAGAAAGTGAAGTATTGATATCAAGGTGTTATTGATATAACATGCACAAATGGTAGTGCCTAGCACCTTTTGAAATCGAGGTAATAATAAAACCGAACAAAAAAAAATGCTCAAAGTATAGCTAGGAATAGTTAAGAATGTGTGCAGCGTAACCATACAATATAGGTATTTATGTCGAGTTTACAAGAAACAAGACGTAAATATCAAAATTGTAATGATACGAGACAAATAGGCTAACTCCTCTATGGAAGTCTGCATGATGAACCACGCTAACTTCTGACAATGATGATCTTGATGTGGGTATCAAGATCACAATGGCTACCAAATGACGTGAAAACACCTTCACTCACTTTAGACGTTTAACTAACCTAGCTTACTTGCAAACATGGATGGGCGTAAACGAACATAAAAGTGAGAGAAAGCAGCGATTGAATGGCAACACAAAGGTAATCACACCTCTTTTGATCAACAAAGTGTCAAAAGAATATGAAGGAAATAAATCAAAAAAAAATGACAAAAATGCTAGCCTCACTTCGGTAAAGTTTCGCCTCGCCCTAAGGCAAGTAAAAACTAGGCGAAAGTAATACGTCACACATTTCTCAAAAAGAAGATTCACAACTCAACACTGTTTAAAAATGGTCAAAGTGGGCTCCTGGTTAAAGTATATTCTCCTAGGTGGTTCTCTCGCCCTAGGTGTTACAAAGTTGCCACGAGCGAGTGTGATTTACCCAAAAAGTCACACTGACTAGTTTAGGAGTATCTCGGCTTTACTTTACCCCCTTCAAGAATAGTAGGCAACTAGTGCATCTATGTGTACTATCACTGGGGTCACCTCAACGGAAAACCTATAACGCTATCTCACAAAGGAATCACTAGTCAAGTAGGTAGTGCGGAGCACTTCCCGTTTCATCCACAAGGTTCCCTCTTGCGTGGACTACTTTGGGGTTCTTGGAACCACCCCCATTGTTGTAGCTTAAGGCGTTATGCCAAAGGGGTTATGTTCCAGTTGAGCGGAGAGGGATGTACCCTTTTCTGAAACCTGCAATACAGTGTTTTGAATATGTTGTTCTTTTTATCTTGTTTAATTAGGTGTGGTTTGATTGAATACCTTTTGGCAACTTGTATAACAACTGTATTAGTAGTTTTTGATTTTGTTTTGATTCCTCCTTTCTTTGACAAGCGTTTTTAGGTCCTACACTCAAGCGTTAGTAGTTCTCCAAGAAAATCACATTATTTAAAAGAGGATTAAGAGTTGCTTTTGATTCTCAAGATCATCCAAGGATGCAAGAGAAGAGCATACACAAAAAATAATCTAAATAAAAAGTAAAGAAAATATTTTCAATCAATGAACCATACAAAATTCTTGATAAATGTTCATTCCCTTAAACCAAAAGTGAAAGATGAAGTTTCCAATTTACCAAATGTTATAAAATGAAGACTAAAGTTTCTTTTTATTCTCAAGATCACCCTAAGGTGCAAGAGAAGAGCATACACAAACTTTATCCCAACTATATAGAAATGGAAAACTTCAAATCAAAGGACCATTGAAAAATGCTTTGTAAAAGGTTCATTCCTTAAGCAAAATGAATAATCAAGTTTCCAAGTTTAATCCCAATGTTAACAAGATAGAGATCAAAATTGTTTTTATTCTCAAGATCACCAAAAGGTGCAAGAGAAGAGCATACACATGCTTTGGTCTAAATCGAGTAAGCATGGAAATAAAACATTCATCAAAGCATTAGACATGTTAGAAAATGACCAGTTTTAAAATAATAGAAAAACTCTGAAATATATGTAACTATAAATCCCAAATTTATGTTTTCATTGTATATTTAACTTCAATACCTTTCCAACGCAAAAATGGAGTCATTTCGAGTTCAGGAGTAAAAGTTAAGGCCTTCGGAAGATGGATTACGCATATGCTCTTATGCTCATGGGTGTGCACTTGACATGCACTCAAAAAATGTCAAAAAAACGTCCCTTAATCTACAAAATGGGAAAAATTTTCCAACCAAGATTCAATTTTGACAACAACCCATCACATTAATATATGAATAGAAGACTCAATGCTATCAAACATTAACATACATGCTCAAGAATTTAAGATTTTCAAGAAATTGACAAAACTAGCATGTAGAATGATGAAAAAAGTAAGCTCTAAAAATGAAAACATGATGAAATCTTGAAATTTTCTCACCAAGATTAAATTTTGACAGCAACCCACCACATTAATATGTAAATAGAAGACTCAGCACTATCAAACACTAACCTACATGCTCAAGAATTGAAAATTTTCAACAAATTGACAAAACTAGCATGTAAAATGTTGAAAAAATAAGCTAAAAATGAAAACATGATGAAATCTTGAAATTTTCTCACCAAGATTAAATTTGGGCAACAACCCACCACATTAATATGTAAATAGAAGACTCAGCACTATCAAACACTAACCTACATCCTCAAGAATTTTTAATTTTAGAGAAATTGACAAAACTAGCATGTAGAATGTTAAAAAAGTAAGCTTTAAAAATGAAAACATGAATAAATCTTGAAATTTTCCCATCAATTCCAATTTTGACAGAACTTCACCTCCTTCATACCTACAAGTAATACCCAACACATGCAAACTCAACAAAACAAGTTAAGAAAAACAAGTTAGATCAACATGTGTAAAGGGGGTTAGTAACCAAAAATAAAACTTAACTACAAAACTTGAAATTAAGTGCAAAGGACAATGGAGTATGTCCTACTTTGGGCGTGCCAAATGTGTGCATGTATACTTTGCTTGATGCTAAATCAAATGAAACAAGAACTACCACCTACAATAGTTCTAATTTAACTAAAACAAAGCATAAACACCATCATGATAAGAATTAAACAAGGGTTAGATGCTAGCATTCATCAATACAAACTTTGAAACTAACAATTCTAAATATCTAAACTCCTCTATTCTCTAACAACAAATAAATGAATGGACCTAAGTAAGCTCCATGGCTATCAAAATAGTTTTCCTTAATGTTCCAAGAACCTAGGAATGGGGGCTAATCAAAGTTGGGCTACAAGACCCTTTTGACACCTCCCATATGACCCAAGAACTTTAAAAAGAGGCTTAACTCTTGAAGATGATGAACTCTCAAAAGGGAAAGGTGCAAATTCTTAGTCTCTTTGCTATATGCTTTGCATTTTCTCTCTTAGAAAGTTTAGGTGTAAGTAAAAATGTAGGTGGAGGGCTCTTTATATAGCCCAAAGGATAAATGATTCAACACATTCTCATGAATGTGGGATAAAGGTAAAACATGATTAGGAATGGATAAGGTTGCTTTATTAAAGGTAACCTTACTTTAGAAGGGTTTAATACATGTTTAGCAAGTCATGGGAGTTGGGGGTATTTTAATTAATCAAAGGTGATTAATTAATAGGTAGGTGTAAGCTTATAGAAGCCAATTAGAAGAATATTAGTGTGATTTAGGCTATTATAAGGGGATTAAATCAATTAAATATTGATTTACTAGTTAAATGAAGGGGAAGACTAATTAATTAATAATAATTAATTAATCTAGATAGAAGAGGTGATTTATTAACGGAAGGTCATTAATTAGGGTATTTGTTGGATAGGAAACTTAATTAATTAGCTTAGTGTAATTAATTAATGATGATATGAGGGAAAATGAGTTCTTTTGACGATATGTCGTTGATTTGTGAGAAAGAGGATAATTAGCGCAATTTAAGTATTTAAATTGTTTGGGCATAATTATAGGTGTCTACACTTACAAATTTGTTTTGATTAGATTGCCCCATTTACCCCTATAATTTTGTAGCCAAGATGGTTTTATCTCCATTGGAAATGTTTTGGGTGATACTCTTCACATTGATTCCCAAAGCACCAACTATTATAGTTGTATCTACTTATCTTTATTTTGTGGTATTTTATGTGTGCATTTATTCTTATGAGTTCAATAATTTGTTTGAATTATGATATCTTTGATGCAACTCTTGTTTGTAAGGAACGTCTATATGTATTAACTAGTAGGAAACAAAAGAATCATGCGTACCAAGTCGTCCAAATCAAAGGACTTATCCACAACAACCCATCTGCAGCCAAAGGTATTACCTATAGAAAAAGACATGTTATGAAGATATTTTGGAATGTGAAGAATGACACTCAATTTTGTACGTGTCGTTGAAGGAACAATTACAAGTAGAGAATGCAGAACGGGAGATAAGTCAACCATGGATTTGATTATTCATTGCAAACTACTGAAGAACTAATTGATTAAGGTTACACATGACCAAAGGAATTGGTAAATTAACTAAACACCTATTATTAGATCCATTGTATGTGTTGAATATCTTTTTCTTTTTTTTGCATCTTCTAATTACTCTATCGAGGATCTTTCACTTAATTTATTTTAACTCCTAGGTGAACTCTTCTTCTCACATCTTCCTATAAACAAGATGTATAAAATATAATGATTAATGTTGGTAGCATATATAGAACATAGATAGAGTAAGTAGACAGGAAAATATAGAAACAAAAGGAGAAGAGGTTTATTTGTTCCTAGATTTAATGTTCATGCAATTTTAATAAAAGATTTGAGCTTTGTTTATTGGTCTTCGATTCTGATATTTATGAGGGATTAACACCCAAGGAAGGGTGCAGTTGTGGTCTGCTAAAACCCTCCATATTTTTGTTACTTTGTTTCATTGCATGATTATATTAGGAAGAAATTTATCTTCTTTATCTACATTTTTAAATCTACAAGCTTTTTTTAGTAATAGTATTTAGAAATAATTTTCTTTCAGTTCTAAGCTTGTTTACTTTTAAGCAATGTTCTTTCAAGTATTATAAGTAAGAATAATTTCTTTCCACACCTCCTAAAATTTCTATAAATGTACATAGAACACTAGAATTATTTAAACTTTCGTCCCATAATTCGATGATTAAATTACTTTGATTTAATGGACAACATTTTTTATTTCCACAAGTTAATTTATACCATCATTTTCAATGTCTTTTCCAGGGATACTACCAAGTTATAGAATTTTTGAGAGGGTTTACATTTTTCTTAGAAATAATTTACGTTTAGGAAATTACACCTTTACCCCCACTAATGTATGTTGATTGAGGTGATTTAGTTAATCCATACACCATCCAAGATATGCCCATGGTATAATTTTACACAATCTTCTAATGACACAAATTTCTTCATCTAATTTTCAAGAAAACAAATCTTCATAGGTTCAAGGATTGTTGCTAGAAGAACCCACTCTAAGTGATACTTTTGAGTCTCTGTTCTTTATTATCCAATCATGGAAGAAGAGGTGAACTAAAATTTATAAGAATGGGTGACAACATTAGAGTTCGCAATCTCCAATAACAATCATCCAAATTGTAATGAAGAATATTTCTCCATCAAACCTTCATAGCTTTCATGGATCAATAATCAAGACCCGTACACTTTGTTGTTTGATTTTTATGTATTATGCAAGAGCTATGATTACAAAATTATGCACACAAGCTTAAGACGTTCCTTCCGCACTCAAGGACGTAACCTTGAGATGGTTTATGGGTTTAAGAAGAGATGTTCGAGTACCTAAAGAACACATGAAGGAAATTGTTTTGACCATGTACCAAGATTATCTGCAGGTAAAGTAATAGAGGAGAGTATGTTATCATCAATATTTCACAAAAGGAAGGTGTAACACTGGAAGATTACTTGGAAAGTTTCTTATTCAAAGGTTAAAAATTCAAGACACACAAGGCTACCTCTAAAGTATCTCAGGTTACATTTTTTGAAGGGACTAAATGAGGAGGATATGGACACTTTGGACATGATAGGGGAAGGAGAAATTTGAAAAGATACCTTTGATGATATTTGTAAATCCAACAAAAATTACTCCATAGCAACCAAGAATATAATAAGAAGTGCTTTTTCAAAGGGATGCTCAACTACCAAAGGAATTGGGGATACATATAAATCAAATATTATAAACATGTTCAAGAACATGAAACACGATATATTCAATGACATGGCCACCCAACTTGATGATTTACATGGTAATAAGTAGAGAAAAGTTATAGAGGAAACACTTATAGAGTTTTTCCATGCATGTAGAAGAAAGAAAGTTGATTGCAGATGGAGAGGATTATAAAATATTGAACAAGAGAAGGAGGATGAACCTAAATTCAAAATTATAGAAGCAAAGGATGGGAAATTCTTCTATGTTACTCAAAGGAAACCATGGCCACCAAGAGAAGGAGGTATCCCACAAGATCCCGTGTCATGTTTTTAAAATTGGGCTAGTAATCCATATATGAAATCCCCACCTAGGGCTAATTTTTATCAAGGTTGAGCTCCATACCTTAGCTAACATTAGTTACCAGGATAATAGTGGCAAACAACCTACCTTGTAACTATCAAAAAACATTTCAGCAACCTCCTTACCCATAGTGGTAAGCTCGATGCCAAACCCCCAATCTTGCTCTCAATGAAGGCCTACTCAATTTCTACCCGAACCAACACCTAACTTAAACAATAAATATTCTTACCTAGCCTATACAACCAAATCATCCCAATACACTTCTTATTATGTTTATGTTAATGAAATCCATATTTGTTCAAGAGGAGTACTTCCTCCACCAAGTAAACCCACCATTATATAGATTGTAGATGAACAAGAGTTGCTACATATTGATCTGCAACAACGTGGATAGAGTTCCAGCAAGGGTAAAATGTAAATCAATGAACCACCATTTCTAGAGAGATTGTAAGAAAACAAATATCACCCTAAGTCATATTTTGATTTTGTTTTTGTTAATCAACTAAAGGATTTTTGTGTCAAAATTACACTGATTCGAGGCATCAAGGATGTTTCTATCTACAATAAGTTTGTAAAAGATATATGCATAAAAATCCAGGATGAAGAAGTGTGGATCCATCCACCGTAAAATTTATCGATAGTTGGTCGATATCATGTTTGGAAATTCAGTTCTACTAAAGTATTAAATATATAGGAATTCCTTTGGTAAATGTTACAAGTAATGCAAAAATAATACATAATACTCTTATTGACTTATTGGAAATAATAAATGTCATGACCAATTTTTTTTTGGATGACCTGAAGTTAGAAGGACTATGGGCAACAACTAAAGTCTTACAACCGATAGATAGATAAACAATGACACTGAAGAAGTCCCGGAGGAAATGTTTCTTGTGGTAGACTCTTGGGAATACCCTGTTAATTAAATTTTACTCAAACCAAAATCAAGTTTAGTAAGTTATCCTATTAGTTTCGTAGAAGACCATGGTTGGTCACTATTGACGCATTCATAGGTTGCGGGTTTGACAACATGATTATTTTACAAAACTCATGATGCTAGAGATTTCTTATACAATTGATGTAACACCCACATTTTCAACACCAAAATACAATAATAAATTATCTCGAATATTTTTTTGGACTTTAATTTCACGATACAAAACACCACATGGAATCCAAATAAAGAAACTGGACATCACGTAGGACACTTACATAAACATGAATCCACTCATAAAATAGGATAACATAGGGTACAAATCAATGTATTACTCAAACAACGTAAATGAGGACAACGAACCATTTACAGGTAAGAAACATATGATAGGCATACTCCACAACATGGCCTTTTCAATGTTTACATATTCATTACATTTAGGTTTCCATTGTATAACTTTATAGTTTTTAACAGGATTAAACACATAAGGTTTAAAATTTCTTATTTTTCAAATTCCAAGTACTTTATTTTGAAGAGCATTAGTCTTTAACAAGGAATGTGTGGTTGGTTCCTTTCTCTAATTCCATTAGTTTTCCATATCTCATTTGTTAAATAAATTAATTTTAAACAACTATGAATCTCCTAATATTCAATTCTTATGTTAAAGGTTTGTTTCTCAAAAAAAAATAGTTGACTATAATTATTTGAAGAACACATAACATGGGACCCTTTGTTCCTTTACAAGTAGGCTACATGTTTTTGTTTAACATTTCACTTATAGTGGTTCCTTTATAATTCGATAATTTCTATTATGG
The DNA here is from genome assembly GCA_018340775.1 of Taxus wallichiana var. yunnanensis. NCBI lineage: Eukaryota > Viridiplantae > Streptophyta > Pinopsida > Cupressales > Taxaceae > Taxus > Taxus wallichiana. The sequence goes on from CM031240.1 coordinate 43,660,437, forward strand.
AAATAACTTTATATAACATGATTGTGATTAGGAACATATATACACACATGTGTCTTCTAGTATTTTACTTAAGGGTTTGATTGAAAGATTCGTGTTTACTAGGTTTGGGAAAATACTCCTCATATAGGAAGAATATTCACATGAATAAAAAACAAGGCTATTAGATCAATAGAAAACCTATCCTGAGTTCATTTCATAGCATTGTTTAATACTAACAATACACATTTTTCATCTTCTAGTTATTACAACCAACTATGTAGGTTAACAGATTAAGTTGTGTCATTCTTGATTCACAATCCTTTGCAACTATTAGGAATTCATATGTTCACAATCATATTGTGCATGTAAGAGCACATTACACCTTTGTTCCCATTATAAATATATTTTTTTCAATCTAAGTATGAATGTTACATTTAAAACTACTTCTTTTCATCATCTTAATATTTCACACTCCGTAACAATGAGTAAAATACATGTTTCAAGCATAGATTCTACTTCGGATTCATTCTAGGTTTAATATATTCCTAACGATGCCAAGATTTCTACTAAATTTTACAAGTCCAATTAGAGTGCAATATCCTTATCTCACAAGAACTTGACTACGATTGCAAGTATCCCATTCTCAAGGTTACTTTTAATTATTTTGTTAGCGTCATAGTTTGATTCATATTTATGAAAACAAAGCATGTGATAATGCATCATATTTGGGTTTTCGATTTAGTAGGTTGTTGTATTAGTCATGGACCTCTACTTTATTACATTCATTTTATAATCACATTTCAGATTTAGTTGGTTTTCACATCGCTCAAATATGTACCATTTTCGTAGCGGTCATTCCTTAGTTTCATCTTATTTACCCTTTTTACTAACTACATTTAAGTGGTTACTTTGGTTCTCTCATTAACATCATTTTGGAACAAATGAAATTCCTCTAAACATTATATAACACTAAGGAATTTAAGACTACAAAGATTACAACGTCGCACAAGACAACTTGTTTGAATGCTCATGGACATGGAAGTATAAGTGTATATTGAAGAGAGATATCCCAAATAATCTTATGGATTAAAAAATATTCCTAAGGACCTATTTCAATTATTGGGTAAATACGTAATTATATTCAAAATGTAGTCTTCACTCACATAATTTAAATCTCACAAGAGATCAATCATAGTACAACCACCAACTATCTTGCAAGGCTTTGGCCACCCACTAGGGTACAAGGAATGTTACGCATAATGGGGTTAACTTATTCATGATATGGTCATACCTACAAGACCTAGGCATGATCACCTCACTCATCCCAATATGATAGATTTCACAACATAAAATCACCACCTCTTAAAATATATCAGGAAAAAGGTCCTTAATAAGACGCCTTAGGTGCAAAAATAGAAGATTATTAATGAGGTTAGAGTATTTTATTAACATGATCATTATTTTATAACCTTGGAAAAATACCTACATTGGAGGAAGAATTACATAAGGCATTATATCTCTTTCTTTTGATTTCATTAGTTTTGATGAGAGGAGATTATACCTAGCATTATGGGTGTTAAGGAAGTAAACCAATAATTAACATAGGTGTAACATATGAATACAACTTCACATCCAATTTGACACTATAAAATATACCAAGAAAATTCTTTGAATAAAAATACATGTAATTATTCTATGGTAATACATGTATTTCAAGATGAATGCAACTTTAAAATGACAACTCGTTAATTACAACATATCACATCCAGAAAATTCCTCTTATTGAAGTACCGCAACCAGACTTTGTGCCATTCCTATGACTAAGTATGGAAATCCCTACACTAAAGAATAAATCCACACATTCATCATTTTCAAGATTTTAATTAAATACAAGAGAGAGAGAGATAGGGAGAGGGAATAAGACAAAGTTTTGTTTCTTATGCATTCACGTTTTCATATTTAGTTACTGATTAATATTTTGGTACTAAAGACACAATAAGGATGCGAGAGAAAGTTAAGAGACATTTTATTTTCCACTCACAATGTCATAATCATTTAGATTTTATTTCCATTATCATTTCATTTCAAACCAGCTTCATATTTCTCAATTCATTTACGTTTTCAAATCAATTAAGTATCATAACATTTTTAGAGAGAGAAGAGGGTGGACAGAGAAAATCACCATAGATTTAAAAATTCATTTATATAAGATAAAATATCAAATAAAATTATACATAGCATTGCAATGGTATTACGAGGTCACACACGTGGCTAAAAGTCAAATGAGACTCAAAAAGGAGATTCTAGCTATGGTTGAGAAAATAGTCCAAAACAACAAAAGTGCATGCAAACTAGGTCTCGAACACACTTTTTTCAAGTTCATTACCAAATTTTGTTAATTCCTACATATTCCCCCATACATATAAATTTCATTTTGTCTAAAAGAGGTTGATTATGACACGCAGAGCTCTAGCTATAAGGGAAACTTCGGGGCAAGTGATCGTAATTGCATCGGTAGCTCTTGTCGCACAACGAGCAAAGTGGGCCCCAAAACCCACTTACAAAAATAGCTTCCAAAGGTGTTTTCATTGAGCTATATGTGTGTTATGATCATATTCTTGGCATTCTAATGGTATGAGGTAGTTATTTTCATTTGTGCTCAAGCTAAGTGGCAATCTTAAGCCAAAACCGATCGCTTTTTAACTAAAAATAACACGTCACTACAAGTGATTGATAAGCTAAGTGGGTTTAGAAATTATACATGCAAGATAATTAATCAACTTTAAACAACTTGTTTAATTTTCCAAATAATGTCTCATGTTACCAAGGTCATGTAAGGAGTTTCATTTTTGCGGTATATTTTTGTGTGGTGCTCCATGCGCATGAATTTTGAGGTCAATAAGTTTTTTTATGTTTGATGAGCTTCCAAATGAAGTAATGTTTTTTTTTTTAATTTGTTGGAGTTACATTTCTTACTAATTAACATTTAATTTCCAAATTCAAGAAATGATGAAATCCTTTTACGCAAAACTTGGGATCGCCGCGTCAAGAGACCACATCAGTTCACGAATTTTGTTAAGTTTTACACACATCCACAATTCCACCATTAAATTTTCTTGAAAGAGTTAATATCTGTTTTGAAGAGATATCTGATCATCCTCCAAAATTTTGTTTGGTTAGAACATGTTTTTGAAGTACTCCCCCGTAGTCTCATATCAATAAATAACTATCAATTTTCTTTAGTGCATTTTCTATTCAAAATATTTTCAAGTATTTAAACAAATCATTTGATGGATAACATGTCCATACCCTTCTCGAAATATTCTTATTTGTCAACAACCACACTTCATGAGAAATCACATGTCTTAAAAACTTCTCCCAAATGACACAAGCAGGGAGGGTTTCAGTAATACACCGAGGCATTTGGCTTAATATATGCCAAATGCGTTGCATTAAAATTTCTATGGATTTTCCAACAAACCCATTTTGTGTATATCCTGCAAACCTAGCATTCAATGACCTGTATTTCTTTAAGGAATTTTTTTAAATAGTTCACGTGCCATGTGTATGTTCCAACATTTTGTATACATGTCAACCAGGGCACTTGTAATTACAACATAAGCGAAAAAAAACCCTTTTCCATTAAGTTGCAATGGAAATCCATACCTAGTTCCAAAGGTATTATTTTGGCATGAGGCAGGTGAAACAGACAAATATTGCAGATCCATATGTGGAATAACAGGAAAAGAGGGCCACTTCCAACGTATTCATAAATACAACAACTACTCAACTTTAAAGATAAATAACATGAATAGAAAAAGGCATTCCAAATATTACAGTGCACAAAACACATGTGCTCAAAAGGAGAAAAGGGAAATATCAATATAGTTGATATTATGTATGGATGAAGTGCTTCCTCATCCCAAAGCTTATTCTACATACAACAAATAAATCCAATGGCAGTGACACACCTCCTTTCCTATCAGAGAAAACTCAACCCAAAGAAGACACAATACTGATCCCTTTCATAGTTTGACTTACCTCAATTTGTCTCGTGTTGGTTGCCATATCATATCATTTCCTTTGAAGATGGAAAATATTTCACACTTGCAAGTTTTGGATCTTTCTCATGAGATTATTTTGGAGGGAGAATTTTTCTTATTCACTTATTACTGTGTAGATGTTTCTAGTTCATTTTTTAAATGGAAAGAGTGTATGTGGGGCTTGAAACATTTATCCCTTCAATGGGTCGAACTGTATATGATACTGAAATAATTGGACGAACCTCTTTCCCATCTCCATAATCTCTATTATCTAAACCTGAAAAAAATCTGTTTGGGTGCATCCCCAATGCTAGAGATTAGATTAGCACAGTTCCAAAATTGTTTATTTAATTATTAGTGTGCAGCTGTCATGTTCCCACACTTCTTGTGACCACCCAATTACTTCTAAATTTTAAATCCTGTGGTCTCAAAAAAGTTTTTTTTTTTTCATTATTATGAAAGTGACGTGACATGTCTAAAAGGCTTCTTATGATGTTCTACTCTCTGATAGCTGCGGCAATCTAACAAGAAATGACACTAAACAATACGGTGGAGTCAATATTTACACTTGTCAACTAGATTGCTAGTATTTTTGGGTAGTACAATTGAATAACAGGAAGAAGAATTCGTTCTCTCAATTGTCTTGCAGAATAACCATGTAAGAAATGAAGAAGTTGAAGATAACTTGAGATGCTAAGTTTCCCTTAAACCATGTTCTAATGCAACATAACACCAAGATTATTTCACGTAAGAATTGTATTACTGACCAAATTCATCCCCATGAATGCATACTAAATTATAGTAACAAAAATGTATGATCAATGATGGATTTCTCCAAACAAATGGAAATAACATCAGAAGACCACTTAACGTAAACAAGATGTTGAGTAGATAAAAAGATCAATTGTTGATTTCTCTTATTCAAAAATATAAAACAATATTTTCTTGGGATTATGGTGATATGCATGGAATTCATCCTAGGATCTACACTCACAAAATTTATATCAAAGAAAATTTTAAACCAATTAGGTAGCCATAAAGGAGGATGAACCCAATAGCAAGAGAGATTTTAAAAGGAGAATTGAAAAAGTTATTGGATGGTGGATTTATATACCCTATTTCAGATAGTCAATGGGTATCCCATTTTATAATTGTTCCAAACAAGAATGGGAAATGGAGGATATGTGTAGATTACATGGAGTTAAATGTAATAACAAAGAACTGTAACTTTCAATTACCTTTCATTAATCAAGTGCTTGACATTTTGGCTGGTAAAAACTATTTATCTTTACTTAATGGATATAGTGGCTATAATAAGATCCAAATTACACTAGAGGAATAAGAAAAAACTACCTTCACATGTCCATGGGGAACATTTTCCTATCTAGTTCTTCCATTTGGCTTGTGTAATGCCCCCGCTACAATCTAGAGGGTAGTCTTGGGAACTTTTTAGATTTGACAAATGACTGCATGGAAGTCTATATGGATGTCTTCACTATACATGGAAGAACTTTTGGAGAAGCTATGCAAAATTTGGATAAAGTATTGATAAAATGTAAAGTGCACAATTTCTCCTTCAAGAATGAGAAGTTCTACATGATGATGTTTGAAGGTATAGTTTTGGGACATTATATTTCTTCTGAAGGAATTCAAGTTGATCCAATAAAGGTATCTGTTATAATCAATCGTCCAACACCAAGGAAATAAAAGGTTGTTAGAATCTTTCTAGGCCATGATGAATAGTACAAAAGATTTATACAAGATTTTAGAAACATCATGCAGCACCACTTTTTTCATTGTTAGGAATGGATGATGATTTTGTATGGACTGAGCATTGTGAAGATGATTTTCAACATTTAAAAAAAATGCTTACTACTACTCCTATATTCAAGAGGACATAATTGGAACCTACCTTTCGACATCCAAACCGATGATGCGTGATCATATTATTGGAGATGTATTCGGGAAAAAATATGGAGTTCTAAATTATGTAATTTATTATGTTAGAAAGAACTTGAAATATGCAAATTTAAATCACACCGTATTTTTGGGAGTTGTATATGCTATCAATAAATTCAAACACTACATCATAGGTTATGTGTTCATTCACACTGATCATGTTATAATCAAATATTTGATAAAAATATAGAAGTAAGAAACATAATCATAAGGTGGTTATTCCTCTTGCAAGAATTTGATGTCACCATAGTGGACAATCCTGAAAGGATAACGTGGTAGAAAATTTCCTCTCTAGGATGGAGATAAACAATTAGAAACAATAATTTGATGATTTCTTTCCGATGAGAACTTATTTTTTACTTCTACAATAATAGCTTGGTATGCGCTCATAGCCAACTACTTGATCTTAGGTATAAAACCTCTACATTAATTATACTCTAACAAGAAATACATAGTTGAAAAGAGTGTACATTTTTCTTAGATAGCTGAATTTCCATTTCATACAGGAGAGGATAAAATAATAAGGTGTATAGATGACGAGGACATATTTGATGTCCTAATAACCTACCACAGTGAAACTTGAATTCAATTGGAAAAGGAACAATGCAAAGAGGTGTTGACCACTCGGTTATTATTGGCCAACATTTCATAAGGATGAAGCATTACACACCAAGAGATGTGATAGGTGTCAAAGAATGGGAAAGCCTACCAGATCTAATGAAATTCCATTTCTAGCTCAATTGGTATTTCACCATTTTAACAAGTGGGGATTATATTTTGTTAGCACTATAGACCCTAAATCTCATAAAAATTAATACATCTTGGAATGTACATATTATTTAACCAAGTAGACAGAGGTGGAGGCATTGCAAACCTGAAAAATTAGAATGTAACCAAGTTCTTATATGATAGCATCTTCACTAGATATCGAGTTCCAATGGAAATCAAAATAGATCAAGGTATTTATTTTACTCTGATGTAATTTATAATTTGGTTATGTATGAAATAAGAAATAGGAAGTCTACAAAATATCACCCACAAGCTAATGACCAAGTATGTGTTACAAATAGGAAGAGAGAGAGCCCATCTTGACAAAGACCATTACACTCCATAGGAAATATTGTGCGGACATACTTCCAAAGGTGGTATTGGAATTTAACATAACATGGAAGACCACAACCGGATTCACACTAGTTGAAATCTTATGTGCAAAGATTGTTGTTTTTCCAATTGAATTTGAGCACAAAACTCGAGGACTACACTTGAGCTAGGCATAGATATATCAAAATCTCAAAATAAATTATTCTTCAACTCAATGAGTTAGATGAATCAAAAATAATATTTAATTCGATGAGAGAGAAATAGAACTTCAATTTTATTCAAAGCATGAGATAACATATTTATATAGGCTTATAATAGTTCGATCCAACTCCCTCACTTGAAAGTGAAATAGACATAGGTAGGAAGGTGGACATCATACATGGAGGAGATGAAACGTCCCCACAACAAACAATTTATTATTATTATTCTAACATTTACCCCTTAATACATTATTTTTAACAATGTACCCCATAAACAATTCAAATTTCACCTTGCCAAGAGACTTGGTGAGTATATTGGAATCCAGAGATTTTTTAAATTTTTATAGTATTTTTTAATTATTTATTTACATCTTTCGGGTAATTACTGAGCATCTTTCTGGAATTACTAGAGCTGGATGTGGTGGTTCAAAATTTGTTCTTGAATGTAATGAGATTCAAATTGAATGTGCTTTGTTCTTTCATGGAAAACTAGATTTTTCACAAGCCTTAACACAACCCGATTTTCACAAAGGAATGATGGGAAAATTTTCTCCAGAATGCCTATATCTACTAAAATGTGATGTAACCGAATTTCTTCACACACATCTCCTCGTGTGGTGAAATAGTATTCCTCAAGTGTATGAGAGAGCAACAAAATTTTTCTTCTTACTTATCCATGAGATAGGTCCAAACCCAAGATGAAAAATATAACCTAAGTTGATTTCTTGTCATCAATGGATCCAACATAGTCCGAGTCTGTATATCCTTACAAGAAGAACTAAGATTTATTTTGATACTCTATACCATAGTCAATTGTACCTTGGACATATCTCAACACATGCTTTACTACTACCCAGTGAGATTTATTTGGCTCTTGCATGAATTTGGAAAGATATCTCACAACAAAGAACAAGTTTGGTTGGGTATATGTCAAGTAAATGAGACTCCAAACAAGTTGTCTAGAAAGAGTACAATCTACTTGATGTTAATATTGGAACCTAGAAAGTTGTAAATCTTTTTTCAAAGGAGTGGACATAGGTTTACAATCTAACATGCCATACTTTTCTTAGAATTTCTTGGCATATTTCATTTGAGAGATGAAAATTTGATTATTTTTCTACAATATCTCCAAGCCAAGACAATAATGAATTAGCCCCAAATCTATCATGTCGAAGTATTTATTCAAATAATTCTTGACACCTTAAACAAGATTGTTATAACTCCATGTGATCACAAGCAAATCTACATATAATAAAAAGATGACAATATCTCGTTATATCCTTTTGATATACATATTTGATTTAGAGGGGATATGAGTGAACCCATGCTCAATAGGTGATCATCTATTTTTATGCACCCTACCTTAAGTGCTGTTTAAGTCTATAAAGAGACTTAATTAGAGGACATACCTTCCGAGGATGCTTCTCATAAAAAAAAACTTTTTGCTAGGTCATTTATACATCTTCTTTGAGATCACCATTCAAGAAACCACATTTAACCTCCATCTACTCAAGTTTCCAACTATGTTTTGATGTCAGTGCATAGACAGCTCTGATGGTTTTTATCTTTGCAATGGGTACAAAGGTCTCATTATAGTCAATTCCTTTCTACTAAGCATAACCCTTAGAAACTAGTCATGCTTTGTACTTGTCCTTAGATCCATATACCTTGTATATTATTTTAAAAATACACTTGTAGCCAATAGACTTCTTAGCTATGGGAATATAGACAAGCTCCCATGTATGATTCTATATCAAGGAGTCATATTCTGCATCCATGGCATTCTTCCACTCTGGCTCACTAAGTGCCTCACGAATTGAATTAGGTTCACTTTTATCAACCACTAAACTCATGAGTGTGATATTTACCTCATTTCTTGCATGTCTTCTTATACGCACTCATGATGATGTGTATGTAAGAGAGTTCATGTGGGAGTCTCTCTTGGTGCTTTGGACCCACTTCAGATGTCAAAATTGCTGCTGATGTGAAGAATTTTTTCCAAGTTACCAATATCAATGATCAATTCTCCTTGCAACTCATCCTTCTTATGTGAAGAATACTCATGCTCATCATCTGGATGTGTTAGCGATCTATGAGATCAGTCGATGTTGAATCTTCCTTCTATGCAAATGAGTGAAATGATGACTCATCAAAAATGACATCTCTACTTTCATATATCCTCTTTCTCTTAGGATCCATGAGACGATATGCTTTTGATGTTATATTGTAGCCCAAAAATATGCACTAGTGTGTTTTTGGATCATGTTTCTTCCCCTTATTTTTTGAAACATGCATATATGTAGTACATCCAAAAACTCTCAAATGATAAATAGAAGGTTTACGATTACTCCACACATCTTCTAGTGTATTTTCCTTCAAGATCTTTGTAGGTTCATTGATAAGAAAATAGACAATAGTATGGACCACTTCTTCCCAAAATATGTTCTCCAACTTTGTATTGGAAATTATGTGACATTTTAATTCCATTTTGGAGGGGAGTAAAGGGGGTAGTCGGGTTCTATGTGATGTCATACTCCTTCAAGAAGGCCAAGAAATTTTCAACTCTCTTATAGAAGGTTTGTTAAACAACTATGTTATAGAAGGTCTATAAAATTTCAAATGCTTCACTCTTCTTTAGGAAAGAAAACCCAAGTCTTGTGGGAATAATCATTAGTGAACAATTGGAAGTACTGAAATCCCTTAAATGAGGTAGACAAGGGTCCACACCAATTGGTATGCACAACCTCGAGACGGTTCTTGGCATGGAATGTACTCGATTCAAATGGATCTTGATGTTATTTCCTACCGTAAATCTAGGAAAAAAAGGTAATCACCGAGATACAAGAGGAAGTCCTCATACCATCTCCTTTGAATTGAGCTGATAGAGGGAGCCAACAAAAATATGTCCATACCAATAATTCCAGTAGTATAGTAGATTCCACTATTGAGGAAGATAATTCAACCGCAAAGGATGAAACAAAATCTAATGTAAATAAATGATCCTTCAAAATATCTCTAGCATGTATTGTACCTTCTTTAGATATCATACATGATTTGATGCCATTTTCAACCAGGAAATCCACCTCGAGCTTGTGATTCAATAGCTAAGAGATAGAGAGGATATTTTTGGTCAAACTAGGAATGTAGAGCACCTTTATGAGAGTAAATATTTTCACCCTAAGAGGAATGGTCACATTTCCTATTCCTTCAGCTAGAAACTCCTTGTTGTCTGCAATTCGACCCGATCTCCAGTGGGTCGATGAGTTAGCGAATCAAACAACTTTTTATCCCCTGTCATATGTTTGTTACCACCTGAATCAATCAACCAAACATTATGTGATGGCTGCAATGTTTGGGATACAATAATCAAATCATCTTCATGTGCTCCATAATGTGTTGATTATGGGAGAAGTTCATCTTAGTCATCATTTGGTTGGGCTATGACATGTCCTTTCTAATTCTTTCCGCAAGGATGCCACTTTGATTTATTTGAATCACTATGGTGATATGTGTTATCTCCTCCATAATTTATTTGTGTGTGACCATTGTACCAACATTTTTTAGTATCATTTGTATTCGTGGTGCAGATGGGATACCATCGATTCACCTTTTTAGACTTCTACTTATATCAGTGGCTTATTTGGTCGCTTTCTACATGTGTTTCTCTTATTGTCCCTCGTGAGGATTCTCGTCTTATTCTTCCTTGAGATAAAGGCTTTGTCCTCAATCTCTTCTTGCACTGACTAAATGGATTCTTCCTGTTGCAAAATAATTACTAGTTGGCAAAGATCACCTCCTTCTGTGTGATGGTTAACATGGTAATAATTTTCTTTAACTAGGATGGAAGAGCTCACAATGCGAGAGGGACAAACAACTTATCTTCAACAACTTCTCTAACTATTCTCGGCTCTTGCTCGTAATTCAACCACTTGATGTAAGAATTCTTCCAGCTTCTCACCTTTTTTCATACTCATGGTATGAATCTTTAACTAGATGTATAATTTTATCTGATTCTTTGCTTCATAGATCATGGAAAGATTATTTGAGGATGCCTTTGATGTTTTCATATTCTGAATGTGTGGCTACACCTCATCAAATATGCTCAATGTGATCAACATCAAGGATTTTTTATTGTCCTTTTCATAATTTGTTCATTCATCTCGCATTGGTGGGTCGAGTGAGTGTGTCGGTGAGGATCTCCAAAAGATCTTCGAATAGGAGAATGGTCTTCATCTTCGTCTTCTATGTAGTAAAATTAGGTGCTTTCAAGAGCTAGGCATCAGAGAGCAATATTTTTGGAGCCAACGTGGTGTCAAAATAAAATTTAATTATATTTTTACTTGTTTTAAGATACAATTTCTTAATGATGAACAAGATAAGGAAGGTGGGATCGATATGCTCATGTAGTGAGACATGGATGCTTGTGTGGGAATTTTATTTCATGTTCATCATCTTCCGCATTACCTTTTTCAAGCTCCGTACGAACCTTATTGGCTTGGAACCATATGTCGAACCAGAACCACTCGAGTAGTCCTTTATGTATGAGCTCCTCAAATTGCAGATTTTTGCTATTATGAAGGGCATCAAGAAATGCGAAATAAAATATGGTGCTTTTTTCTTGTCCTATTAATGGTGATTCAACTTGAGGATTTCTCGTAGTGCTGCTCTCGGTGTCAAGGATGCGTGATATGTGCTCTTACAGTCACTTTTCTCCGTCAAGTGTTCTACGTGGCAGGTTTGTGTAATCTACAGGTCACTTCTTCTTCATGCCTTATTAGTTATTGTCAGTGAAATTTATCTAATTCACCTAGGTACTTCCACATCTAATACATCGCTTGTCAAAGAAATAGTTTTTCTTTTCTCCAAACACCTCCATGTAGATGAGAAAAACAAAATGCCACACTAAAAATATATGTTACACCAGGATTCAATTGAGATAATTACAGGTCTCCACGTTTCCAATTACTATTGTTTAGACGCATCTCTATTTTCAACGCAAGTCTCCCACGTAGGTTAAAAAGTCTACGCTGCCAATTGCTCACGTACAATAAAAAATTGAAATCCTTTGCCCAAATCGCTGTAAAAAATATGAGCAGAACATGTAAAAACAAGCCATGTTTCAGGTAAAAGAAGATAATTTTTTTCCCAAAATGCGACTCAGGTCACAGAAGGATTTCTTGGAATAAATACCTCAATGCACAACAAATAGAAACTCTGCAAAATCATGGTCAAGGAAGAGTGCTTGCAAGAATACACCTTGAGAAATTGCTTCTCTCATACCACTATTGAATTCGATGAGAGAGAAATAGAACTTGATGTCGATTCAAAGCATCAAATAACATATTTATATGGGATGATAATAGTAAAATCCAAATACCTTAGTGGAAGAGGAATAGACATATTCGGGAAGGTGGACAATATACATGGAGGAGATGAAACGTCCCCACAAAAAACAATGTACTATTATTATTCTAATAAAATAAGAAATACATAACACAAAAGTAGTGCAGAAGTAAAGAGTGAAATGGCATGATTGGTATATAAAGACACGATAATTCTAGGTGTTGGTACCCATATGTAATCTCCTTCAAAGGTTGAGCAACATCATGGACCTAGCAAGACACTAAGAGGCAGATAGATGATCATGTATGTCATTTTGTAGTTGGGAAGCAATCTATTTGACTTTTTGGCACTAAGGATTTTAGCAGTTGTGGGTAGCACCTTAAGAGGATTTGATCTATCCTCACCATTTTAGGTTGTGCCTTTCAACCAAGGTAAGATAACCCATTTCTAGCCTATTGTTTATGGAGGAGATGGAGATCGCTGACCCTATCCCTCACGCAAGTTCGCAAGGGGTAGTGAGGTGGCACAGCGGTCTACGTGGCGTTCGTGGCGTTTGACCCACTCTCCGTTTTCATTTCCGTTAACTCCGTCTCCATTCCCGTCCTGACAAGCTAATAAATATTGCCGGTTTTGTCGGCCATCATTTCAGCGACTCCTGTCAAATCCTGTGCACTGTCACACGGTTCCAGTTTCAAAAATCATAGCTCCGCCTTCATGAAAAAGATATTACCCGCCATAGCCCCCTGTTTGAGTGGTTTCCATGCGGTTTCCATGCCCCTGGTTTGAGCTGTTGAAACGAGGGATCTCTGCTGCACAACTTGAGCTTCCGGGTGCTTCCTCCAGAGTTGACGTCCTCCCAGGTGCTTCCCCTATTTTACATGCTATTATGTGCTTCTAATCGTATAACATTGGTTAATCATATAACAATGGTTTTCTATTTGCTTCCCCTGTTTTACAATGGTTATTCTAAACTGTATACAAAAATATCATATAGATAGTGCCATCAAAAATACGTATACGTTTTCATTCCAGATATGTGCAGTTTCTGAAAATAGTTCAATGTCACGATACCTCCATGGAGTCATAAAAGATCTTTTGTTTAAAATAAAACTTTACCAGTTTTATTATTTTTCAAAACAATCTCACTGCCAGTCCAGAAATTATCCTTGCGCACCAACATAATTCCTTTGCAAGAGTTTTCAAGCGCATACACACAAAATAAATCATTTATATTATATTAATGCATGCTAGCATTTTCTTGTTTTCATCTTGTGTGGAATTTAATCAGCTGGGCGCCGCCATAACCGGGTATTATGCAATAAAATAAAAAGTGGGATTTTGTTTTGGATGCAAACATGTCTGCTCCTTAGGCGCCAACATGTTGTATCATTCTCCATATGAGTTTGGAGCAGTTGTCATCCTCCATGCACAATATCCAAAGCATGGGCTCTTCCAAACAATGGTTTTCCATTCGTATAACAATGGTTTTCTGTTTGCTTCCCCTGTTTTACAATGGTTATTCTGAACTGTATACAAAAATATCATATAGATAGTGCCATCAAAAATACGTATACGTTTTCATTCCAGATATGTGCAGGTTTCCTGAAAATAGTTCAATGTCACGATACCTCCATGGAGTCATAAAACAGGGCTTTACAGAATACATCACCAATACTCTCAGCAAGAACAATGTCTTTGTTTGAAATGATGTTATTCCTTGACATCACCATGGATGCAAATCCATGATTTTATTTCTCAGAATAAAATCAGCTGTCGCTGCGTCCAATAATCCCTTCCATAAGCTGGATTTTTTTAGGTTAATCTACACTCTGTGCATTTGGTTGATTTTCACGACTCAGTAAAATAAAAACAGTAGCTTCCCTAACTCATTGTGGAAGAAGGCTTTTGGTTGAGTGTAAGGGAAGCTCCTGTAAGGGATGCCTCCGGAAAATAAAAACAGTGGTCTTCCAATTTTTTTGACACTTTGCAAAAAAATTTCACCATCAAAAGAAACATGTGTTTCAGGAATTTTGTTAAATAATTCACATGCTTCCACATTATGCATACATATCTACCAGGGTATTTGAAACTAAAATATCTGACAAAATTTTCTTCTGTGCAATGCTTTGGTAGATGTCCATACCCTGTTTCAAAGCTCATATTTTGGCAGAGGATGGGAGTATGATATGAAAAGTGAACTGAAGAGATTGGACACATGTTGGTTGCATTTACTGAGACACTAGAAATTATGAAATACCACTTCCATTATGCTTTGGTGGATGCCCATACCCCGCTGTAAATCTCTGCAACTTTGCATTAATCTCCTATACCTGTGGGTGTGATTCATCTCTTACACAAAAAAACCATTCACCATTTTATATCCTTTAATCCAACTAAATCCCACCATCTATTAAATTCCTCTATCCTTCATCAATACCCTTAAAATATGAACAATGTTCCATCATACTTTGATCGTTGCTCATGGCGTGCTCTTGAAGCCCTTGTTTTGACAGAGGCTAGCAGGATGCTGGAAAGATTTATGGAGTCTAGATTTGAACATGCCAATTGAAATAGCCCAAAAGTTACTAAGTTGCATATCCCGCAATCTAGGAGACAAAATATATCTCAGGAATTTTGTCGAATAATTTACATGCTTCAAAATTTTGCATAAATACCTACCAGGGCACTTCAACTGTTCCCTTCTGCACAGTACTTTGGCATATGTCCACACCCTGTTTCAAAGCTCCAATTTTTTCACAGTTTGGTAATGAAGATCTAAACAAATTGAAGATTACAATACCCAAAAAATAAAAAAATTGTATAGCCTGTAAACGGGCTGTCTAAAATTGAAACTGTAATTTACGGCTAAAAACCTCAAACACGGATTACAAACCATCAATTTCCAGACTTATAAAGCTTTTCACACCTGGAGTAGTGGGCCTAATCAATGTTTTTTCATTTTAATAGTGCAATAATTAGTACAAGAATAATTTGTGAATTCTGGTTGTTCGAATTATAAATTATAGTCATCAAACTTTACAGGTTGAAAGCAGGAAAAGAAATAAATATCAGCCATGCGACCTGAATTACTTGAAGGTTATGTCAGCATAAATATAATATATCCTCTGCTGAGTAGGGACATAGTACAATTACAATCATTCAATGGAGACACATGTTACATATGCATTCTCAACCTAAGAACTGTCCATCAAATTAACTGTCCTAATTGTGAGAATTGTTAGGTGGGTCTAACAATTTATCTGGGTAGCGAGCTCATATCCCCATTATGGAAATAGAACAACATTAATTGGTCATGAAGAAAATGGAAACAATTTGATTATGTCTTTATAAGACAAATTTGTAGAGGTGCATATTATTAAAGTCCTAGGTCTTGACAGCTTCATAATCTCCACTTTCATCTTCCTGGTTTTGAGTTTTTCCAACCTTATAGTAAACAAACTGGGCAAGAATCTATGGAAGGTTAAGGATCAACTTTCTGCGTTCACAACCTTGTTCAAGCAAAGTTTTAAATAATAAACTGCAATTTACATATGATCATATAATGCAATCGAATTGAGGAGGAAACAAAAAACTCAAATGGACTTAACCTTCCTGATCTTATATGAAATGCTCCCAGTAACATTGTGTATGATAAAGGATACAAAGAAGTCCAATAGTACACATACACCAGCGTCCACCAACCATGGCATAGTTGGCTTTAACTTTTCCCATTTTAGAGTCCTTACAATTATACTGAACATAGCCATAGCATGATTAGAGTCCTCACAGTTATACTGAACATAAACATAGCATGATTAAAAAATAAATGGAACATGTTACATCTAATCCTTGAGATTAATTCATTGAAAACAAGCAGCTAAAAACATAAATAAATTCAACTATATACCTTCCCACGAGGTAGCATTCCCTATTAGGGAAAACATGAACATGAGTGGATTCAAGCCCTGCTAACACAACGACATTAGAAGGGTGAATTTTATGATCCACTTAATTACTATGCAAATTGAGAGTAAAAATCAATTACGAAAGATCTCTTAGAAGGGTGAGAATACCTCAACGGTCCCTCTCTTAATCTGCAACCAACATTTATCATCAATTGGACATGGTTAGCTTAGGTATTGCAGACAGAAACTCACTGCAACTCATTTACAACAATTTTGGAGTTTCAACCTGATTACAACGCTCAACCTTTTAAGCTAATCCATATAGTATAGTCACCACATTTCTACTAGGGAAAAACAAACAAATCACAACAGACAATGAGACCTTGCAAGCACTGAAATGCAACTACAAAAAACTCACATTTAAACTAATTTGTGGAAGTCTTCCACCCATATAGATGGCAGCCATAAGCCACCCCAACATTTGTGGAATTGACTTTTTTCACAGCAGCTAATGTGAGGTTTTCGACATGTGCTTGAACTCGTCGAGATGGAATGTTCAGGTTGTTCCTGAATGATTTATGAGAATGTCTCTATCTTTTGATTTTTTGAACGATATCTAAAAATGGCATTTCTGAGCTGATATAATCCATAAATAAATTGTCTTCATCTTATATTTCTCATCACTTGTCTGAAAGCTACGGACCTGTTTCCATCATGTTTGCTTGGTAGATATAATCTTCAATTCTTCAGGATTTCCACAGGTACACATTGTAGATATTATATCAGGAATATACTGTGTTCTATTTTTTGATATAATCTTATTGCTGGTAGATGATTTGAAGTTCCTTTCTATATTTTTGGATTTCAGCTTTGCTTGTTTGAACATAACCAAATAAAAATTCATCTCCATCATCATAATTTTTTTTTCTGTGGTAAGATTTTCTAGTTATGATATTTCCTTGGGTTGCTTTAAACACTTCTCTTTCTCAAATTTGTTTTGAGTAAATGATTGTGGTGAGAGTTAGTCGTGTTCATAAAATAATTTCGATATACCATTGTCATCGCAATCAAATAAGCAATCATCAAAAGCAACATCTTCATTTGTGTTTAAAGGTATTGATGAAACTTTTAACAATGTTTTTTCATCAATATTGTTTATTTTGATTATGCATGACCATATATTATGTATTAATTTTAAATTTTAATTTTTTAACCTCAAAGAAATCAAATCAAATGAATGAAGATAGCGGTTGTGGAAAAAATCAACCACAAAAAAAAAGAATGACAACACGTGCTGCAATGGCCTTTCTGAAACGGGTAAGGAAATGTGATTGTTTGTTTTTTATTGAAATATAATTTTTGTAGTGGATTATGTGTTATCAAATGCTTATTTCTGACAACATAGTGTTTGTTTTTGTAACATAAACATAGATTAACGATGAAAAAATTGAAGAAGAAAAAGCATTTGTTGATCAAACAAAAGAGAATTCAGATTTTGAAAAGGAAAAGGGTAAGGATAGTCATGTTGAAGAAGAATTTGACATGGAACTAAACATAGATGACAATAGTGATCAAAATGACGAAGATTATGAAGTAGAGGAGGATGATGAAGATGAAGATTGGGTGCCTAGTCCGAGCCATAAAGCATCCAATGAGTGCAAACATCAAAGATCAGTAAGTAGTGTTATTTAGAATTTTTGTTTTGCATGAATAAAACACTTTTATTCAAGTATTCAACTTATGTTAGTATGTCTTAGATTTATTAGGATTTTCCAATTTGTTGTTCTTTTAGTGTCCATATATTTTTACATTTGCATAATAATTTCAACTAAAGAGTTATAGGATTTTCCTACACATAAATTGTTACTCATAAACTATTTAATTATTGGATGTAAATTGTAGTATTTGCAGCAGTGTAAAATTATAAAAGAAATTGGAAAGAGGGACAGATTCAAGTGCATGGTCTTTCCTTGCTGCAACTATGAAATGCAAGGAATAAAATGGCATTTGAAAGACATCAACTATCACCGCCTCCATGATCACAATGGTCTCCCTCCATTACATAGGCGTAAGCCGGGTAAACGTGCGACCGGAAGTATAAAAGGAAAACAAAAAAATAGTACAAAATATGGTTGCAAAGCGAAGTGTTGACTGGCACTTGAATAATTCTAAATATATGTACAAATCTAGGTTAATTGAGCGTTATTGTCGGAAGAAAAGGTGCAATATTTTTCATCCCTTAGCCAACAAGCTAAAGATCTGATTTCCAAGCTTGTAGAGGAGTATGATAGTGTAGAAAAGAGGGAGGAAAGAAGGAAAAAAACCCTTTCAACGCTGCAATATAAAAAGGATTTGATGAAAACCGATTGTACAAATTCTGAACTAAATGGACAAAAGGATAAGGTATTTACCATTTTTATTATAATTTAAATTTAAAATTATTTTAATTTTGTTTATTCACATTTTTTATGTTATTTTAAATTAACGTTTCATTTGTACAAGATATTATCCAAGAAGAATCCATTAATGTTGATCATGTAAGGAAACATGCTTTCATTAAAAACATTAGTAGCATTGTTGGAATAATAAAGTGTCATTTTTCATTCATTAACATGTTGAAATCTTGTGTAAATGTGATTCTAACACGTTTCATGACTTGAATGCATGAATAGGACTCAACTGATGTTGATGGGGAAAATCTGATACGAAAAAAGAATGTAAACAACAATCCAATGGAAAACAAGGTACGGTTGTAAATTACTAATATAAATATTTGTGTTTTCTATATATTTTAAGTGCTTAAAACTTAATCATATTGCTAATTTGGCATTTATACCTACATCTTTTATATACAATTAATTATTATGTTGTTGCACTTGAAAAATTGGGTTTTACCACTTCAGGGTGATGAGGAAGAGAATAATGTTGAAGCATACACTTCAAGTGCATGGGTACATGAACCACCGATACAAATAACACCTATTTCCATTAGAACAAAGGAAAGTGAGGGAAATGATATGAATGATAAAGAAAAAATCAACAAAGAGGATCATAAGGGAAAAAATATGGCCGATCCATTGATTGAGGTGACTGATTTTCCAAAATTTGTTGAGGTGGAACCGGAAAACCAAAGAATGAGGTGAAGGACATGGCTGCCTATGAATTCACAATAGGAGAAGAATTTTTATGTTCCTAGAGCCTGACCATGTAAAAAAGGTTGGCATTGCTAAAATTCATGCAACTAAACCAGGAACAAAATGCCATGGACGATCTTTAGAAAGGGATTGCATTGTCATATGCATAGAAGAATCATATGTAGATGACGCTCCATTGCATTTTCCACATATTGGAGCAGATACTGTTGGTGAATCGAAGAAGACATATTGCATCTGGTTTAAAGATTGCTTGAAGGCAATTAACCAGAAAGAGGATGGAAAAGAGACAAAGGTGTGTTAATTTGTATTTTTATTGATGTTATTGTGTTTTTAGCACATTTGATTGATTTTATATCCAGTATAAGTATACTTATCCATTATGTCATGTTTGCAGCGAATGAATGAAT
Organism: Taxus wallichiana var. yunnanensis; assembly: GCA_018340775.1. Taxonomy (NCBI): domain Eukaryota; kingdom Viridiplantae; phylum Streptophyta; class Pinopsida; order Cupressales; family Taxaceae; genus Taxus; species Taxus wallichiana. The sequence continues at coordinate 43,680,529 of CM031240.1, forward strand.
ATTCAGATGACAATGTTGCAATTGAGGTAAAACTATGTTTTGATGTACATTATTTTTTTCCAATTGATTGACTATATCAATGATGCATTATTTATTTCAGTATTCAATAGAATTGTGAGAGCTCATATTCAGATTTTACCATGCATAGGTGACACAAGGAAAAGAAGAAAACTGTAGGATTTTCCTTTCTAGTCTAATGTTTAAATTTCTTCCTACTTCCCTATACATTTCCTTCCATTACATTCTTATGCAGTATTCCTCTATGTATTTATCTTTCAAAACTGGTTTGCATTTTCCCTATAATATTTTATATGATGGAAACATATTATTCACGATGAAACTATGTACTTTTCATACCAACTTGGCTTCCCTTACTTGACTGTTGCAGCTGTTACAGGAGCTTCCCTTACCCCAATATCATTTTACTTATAATTTTCTTTCTTTCTAACAATCATGTTCTTTAATTGTATTATATAGTATTTATATGAATTGATTGTTTGTAGAATGAAGAGGAACAACCAAATAAGCTTGTGGTAAGAAACGTAAAAATGTTATCCAATATTCTTGATTCCATACAAATTATACATAATATGGGTCATGCTTCATCTGATTTGGTAAGTAACGTAAACTAAGATTTACATTGCTAATTTCTTCTAGGAGTCAAATATAAAAACATTTAAAATATTTGTGTTTTTTTCTTCGAGTTAATGTAGGAAATAATTTGCATCAATAATCCTTCATTTTTGTAGCAACGTAATAGTGAAGGTGATACTGAGATGCAACTTTCAGAAAGGATCCATTCTTCCCAACAACAGGTGACCACACAATATCTTATTTATAATTTTGATAAACTTATTTTATCATTTACGTTTGCATAGTTTTATTTACTGATATGCCCATTGTTTGTAAACATATCAGGGAAAAAGATTAAAGGGTATCAAGAGTGCTTGCATCAGTTCACACACACCTTACGCTGATGAGATGAAAGGAAATAAAAGAAAAATTCAAGGATGGATCGAAGCACGAAACTCCATTGTTGTTAACAAGCAATGGAGAAATTTGAAGAGCTCTCGACTTTAATTTGTTGAAGTTTTGATATTACAATCAATTGTATCATTATTTGTAAAACAATTGCCAAGATACTCAGTTATGTCAAAGAAAAAATCAAGTTTAATGTTATGGTTTTTCTCCTTGAATGAGAAAATAATGTAAGATCCATATGTAGTGCCAATTTTATGCCAAAATCCTCTTTTGGCTCTTCTTCTGACATGACTTGTAAAATGTAATGAGTTTTTCCTGTCAAATTTACTGGATAGCATTTATTATTGCTTTGTTGAGACTATTTATTATTGTTGTTGAGACTCTTTTGTCAGTCGTAATGGTTCACCGAATGCACCCAACAGGTGTCCATTTTGATTGGTTTTGCTAGCATACTTCCAGTCTGTGCTGAAATAGGAGTTTGAAACAGGATATGGACGTCCACAAAAATAGAACAATAAAAATTCTCCATATTTAGGACTCTTTCCGGTATATTTTCCAATATGCCACATCATAAGCATGCATCTCTCCCTCTTTACAACCATATTTGTTGTTCTTGTTTACAGATTTTTTAATTTCTATTTTTATTTCTGTCGGAAACAACAGATATTTTAGTTTTGGGCATTTACCTTTTGGTATGTCTTCCCATACTGCATTTATATCAAATTTTACATCCTCTTCACCTACTGCTTACAACACTCGCCGCCCCTGCATAAAGTTAAAACAAATACTAGCATTCAATGCATTGGAATATACACACTGTTATTGTTTGCCTATATAACTAGATGTAATACCTTAACAAACAACACACACTTTGCAAACAACTTACAGTAACTGATGAAGGTCTTACCGATTCATTTAGTTAGAGCAGCCTGCCACAACCATCATCCCTTATCTATTGCACGTGCATTTCTTGTGTCAGTTGTTCCCTGCAACATTAGTGCAATTTGATGAAAAATCTTTAGAGAGATTTAGATAGATAAATTCGAGAATGAATCAAACTTTGGTGAAGCAATTACTAGTTGAATGCGTAAATGCTCCTCTACTCACATTGGTATTGCTGCTTGGACACAGAAGAAGTAGACTTTGTGCAAACTGTGGCTGAATGGTGGGGTCCACAACATGCGTTTCATCAAAGCTATGCAGTCTTCTTGCAAATGAAGAGAAGCGAGAGAAACCCAATGTGTGCTCGCCTGGAGTTGTACATATTTTTGGCTTGCATGACTGACAACTCGGAATGTTCACTTCGACCTGCTCTGTTATGCTTATGATATTATTGAGATGCAAACCTTGTGCCTATTCGAACAATTCTCATCATTATGTATGAGAGGTGAGGTAGCACAAACAGGAACTTCAATGAGGTTAATTGTGTAAGCTGCAGCGTTGAGAAATTGGAATAATCATATTAAATTTAATCACCTATTATAGATGAATCTGGTACATAGCAGAACACTATAGATTGTCAATCTCCATTCTTCTTAGTTTTAATAGCTATAGAAATTGTGTGCAGAAGAGGAATGTCAGGTTACAGGTGATTGGATGTTGTTGACTGGGACTATACTTGTGTGTTGTGTGTATGACTGTACTTGTGTGTTGTGTGTATGACTGTGCTTGTGTATTGTGTCCATATTAGATGAATGGGATTATGCATACCTTCTCTATACACGTGTATCTTATTAATAGTATTTAAAGTTATCGAGTTTGCTATGACCTTTGCAATATGTTGAAATTTATTCTTAATATACCACACTTTTTTTTGCTCTTTAAGTATTTTCTATTTTTATTGTGTTTATAGTTGTCGTTGGTGTAATGAAGAGGAGGGAAACAAATGACAGAGAAAATCTCTAGAAGAGAGACTCAGATTCAAAACCAGAATGTTGGAGTCATGGGAAACTTGCCCTTCAATTTCAACTAATGGACATCCTCACGAAGTATTGACATTTTTTTTCCAAATGCATTCAATAGGTCTCCAATTTGAACAGTTCACCTTTGCTAGCATACTCCCGGCCTGTGCCAAAATAGGATCGTTGAAACAGAGTGTGGACATCTGCCAAAGTATATTATAGAGAAGGGATGTTTTTCAGATCGCCACCTTATCTTTTTGTCCACTGGCATAGTAAACACCTAGCTATTGCAAGAGCTATAAAATAACCTGTTTGAAAGCTCTTTTTTTTCACACACAGGGATGTATCATGGAATACCATATTTGTAGCTAACAGAAGACAAGGACATCCTGACACAACATTGACGTTGCTTCACCGAATGCAACCAACAAGTGTCCACGCTGATCGGTTCACCTTTTCTAGCATACTCCTAACCTCTACCAAAACATGACTATTGAAATAGTGTGTGGACATCCACTAAAGCATTATGGAGAGGGAATTTGGTCAGATGTTTTAGTTTCAAGTGCCCTGACATGATATGTATGCAAAATGTGCAAGCATGTGAATTGTTTGACAAAATGCCTAAAAGGTATGTGGTCTAATGAACTGTAATGATTGTTGGATGTGCAAAAAAATGGGTTAGTTGAAAATAACTTCGAAACTTTCAAGCAAATGCAATTGGCAGGTGCAAAGCCAAGCTCCACAAACTTTGCCAGCATCCTCCCAACATCTTGACAAAGGTAGTAATCATTGATAATGCAGTAATCAATTGATAATATGTTTTCTATTTTATTTTCTGCCTTCAATCTCTGAACATGATCTCTTTCTCACGTATTCACATTCATGTATTGCACTTAGATTGTTGAAAATGAAGTTTTCATTAAAAAAATTATTTTAGTGTTTACCGATATGGACAATATTTTTGTTACGCTCATATTTTTGGCTCAATACCCAAAGATAGTTACTAACGATGGTTTTGAGATTGATGAAAAATGATACCAAGAAAGGGACGTACCAATAGGAAACTATCTAAGTGTGGGGTAATGTTCTTGCATTTGCAAAAAAAATGATAGCGAACCCTTCAAAAGCTTGTTGTTTATTGTTCCTCACTCAAAGGAGTATTTGAGAAATTGTGAGAGGTCCTTCCTCCAAATCTCCAAAACATATAGCTTTCCTTCACTACCACATTTTACAATGACTATTTTAGGCATTCATCTAATCCAATTCTCTTGCACCAACAGACAACACTGCTACCTTAGATGTTTAGTGTCGCCGACTACATGATAGAACAAATCCATAAGAACATTGTATAGACATGATTAGGGTAACTTTGATAAAGAGATAAACGGATATCCTTTGTTAAAAAGTGACAAATTTGTATAAAGATTGAAACTTGCATCATTTATTACGGATGACAACACAATACGTTGTTGAACTATTTTAATTAAAGTAGAAGGGCATAAGTGGGAAATTATTACAAAGTGATTGAATGAAACAACCTTGAATAGATACATAACATTATAAAATGCAAAATAAACATTAAAAATCCATTTCGTTGAGGCAACAACGTATTACGTTGAGAAATAACCTACTTTGGTATAGATCATGTAGGAGCATAAAAAGATGGTATCACAGTTTTAGATATTATAATGAGCATATCTTGTAAACTAATAATGTGTTTGTTCATCATTTCTCAAGGGTAACAACATAATATGTTGTTGAACTGCTGCAATCAAAGTAGGAGGGAATGAATATAATTTCTGCAACAAAAACTGAATATAATTTTTACAACACATAAAATTTAATTTCTGCAACAAAAACAAAATATAATATCTGCAATATTTTTTTGAAAAGGATAAAATATTGATATTGATATGAGGGAAGAATGATTACAAGATAGAAGTCTATGATTCAAGGATATATATTTGCAAAATGCACTCATAGATTTGCATATCAAACACAATTATATAGACATTGCACACTGTGGTTGAAAAAAGACCAAAAGGAATATGACCTATGGACTATGGACTATGGACTATCAAAATGGGAAAAATATACAAAGACTATATAACAATAGTTGTTCCATAAAATTACCCTTAAATTCCATTTGTGTTGGTCTCATCTTCAAGTTCTTCAACAAGCCCCCTTTCCCTATCTCGTTCTGCAACTCTTTTTAATTCATCCTCCCATGTTAGTCGACGTGATACACGACTCTTTTTTACAATAGGAAAACTAGCTTTCCTATTTGTTGGACATGGGCGCCTTTGATTCAACATCTTCTCTATAAAATCTCTCTCTCGATGAAGTGTATTGTTGAATCCATCATCTACAGGTCTAAACGGTTGTGCCTCAGGATGTTGCACACCTAATATAGAAGATATTTGGCTTCCCCTCAATCGGTTTGTTGTTTCCACAAGTGTATTCTCTAATAAAGTAAGAAATGACTTGTTTAGAGGACCAACAAGACTGTTATCTACTATTTTTCTGATCCTTCTCACTTGTGGGCTCAAGTGTTCATCTTCTTCATTTATAACATGTTTATCTTGTTGCAAAACATGCATAGAGTCTTCACAGGTGTTTGGAGGATTCCATGCTTGACCAAAAGGATCATCAACCACATGTTCATCTCCACATGCAACATTTGGAGCACAAAATAAACCCTGGAGAACATTACAAATTAGTATAATAAATCAAAGATTTGAATAAAAACCAAAATTAATAGAATTTAGATACAATAAATTACTATGTTGGAAAATCTTGAAAAACATTTTGCCTAGAATACCTGAACATTAAAGTTTTCTCTCACTGAATTCTTTTTCATCATATTCACTTTAATTACGTGCTTACATAAGTACCCATTCTTTGACACTCCACATTCACACATTGCCAAATGTGGGGTTTGATACCATACTTCATAGTGACAAGTATCATCCGTCTGGCTACGAACCCATGCTAACCATGGGTCAGAGGTATGGAAGGTGACATAATAATCAGGAATGGATTGTGCATGCAGCCATTGGTTATTTTCTAGTTTCTCCACTTTGAAGTTACGGTAGAACCCACTTTCCTTACAACATTGACTCCACCAATAATATATAAAAACAACTGTGATTAATTGATGTATCAGCCAGTCAACCCTGCGATGAGATGCTTTTCGAATGGAGGATAACCACTTACTCTTAAGTATAGAGTGATATGCCTCTATTGCAGCATTTGTTTCTTGCCCAGCATGCTTTAAAGTCCGTAGATGTCTCACCCACATTCCAATTCTTAGAAGCCAGTGTTCCTACCAATATTTAATAAATTTTATCTCGTCCACAAATTCTGTAACAAAATCTTGTGCCATTTGAATAGCACTCTCCTCATTATTTGAATGGTGCATAATTTCCCCCAACCTATTAAACATTACACGTCTTTTTTGATCTTCCTTAACCTTGGCAACAAGATTCTTCAACCATGCCCTCCTTACATGCCAGCTGCATAAGTATACTTCACACCCAAAAACTTCTCTGTATTTGAAAATGAATTGTATTAGAATTTTAAAATTTTGATAGCAAACTTAATATCTATAATTTAAATTTATATATTCTAACAATATACACAAAGAGTAATTTACAACCTAATAGCATTGATTTCAGTTGTAGCATCATCTACCATGAAAGCATTTAGTTTCCACTCAAGCATATGAGCATGTGCTCTATTCACCAACTTTTTCATCCATTGGGTTGAGTCGCTAGTTGTAGCTCTTGACATTATGACCCATGCAACTGGTAGGCCCATGTGTTTGGAATCGAATGCGAGGATGGTATAGAGTTTGAACTATGGAGAGTTGACAATGCAATAAAATGTGAATTAGTAGATTATTGGTAAGAAAATGTAACATATTTTTTGCAGAATTTTTTTTATTAATAAGATTATGTAAAAGAGAATACCTTCATTCCATTGGTCCCAAAAGTGGCATCCATTGCAAGTATGTTGTTATGGCCATATTTTAACATCCAATCAAGTTGTTGCGGCATTTGAATGCCCATGATAAACAGCACGTGACCATCTTCCTCAACATTTCCTTCATACTCTTGGTATTCAAAACATATATTTGGATTTTGATCTTGCCATACTCTCACACTTTGGGCATCATTTCTATCATACATGTACTTTGCTGCTTTTATTTTTGTATCAATATTTTGAACATCATGTGAAGACAAGAAATCATCACGTTTTGTTTTCCCATCAAACAAGGCTAGCTTCTGCATGAACCATTTCACGGAGGCTTTTGCATAGGAATGTCAACAAGCGCTTCCATTCTTTGATTATACATTGATGTTAATAACACTACAAATTATTAAAATTTGGAAAAAAATGCTCAAGCTAACACACTATACAATTAGACAATAACACTAACCATTTTATATTTATATTAAAGTGACGCTAAAATGATAAGACCCTTCACAAATGTTGTGATGTTAAAGAAATTGAGGATCATTATTAAAAAAATTCATCAACAACAAAAGTAAAAACGACATCAATAATCCCATGTGATTGAGCCCGCCATATTAATTTCACTCTTTATCACTAAAAATACAATTATTTGAATATTGTTTATGTAAACCAATCCTTCTCTCCTCACATGATATCTCACTTATCATATGCCATCCTCTTCTTTTCAATCTGATTTCCACTCATGTTTTCAATAGGAAAAAGTGTCACTAACAATAGGAAATAAAAAAACAAGCATTTTAAGTATGTAGATCAAATCTATCCTTTTTCTCATGAAATCCAAAACTATAGATGCATAAAGAAGTTAGGTGTATAACTTAATAGCCAAAGGTTCGAAGAACATTATCATCGATTAGATATGACTCTTTTTGTAAGTTATTCAAGGTTGAGAAATGTTTAAAATCAGCTTTGACATTCCCTTTATATAAAATCATCTACAACCCAAAAATAGCTCTCAACCCATCACAAATCATCACTTCCATCAATATAAAAGTATGGAAATAATTTTAGGTCTCAAACATGCCACCACTCTAAAAACATAGGCTAGAAAAAATTCATTATCATCAACCTGATTGGAGGAATCATTCATAATATATACAAATATAGCTTCCAAAAATAATGTGTTCCACGATTTACATTGATGTTAATGACACTACAATACGTTATTAAAATTAAACTGAGAGGATGAATAGGAAAGTATTCCAATTTAATTGAATGAAACACTTTGAATAGATTATTCAACAAAACAAACTTTTAAAATGTTGATAATAAACAACGTATTACGCTGAGAAACCACCTTCTTTGATATAGATCCTTCACACTAATATCTTAAATTATAGTTTTATATAGTACACCATGTATCTTATGTAGCCTAGTAATGATTTAGATCATCGTTATTAGGGGTAAAAACGACATAATATGTTGTTAAATTGTTGTACTCATAGTAGGAGGAATGAATTTAGATCCATATCACATAAGAATGGTGCATTATTTGACACTATAATGACTATATCTTGTAAAATTCCTTGTCCCCATCATTTAGTATCTGGCAACGTAATAATAGGATTTGATACTTTGATGATACTACATGTTTTCATGTAGGCTAAAACCTCAAGGGCAAGAATTGATCATTGAATGGTATCATGAAGACCTTGTTTGATGATAAATCATGCATAACTATCTCATAAAGGATTATCTCATGAAGGGAGAACAAAGATGAAGTTTTATATATGCATTGGGATATTTAAGGTTAATAAAAGAGTGTTGTTGAAGAAGACAATCATGGAGAGAAAAGAGAGTAGTTTTTAAGAACTCAAGAAGAAATGGAGTGTTGAGGTTGGATAAATGGACTACTAGCTAGGAATTAAAAGGTAGATGTGGAAATAGCTCTCAAGGGTACCTTACTCAAATCTTCATTGGTTATATGCTTGGAAGTTGGAAATAATTTTTGTTCAAAAAGATAGGTGTATGCATGCCACCAAAGATCTGAGGGCAATTGTAGAGCTAGAAAAGAACATGAATATGAGAACACGACATGCTGGAGGAATTTCATAAGAGGTACACCAACTATAATGAATATAGCTTGTAAAAATAATGTGTTCCACCATTTAGTTCGGGTGACAACGTAATACGTTGTCGTCGTGTCGAAATTAAAGTGTGAGAGGATGAATTGGAAAGTATTCCAATTTAATTGAATGAAACACCTTTGAATAGATTATTCAGTGCAAAACAAACTTTAAAAATGTAGGTCATCAAAGAAACAACGTATTACGTTGAGAAACCACCTTCTTTGATATAGATCCTGTAGGCACACTAAGATCTTAAATTATAGTTTTATATAGTACACCATGTATCTTATGTAGCCTAGTAATGAGTCAGATCATCGTTATCAGGGGTAACAACGTAATATGTTGTTAAATTGTTGTACTCATAGTAGGAGGGAATGAATTTAGATCCTTTAGGCACATAAGAATGGTGCATTGCAGTTTTATACACTATAATGACTATATCTTGTAAAAATAGTGTCTCCATCATTTAGTATGGGTGACAACGTAATAATAGGATTTGATACTTTGATGATCCTACATTGTACACATGTGGGCTAAAACCTGTGAAGGGAAGAATTGATCATTGAATGGTATCATTTGAAGACCTTGTTTGATGATAAATCGGGTGCATAACAGTCTCATAAAGGATTATCTCTGCAAGGGAGAACAAAGATGAAGTTTTATATATGCATTCAAGGATATTTAAGGTTCATAAAAGAGTGTTGTTGAGTTAAGATAGATTTCATGGAGACAAAGAATTAAAGGTAAATGAGAGGGCGTTTTTAGAACTCGAGAAGAAATGGAGTGTTGAGGTTGGATAAATGGACTACTAGCTAGGAATTAAAATAACACTTGTAAAAATATAGCTTGTAAAAATAACGTGTTCCACCATTTAGTTCGGGTGACAATGTAATACGTTGTCATCGTGTCGAAATTAAAGTGTGAGAGGATGAATTGGAAAGTTTTACAATTTAATTGAATGAAACAACTTTGAATAGATTATTCAGTGCAAAACAAACTTTTAAAATGCAGGTCATCAAAGAAACAACGCATTACATTGAGAAACCACCTTCTTTGATATAGATCCTGTAGGCACACTAATATCATAAATTATAGTTTTATATAGTACACCATGTATCTTATGTAGCCTAGTAACGAGTTAGATCATCATTGTCAGAGGTAACAACGTAATATGTTGGTAAATTGTTGTACTCATAGTAGGAGGGAATGAATTTAGATCCTTTAGGCAAATAAGAATGGTGCATTGCAGTTTTATAGATAATGACTATATCTTGTAAAAATAGTGTGTTCCATCATTTAGTATGGGTGACAACGTAATAATAGGATTTGATACTTTGATGATCCTACATTGTACACATGTGGGCTAAAACCTATGAAGGGAAAAATTGATCATTGAATGGTATCATTTGAAGACCTTGTTTGATGATAAATCAAGTGCATAACAGTCTCATAAAGGATTATCTCCGCAAGGGAGAACAAAGATGAAGTTTTATATATGCATTCAAGGATATTTAAGGTTCATAAAAGAGTGTTGTTGAGTTAAGACAGTTTGCATGGAGACAAAGAGAGAGTGTTTTTTAGAACTCAAGAAGAAATGGAGTGTTGAGGTTGGATAAATGGACTACTAGCTAGGAATTAAAAGGTAAATGTGGACAGTGAGGGCAAAGAACCTTACTCAAAGTACTTGTCATTGGTTATATGCTTGGAAGTCAAACTTCAATGCTGATTGTTCAAAAGATAGGTGTATGCATACAAAGAAAGATTGAGGGCAAGATTATAGAGAAGAACAAGAACATGAATATGAGAACATGACATGCTCCTTGAGGAGGATTTACCGAGCTAAGAGGTACACCAACTATAATGAATATAGCTTGTAAAAATAATGTGTTCCATCATTTAGTTTGGGTGACAATGTAATACGTTTGTCGTGTTGAAATTAAAGTGTGAGAGAATGAATTGGAAAATATTCAAATTTAATTGAATGAAACAACTTTGAATAGATTATTCAATGCAAAACAAACTTTTAAAATGCAGGTTGTCAAAGAAACAACGTATTACGTTGAGAAACCACCTACTTTGATATAGATCCTATAGGCACACTAATATCTGAAATTATAGTTTTATATAGTACACCATGTATCTTATGTAGCCTAGTAACGAGTCAAATCATCGTTATCAGGGGTAACAACATAATATGTTGGTAAATTGTTGTACTCATAGTAGGAGGGAATGAATTTAGATCCTTTAGGAACATAAGAGTGGTGCATTGTTATTTTATACATTATAATGATGATATCTCTTAAAAATAGTGTGCTCCATCATTTAGTATGGGTGACAACGTAATAATAGGATTTGATACTTTGATGATCCTACATTGTACACATGTGGGCTAAAACCTGTGAAGGGCAGAATTGATCATTGAATGGTATCATTTGAAGACCTTGTTTGATGATAAATCGGGTGCATAACAGTCTCATAAAGGATTATCTCCACAAGGGAGAACAAAGATGAAGTTTTATATATGCATTCAAGGATATTTAAGGTTCATAAAAGAGTGTTGTTGAGTTAAGACAAATTGCATGGAGACAAAGAGAGAGTGTTTTTTTAGAACTCGAGAAGAAATGGAGTGTTGAGGTTGGATAAATGGACTACTAGCTAGGAATTAAAAGGTAAATGTGGACAGTGAGGGCAACAGAACCTTACTCAAAGTACTTGTCATTGGTTATATGCTTGGAAGTCAGACTTCAATGCTGATTGTTCAAAAAGATAGGTGTATGCATACAAAGAAATATTGAGGGAAGATTGTAGAGAAGAACAAGAACATGAATATGAGAACATGACATGCTCCTTGAGGAGGATTTACCGAGCTAAGAGGTACACCAACTATAATGAATATAGCTTGTAAAAATAACATGTTCCACCATTTAGTTCGGGTGACAACGTAATACGTTGTCGTCATGTCGAAATTAAAGTGTGAGAGGATGAATTGGAAAGTATTCCAATTTAATTGAATGAAACAACTTTGAATAGATTATTCAGTGCAAAAAAACTTTAAAAATGCAGGTCGTCAAAGAAACAACATATTACGTTGAGAAACCACCTTCTTTGATATAGATCCTGTAGGCACACTAAGATCTTAAATTATAGTTTTATATAGTACACCATGTATCTTATGTAGCCTAGTAACGAGTCAGATCATCATTATCAGGGGTAACAACGTAATATGTTGTTAAATTGTTGTACTCATAGTAGGAGGGAATGGATTTGAAATTATTTTAAAGTAATTAAATGAAACAAATTTGAATAGTTTCATAACACTATGATGTGCAAAACAATCTTTAGAAATGCATGTCGTTGACGCAACAACGTATTATGTGGGAAAGCAACCTACTTTGATATAGATCCCGTAGGCACATAAGAATGTGGCATCATAGTTTTATACACTATAATGACCATAGCCTGTAAATATAACATATTCCATCATTTAGATTGGGCGACAATGTAATATGTTGTTGTAAAATAAACTCTCTCAGGAAAAATCTTACCTTGAATATTAGATATAAGTATCTGAATCACCATTCAACTTATAATTTCTTTGTTTTCAATTAGCCTTGTTTCAAATAAATCTTGCAAACACTAACCAGAATTGTTATTCCTTTCAACTTTGATAGATGACTATAAAATGATGTTGTGGTAAATGACTGGCAAAGTAGTTCAAAAACTTAATAAATTAATAAACAAGATGAGTTGAACTTATCACTGATTTTAAAAATGTAATGTTCTTACCTGATTTGCAATGTACAGATTGTTTCCAAATTTTCCCTGTCATGAGCAATGTTCTTTTCTCATAGCCAACCTTCAGAAATATCCTTCAACTTCCATAAAACTGAATGAAATATGAATACTGTTCTTTTTTGCAATACTTAAATAAATCATTTATGTAAAAATAATTAAAAAAAAGTAACAGTGGTGCCAAAAAGTGGAGTAAATAGTTTAATGAATATAATTTAGGTAGCAATTAATGGTAGCATTCAATAAATATTTGAAATGATACTTTGAAATGGCGCAGCATATTCATAACAATAAATGTGAATAGATAGGTATAGTTGAGCAGTCAGGGGAGGCGCTGAAATGACTTGGGTTCCGTTAACTTTTTTAACTCCGTGAAAACACTGGACAGTGCCCAGTCAGCAGCCAACTCACTACCCCCTTGCGAACTTACGTGAGGGATAGGGCCAGCCGATGGAGATATCCTTCCTAATGAAGTTGTCAAAGAGACCTTGAAGAAAATAGGATAAATGCAACAAAATCTAATTCTCACGAGTTGTCACTCTAGATAGTGGAGATATTCTCTAGGCAAGGTTCAGGATACTAAAGACATTTGAAATCCTTATTGTTTTTGCATGATTTGGTAATGGAAATTATGGTTTTGTGCACACATAGGACAAACAAGAGTAGTTTGGGTAGGATTTGTTGTTTTAAATGAATTTTTGGTGGGATGTGAGGAAGAATCAACTTGATTTGCCGGATCTCTCGAGAACCCTTACAAAATGGAAATTCTAGACAATATAATGCTTCAGAATAGCTAAAATATCCCTTTTAGCAGAATATGTGCTTGAATGGAGGCCCAAATTATCACTTTTTCACACAATCTATGAGATTCTAACATGAAGGCTCAAGTTAGAAGGCCCAATAAAACATAAACACCTAAGATTAATCATGCTTGAGGTACACCCAGAGGCATGCAAACAATCTTTATCAACAAATAAAAGCAAAGTGATTTTAAATCTTTTATTTCACCCCCATATGAAAGCTCTTCTGAGAAATGAGATTGCAGATGCCACTAAACTATCACAAGCATTGAGACCTGTGTGATTAAGATAGATTTTGATACAAGATTGCAACAGGAAACATGGAAAACAATTTGCATACATTCAGAAGTAAAACAAACACATTTTGCATAAGATCCACACATAATAACTCGAGTTTGATTAAATTTATTAGCAGGTAAAGTTTCTAGAACAATCTCAGACCTTGTCAATGGATGTACACTTGCAACCACATTGGCATGATCAAACTTAATACGAAAGAGATATGCTTCTGAAACGGCTTCTCAAAAGACATGCTTTATCAAATTTTCCTCTTGGGAATTTTCTTCACCCTCTAAAACTCCAACCTCTAACCCTTTGCTCAAAAAATTTGTGCCATTTATAACATTTACAACAGATCCCCTTCTTTCCAAAAAGATAAAAGCATTTAATGTACCAATGCTCACCATGATCTCAATCGTGATTTCTAGAATTAGATATGTAAAATTTTTCAAGTGATCATTGGGAAAATATCTTTGAGAATCTCAACATTTAACTCCTTCATCTAGTAGAACACTCCTCCTTCAACTCATCAACCACTTCTACCCCCTAATCATTAAATCTGGTTCCTTGCATGCTTAGGAGAAGAAAAAGAAAAAATCAGATCGAGCCCGATAGTCAGAACATTTTAATGGAAAAGATGTCTCCAGATCTCTCCCACCAAACTTAGATATCAAAATTAACTCCCCTCTCTATTTGGCATGTAGGAAATACCAAGAAATCATGAAGACTCACACTTCCAAGCGTGTTTCAATAAAAATGGGGGAAAATCAGATTCAGACTCACAGCTTGCCATTGATCTTTACTTTGAATTTGGGCCATCCACGTGGAAGATTCAAATTTTAAAGTAGGCTCGGGGCTTCCTTTGAATTTTTACAACCTTTTGGAAAAATGGAAAAAAATTCCATTTTTCTCCGCACCTCCACCCTTGGGAAATGAGCCAAACGTGTCCTAAGGTGGGTCCCAGTAGAACCACAACAAAATTCTACCATTTCACCCCTTTTTGAAAAGGGAAAATTTCCAAGTTTTCCCCGCAACTCTGCCCTTGAAAAATGGGCCTGACATGTGTCCCAATGTGGGTCCTAGTGGAACCACACTTCCCTTTTTACTTTTAACTCCTTTTCTCTAAAAGGAATTTTTTTCAAATTTCCCCCAAGATTCTGCACCTCCGCCATTGACTGGAGCAAGCTTTGACCTTTCCTTTATCGGGCTCGTGGGTCATTTTGAGATTTTTATTCATTTAAATATCAAGGGGAAAAAAATCTAAATTTCCCCCGATGGTCCGCCTCCCCACCTTTTTTGACTTGAAACAATATTTGACTGATCCTTTGTCAGGCTTGCGGGCCATTTTGAGATTTTAATCCTTTTGAGGACAAGAGGCAAAAAATCCAAGTTGCCTCTGATGGTCCACTTCCCCACCCCTTTGACTTTTCACACCGCCACGTGTCACCATGGCACACCTTGAGTTAGTCCCAAGAAATTCATACCTTGAAAAAGTGTGGGCTCACCACATGTCCTAGCCCGGAAAAATTTGTCAAAAGGCTTGAAGCTCAGAGAATGCACCATGTGTCATGCTCCGAGGAAATCTCCTTTGGCTGTTGAAAAGTCCAAGAAAAATTCAAAGTGAGTGGAGGTGTCCACATGTCTCCATGGAGAAATTTAAAAATGGTTCCCAATGCGGAGACCTTGAATGAGCGCGGCTCGCCACATGTCCCTATCCGACAAAACTATGTTAATTGTATAAAAATTTGTCTAAGTTTAGGAAAAGCAGGGAAACCTCCACATCAACAAATATTTAAGTTGTGGTGATTCATAGAATTTTTGAAGTATCCAAATTGAGCCACGTCCAATCAAAATGGGCCATGTTTCCTGTCGATACAAGGATGCAAATTTCACCAGAGAAATGCCCTTCAAACCGTAAAATGTAGAAAAATGACCATTTGAGCACTGGAGATGAAATTTTCTCTAAGAAAAAAAATTCAAAAATGTTACAAGGCTCAAATACGCTCTTCAGAGCTACATCCATTCATTTTTCATCAAGTATTTGGGGCAAAAATGACAAGGGCACAAACCCCCGACTGTGGGAAAATGGAAGGAACAGAAAGCCCAAGTTTTTTTAAGTGAACAGAGAATGAGAGACCCAAATTACAAACCCCTCTAGAGGATTAGAGAAACAAGGAGAAAAATATGGACCCATACGTGATCATCGGCTCAAGGAAAGACTAATTATGGAAACAAAAGGAAAGTAGAGACCTCTTAGGCACAATACAAGGGTATAAAATATGACAGAAACCGTAAAAGGACATATTTCAAAACCAAAATTGGACTATACTATTTTGAGCACCAACATCAACTCCGAAACGGGATGGGAACTCCCTGTGAATGCCATAAGAACTATGGTAGACCTAGTGCCAAAAATATCCATTAGGAAAAGGAGTTAGCTTGCATAAGAGAGAAATAGAGCCATATTTCAAAATTGAATAGAGAAACTAGCAAAAAGGTCACGAAGGACACGAGCGAGTGAAAACACAAAAGACAGGAAACAAAAAAAAAACTATACACTGTACAAAATATTTTTTACCTTGATCCTGGGGGATCAATCCAAGAAATACTTCAAATGTGTTCGATTAACAGGTAGCTCAAGCAATTCACCATCCAAATCCTTCAAGAGAAGGTATGTTCACCAATCTTTATATAGATGGAGTAAGGGCCCATCCATAGTGAGTGAAATTTTTGATGCTTTCCCTTATCCTCATCCCTTCTATCACATAAGCAAAGACAAGATCTCCAACATTGAAAGCTCTTGGAGTGCCCTTCTTGTTAAATAATTTCTTCAACTTTTCTCTGAAATTTACATACCTGTGGTGGGATGCCCTCCTTTCTTCATCAAGTTCAACAATCTGGTTAATGCGAGCATCATAAGGACTTACTTCTTGATCCTCTAGTTATTGAATTAACTGATATGAGGACAATTGCATATGCAGATGCAACAGGTCTTGAGTTCCATACACCAACTCAAATGGACTCTTTCTAGTGGCTCTTTTAATAGTGATTATATTAGCCCAGACAGCTAACTTCAACTTTTCACCCCATTTTCTTTTGTTCAGCTCCAAGTTTCTTCTGATAATCTTCAATAGGTTTATATTACTTGACTCATCTTGTCCATTTCCTTAGGGTTTTTAATTAGATGCATATGTGAAGTTCATCCCATATTCTTTGCACATTTCCACTAAAGGTTTATCTCTAAAGCTCATGGCATTATCAACTACAATCATGACTAACACCCCAAACTTACAGATGATGTTGTTTATCACAAAGTCCATGAAAACTTGGTGTGCTACCTTCTTGGTTGGGATTTCCTCCACCCATTTTGTAAAGTAATGAGTGGCTACAAGAATACTTATGGCCAGCACTTGAAGGGTTTGAATGGGGCTTCATTGATTGATATAGGCTGCAAAAAAAGGGAGTATGAAGATTTAAATCTTCAAGAGAAGTGTGTTGGCAACTCTCACATCTTCTAAACAACAATTTTGTATCCTTGAAGACAGTTGGCCACTAAATAACCAGCCCTCGGGATCTTGTGTGGTGTGACTCTTGCAGAAAAATGCCACCCACAAACTCCTCCATGGAGATCAACAATTATCTTGGGGGCTTCTTCTTTAGTTTTTCACCTTAAGAGGACTCCCTCTAGGTTCTTCCAAACTAACCCATAGTCAGAATTACATATTTACGGGAATCCAACTTAAGGGCTCAATTTTGGTTCTCACTAAAATACTTAGGGTAGTTCAATGTCCGAGATAAAAATTATATATATGTACCACTCAAAATTCATCAAGGTTTGAAAACATCTACCCTACCTTCTCCTACCTCATTTACCTCAATAATTTGCAAGTTGCTCTTAGCCATAAGATTAGCCAAGCCTAAACCTCTCACCAACTTAGTGATTTGGATACACATGTCATATTCTTGCAATTTGTTCACCCACCTGCACCTCTTGCTTGAGACTTCCATCTCTGATAAGATGTCCTTAAGCATGGTGTGGGGAACATAAGAAACAATTTTAGAACTTAGAATGTAAGGCCTGAAAACCTTTGTTGCTTTTACTAAGGCAAATGCTTGCTTCTCCATAATAGTTTACTTTAGCTCAACCCCCAATGCCTTACCAAAAGGAAATTGGCCTCTCACCCCTTCATCATCCTTCTCTCAGCATGACAAAAGCAATAGTTTTCTCTGAAGTAAAGGAAAATAGTTGAAAGGGCTTCTTATAATCTGGAGCTGCTAGAACAGTGCATGCTTTAGTGCCTCTTTAATCCCATTGAAAGTTTTGGATGGCAGCCTCCTCCCATTTGATGACCTAGTCCTTTTTTAGCATGGAAGTGATTGGTATGGTCAACTCATAAAAGTTTGATAATAATCTCTGATGAATTTTATCTTCCTAAAGAAAGAATGAATCCCTTTCTTGGTCCTTGTAATTGGTACCTTGTTGATGGCCTCTACTTTTTCGAATCAATCAACACCCCTTCTTGTGACAAAATGTGGCCAAGAAATTTTTCCTTCTGCACTCCAAAATGGCACTTCTTTGGATTAAGTGAGATGCCATATACCCTACATCTTATCAGCATCGTTTCCAAGTGCAGCGAGTGATCACTCCTCTTCTGTAAAATAGAGTTACATCATCTTGAAAAACTGCAATAAACTCATTTATGTAACCAGAAAAAGTAACATCCATTTCTCTTTGAAATGTGGCTCCAACATTCATCAAATCGAAGGGCATCCTAACATATACATACGTCCCCCAAGGAGTAGTAAAGGTTGTCTTGATCCTTTATGATTCCTTCACCACAACTTGTCTATAACCATAGAAACCATCTAAGGTGGAAAGCAATTTAGAACCAATCACTAATTGTAACATTTTTTCCATATTTGGTAAAGGATAATTATCCTTCATAGATTCTCTGTTTAGATTCTTGAAATCTACACACATCCTGATATCACCATTCTTCTTTCTTACTGGTACTAGGTTTACAACCCAAGAAGAATATCTTATGGGCTAAATAATCCCTCCATCTCTTAGCTTCTTCAGTTCTTCTTGCATTTTTAGGGATAAGAGTGGATTGATGGGCCTCTGTTTTTGCCTAAATGGCTTTGCATTAGACTCCAAGGGAATATCATGTTGAAACAGGTCCTCTATGTATGCTTTTAGTTCAGAATAGGTCCAAGCCATGCAACACTGATACTTTTTCAATAATTGGATGTAGGACTGCTTTTCCTCCTTGTTGAGATTGCTTCCTAACCAAATCTTCCTTGGCTTCCCTTTGTGCCAAGGTCATGCTCCTCAATATCCCTCAAGGTTTTCATGTATCTATTAATAATTTGATCACCATTATCAAAATTGGAATCAAGAGAAACGATCCCTCTAGGAATGGTATTAGTCTTTAGCTGGATGATGCCCTTGCCAAACAAGGTTTCCTTCCCCTCTATGGCACATACCATTGGCTCCCAATCAATACTTTGATCAGCAAATTCTCCCTTGTTCTACAAAAATATTCTGATCTCGAGCATCATCATCAAATACCTTCTGTGTTTAATGTTTTCTGGGATAGAGGGTCTTATCAACACTTCCACATCATATTCACAATATGGGGACACTACACAATTGTTAAAATGATACCCCAACACTACAAGTTTTTCTGCCAAGTCATTGAACTTCCTATAATGATGCACAATGTTGAATGAATCAAACATCTCAATGAAACCCCAAACTGCATGCTCATACTATTTCATTCGTTGATTCTTTGTGGCATATAGTTTTCTAACTTGTTTTACTATTAATTCTGAGTCTCCTTTGACAATGATTTCCTTGCCACCATATTTCCAAGCAATTCTTAAACCTAACAACAGTGCCTCATACTCAGCAATGTTGTTAGTGCACTCAAAGTTGAGTTCAAAGGAAAAAACAATTTTTTCCTAACTTGGAGAAAGAAGAACAACACCAACACCATTCCCAAACTTGGAGCAAGGTCCATCAAACAATAGAGTCCAAGGAGAGCCCATTTATTCAAAGCATTTGCATTCTTCAATCTTGTGCTCCTTTCCATCAACAAATCCTACAAAGTTATCAGAATCAACACTTGTGTACAATACTTCATAAGATGGATTGTTGTGATCCTCAATAAGGTACACCATCTTCTTTTCCCCATATAACTTGACAAGGCTGCCCTCAATTGGAAAGGTAGCATAGGACATGTTCATTTGGACACTCTCACCAGCATTTGCAGCCCATTTTCTAGACAATAGCATGGCCCACTTGGTTGGGCAGTCAACAATAACTACATCAAGCTTCAAATTCCCACCCGGATAGGTTGCAAGTCGTACCACCAGACCCTTCACACTTCCCACCACTAGCACCTCTCCATAATCCATAGTAGTAGACTTCCCATATGATGTTGTTACCTTGATGTCCAGCTCATTCATTAATTCAAGGGGCATAACATTGCATGATGCCCCCGATTCAAACATGCGATTGTGTAGCAATCTGTATTTAATGATTCAAACATGGGCTTATCCTAATAGTAAATATCCTCAAGGTCTTATTAAACCTTGTGTTGAAATCATGTACTGACTCATTAGGATTATTTTTGATGTTTTCAAATTATGTCAAGAGAAACCTAGAGTCAGTTTTTATCACCATCTGCAATCTAAATGCATTGCTCATCTATGTCCAAGAATAAATAGAATTGTCGGCAAATCTTTATACCAATCCCTTTCATCTTCTTCCAGAGTATGGATAAACAACTTGATATACACATCTCCATGTTCAATCTCAAATTCTTCCATCATATTGATAAAAATATTTAAATGTTGATCACCGTCTGACATTGTTTCCTTGGAATTTTGGCAATTTGTTCCTTACTTCTTGAGGAAATGCATTTTGATAACTAGCCATCCATACAAAATTTATAAGTCCAAAGGTATTCACAACAAATGGAGGTTTGGGTGGGGGCAAGGCCATGTTGTTTTGAGGAGGTGACCCTGGAGGGGTGAAAAATTGATGAGGGGCAAAAGGTCTTTGAAACACAGGGGTATAACTTTCAAACTGGATATCCCCTAAAGGCCTAGTTTCTTTGAAATCCCTATCAACTTTTGAAAAGATAGGGGTAGAATGAGAAGAAAAATTTTCAAAATAAAATGAAGGCCCTTCTCCAGTTGGAGAATTCAATTCCAAAAAGAGGCTACCTAATTTAGAAACACTTGAGTCCCAGTCTTCAATAATAGGCGAGTGTCATAGTCATTAATGGAGATACCCTTTTTTTCTTTTCGATTTCCCACATCTCTCCAGGATTTTATTCCTTTTGATTTTACTTTTCCTAGCTCTGAAATAATGTCCTAGCAAGATCCCTAGCAAAGAAAGATCTTCTTCCTTCCAGTTTTGCAAGTTTAGTAATAAATCTCACTTATGAGTTTAAGACACTTTGGTATTCATCAAGAATCAAATCCATAGGGAGTCGCCACTAAGGATTTCCACCTTAGTTGTGCAGATGCACTAAATATGATCTTTCAAATGTTTATCAACACTAGAAACTAGAAATGGAAAGACTCTGACTTTCTTTACTCCGATCTGTCAATGAAAGCTAGTGCACTAGGTGTAGAAATTGAAAGAATTTCACATAGTACTTGGAGTATATAAAAAGTGTTTTACCAGGGCTTGAATGTGAACTACAATCACTATGTCCCCGCAATGCACCATAAGCGTGTTGGTACCCAAATTTAATCTCCTTCAAAGTTTTAGCAATCACGGACTGACGGGAGACGTTGAGAGGAAGATAGATGATCATGTATTTCATTTTGTAACTGGGGAAGCAATCTATCTGATTTTTTGCACTCACTCTTTGAGCAGGAGTGGGTAGCACCTTAAGAGGATTTGATCTATCCTCACTATTTTAGGTTGTGCCTTTCAACCAAGGTAAGAGAACCCTTTTGTAGCCTATTGTTTATGGAGGAGATGGAGATATACTTCCTAATGAAGTTATCAAGGAGACCTTGAAGAAAATACGATCAATGCAACAAACTCTAACTCTCACGAGTTATCACTCTGATAGTGGAGATATTCTCTAGGAAAGGTTCAGGCTACTTAAGACATTTGAAATCCTGATTGTTTCTGCATGCTTTAGTAATGGAAATTATGCTTTTGTGCACACACAGGACAAACATGGGTAGTATGGGTAGGATTAGTTGTTTTAAATGAATTTTTGTGGGAGGTGAGGTAGAATGAACTTGATTTGCCACACCTCTGAGAACCCTTACAAAATGGAAAGTCTAGACAACATAATTCTTCACAATAGCTAAAATGTTCCTTTAACCAGAATATGTGCTTCAATGGAGGCCCATATTAGAACTTTTTCACACAATCTATGAGATTCTAACATGATGGCTCGAGTTAGAAGTCCTAATAAAACATCAACACCTAAGATTAATCATGCTTGAGGTACACCCGAGAGGCTTACAGATATAATCTCTATCAACAAATGAAAGAAAAGTGATTTTAAATCATTATTTTCACCCCCAGATGAAATCTCTCCTAAGAAATGAGATTACATATTCCACTAAATTGTCACAAGGATTGAGACGTGTGTGATTAAGATAGATTTTGATACAAGATTACAATAGGGAACATGGAAAACTATTTACACACATTAAAAAGTAAAACAAACACATTTTCCATAAGATCCACATAGAATAACTCGAGTTTGATTGAATTTATCAGTAGGGGAAAGTTTCTAGAACAATATTAGAGCTTGTTAATGGTTGTACACTTCCAACCACCTTGACATGATCAAACTTAATACAAAAGAGATATACATGCTTCTCAAATGGCTTCTCAAAAGACAGGATTTGTCAAATTTTCCTCTTGGGAATTTTCTTTGACCTCTAACACTCCAACCTCCAACCCTTTGCACGAAAAATTTGTGTCATTTATAACATTTACAATAGAGACCCTTCTTCCCCAAAATACAAAACATTTAATGTACAAGTGCTCGCCATGATCATGATCACGATTCCCAGAATCAAATCTGTAAAAGTTATCAGTGCTCATGGGGCAAATCTCTTCAAAAATCTCAACATTCAACTCCTTCATCTTCCAACCACTTTCTCCCCTAATATGTCAAATCCAGTTCCTTGCATGCTCGAGAGAAGAAAAATGGAAAATCAGATCAAGCCCGATAGTCAGACCATTTTAATGGTGAAATATGTCTCCAGATCTCTTCCACCAAACTTAGATATCAAAATTAACTCCCCTCTCTATTTGGCATGTAGGAAATGCCAAGAAATCATGAAGACTCACACTTCCAGGCATGTTTCAGTAAAAATGGGGGGGAAATCAGATTCAACTCACATTTTTCGTTGATCTTTACTTTGAATTTTGGCCATCCACATGGAAGATTCAACTTTTAAAGCTAGTTCAGGGTTTCCTTTTACTTTTTACAACTTTTTGGAAAAGTGAAAAAATTTCCATTTTTCTCTGAACCTCAACCCTTGGCAAATGAGCTTGACACATGTCCTAAGGTGGGTCGCAGTGAAACCATGGCCAAATTCTACCATTTCACCCCCTTTTTGAAAAAGGAAAAAAAATTCAAGATTTCCCAACACCTCTACCCTTGAAAAACACACCTGACACGTGACCCAATGTGGGTCCCAGCTGAACCGCACTTCCCTTTTTACTTTTAACTCTTTCCTCCCAAAAGGAAATCTTTCCAAATTTCCCCAAAGAGTCTGCACCTCCGTCATTAACTGGAGCAAGCTTTGACCTTTCCTTTATCGGGCTTTCGGGTCATTTTGAGATTTTTAGTCATTTGAATATTAAGGGGCAAAAATCCAAATCCTCGATGGTCAACCTCCCCACCTTTTTTTTTTGACTTGAAACAATATTTGATGATCCTTTTTCTAAGCTTGCGGGCCATTTTGAGATTTTAATCCTTTTGGAGACAAGAGGAAAAAAATCCAAGTTGCCTCTGATGGTCTGCTTCCCCACCCCTTTTAATTTTCACACCACCACGTGTCACCATGGCGCACCTTGAGATGGTCTCAGGAATTTGAGAACTTGAAAGAGTTCGGTCTCGCCACATGTCCTGGCCTAGCAAAATTTTTTCTAAGGCTTAAAACTTAGTGTAAGGCACCATGTGTCATACTTCGAGGTAGTCTCCTTTCACCATTGAAAAGTCAAAGAAAAATGTAGAGTGAGTGGACGCCTCCACTTGTCTCTATGGCACAATTTCAAAATGATGCCCAAAGTGGAGACCTTGAATGAGTGCGGGCTCGCCACGTGTCCCTATCCTACCATATCTTGTGTTAGCTATATAAAAAATTTCTAAGTCCTGGGAAAAGTAGCGGAAACCTCCATGTGGAAAAATCTTTAAGTTTGAGACTATTCATAGAATTTTTGAAGTATCCAATTGAGCTATGTCCAATCAAAAGAGGCCACATTCCCTGTCAATGCAAGGATGCAAATTTGACTGGGAGAAATGCCTGTCAAATCGTAAAATGTAGAAAAATGACCATTTGAGCCCGGAGAAATTCTAAAACAAAGAATTCAAAAATGTTACAAGGCTCAAATACGCTCTTCATAGTTACATCCATTCATTTTTCATCAAGTATTTGGGGTAAAAATGACAAGGGTAACAAATTCAACTGTGGAAAATGGAAGGAATGGGAAAGCCTAAGTTTTTCGAATGAACAGAGAATGGGAGACCCAAATTACAGACCCCCTTAGAGGATCAGAGAAACAAGGAGACAAATATGGACCCATACGTGATCATCAGCTCAAGGAAAGACTAATTATGGAAACAAAAGGAAAATAGAGACTTCTCAGGCACAATACGAGGGGATAAAATATGACATAGAACCATAAAAGGATAGATTTCAAAGGAAAAATGGGGTGAGACTATTTTTAGCACCAACATCAGCTCTGACTTTCGGGGATGGGCACTCCCTGTGAGTGCCACAAGAACAACGATAGATCAAGTGCCAAAAATATCCATTGGGAAAATGAGTTAGCTTACATAGCGAGAGAAACAGAGCCATCTTCCAAAAACAAATAGAGAAACTAGTAAAAACAGGTCACTAAGGACCGAGTGGTGAAAACGCAAAAGACAAAGCAAACAAACAACAAACTATACACTGTAAAAAATATTTTTACCTTGATCCTGGGGAATCAATCCAATAAATTCTTCAAATGCCTTCCATTAACAAGAAGCTCAAGCAATTCACCATCCAAATCCTTCAAGAAGAAGGTATGTTCACCAATCCTGATATCAATGGAGTAAGGGCCCATCCATAGTGAGTCAAATTTTCTATGCTTGCCCTTATCCTCATGCCTGCTATCCCATAGCAGCACAAGATCTCCAACATTGAAAGCTCTTGGAGTGACCTTCTTGTCAAATAACTTCTTCAACTTTTCTCTAAACTTTACATGCCTCTGGTGAGATTCCCTCCTTTCTTCATCAAGTTCAACAATCTAGTTAAAGTGAGCATCATAAGGACTTACTTCTTGATCCTCTACTTGTTAAATGAACTGATATGAGGACAATTACATATGCAATGCAACAGATCCTCGAGTTCCATACAACAACTCAAATGGACTCTTTCTAGTGGCTCTTTTAACATAGTGATTACATCAGCCTAAACAACAAACTTCAAATGTTCACCCTATTTTCTTTATTCAACTTCAAGGTTCTTTTCGATAATCTTTAACAGTGTTTTTATTACTAGACTCAGCTTGTCCATTTCCTTGGGGTTGTAATTAGATGCATATGTCAAATTGATCCCATATTCCTTACACATTTCCACCAAAGGTTTAGCTCTGAAGCTCATGGCATTATCAGCTATAATCTTGATATGAGGATAATTGCATATGCAGAGGTAGCAGGGCCTGATTTCCATACACCAACTCAAATGGACTCTTTCCAATGGGTCTTTTAACAGTGATTCTATCAGCCTAGACAACAAACTTGAACTGTTCACCCCATTTTCTCTTGTTCAACTTCAAAGTTCTTCTGATAATCATCAGCAGGATTTTATTACTCGACTCAACTTGTCTTTTTCCTTGGGGGTTGTAATTATATGGATATGTCAAGTTGATTCCATATTATTTGCACATTTCCACCAAAGGTTTAGCTCTGAAGCTCATGGCATTATCAGCTACAATCTTGATTGGCACCCCAAACCTGCAAATGATGGCATTTAACACAAATTCCATGACAACTTGGTGTGTTTCCTTCTTGGTGGGGATTTCCTCCACCCATTTTGTAAAGTAATCAGTGGCTACAAGAATCCACCTATGGCCATCACTTGAAGGGTATTAAATCTCACCAATGAAATCCACCCCCCATTGCTTGAATGGGGCTTCAATTGATATAGGCTGCAAAGGAAGGGAGCTTGGAGATTTCAATCTTCCAGAGAAGCATTGGAAACTCTCACATCTTCTAACCAAAAAAGTTGTATCCTTGAAGAGAGTTGGCCACCAATAACCAACCCTCAAGATCTTGTGTGTCATGACTATTGCAGCAAAATTCCCCCTCAAACTCCTCCATCGAGATCAGTAACTATATTGGCAGATTATTATTCAGTAATGCACCTTAAGAGGACTCCTTCTGGATTCTTCCAAGCTAAACCATAGTAAGTAATCACATATTTCTGGGAATCCAACTTAAGGGCTCTCTTTTGGTTCTCACTTAAATACTCAGGGTAGTTCAGATGTCTGAGATAAAAAATTATATCTTTGTACCAGTCATAATTCATCAATGTTTGAAAAACATCTACCCTACCTTCTTCTACCTCATTTACCTCAATAGTTTGCAAGTTTATCTCAGTCATAAGCTTATCCAAGCCCAAACCTCTCACCAGCTTAGTGATTTGGATATCCAGGTCATATTCTTGCAACTTTTTCACCCACCTGCACCTCTTGCTCAAGACTAACATCTCTAATAAGATGTCCTTGACCATAGTGTGGGGAACATAAGAAATAATTTTAGAACTTAGAATATAAGGCCTGAAAACCTTTTTTTCTTTTACCAAGGAAAATGCTTTCTTCTCCATAATAGTGTACTTTAGCTCAGCCCCCTACAATGCCTTACTGAAAAAGGAAATTGGCCTCTCATCCCCTTCATCATCCTTCTACAACAGGACAAAAGCAATAATGTTCTCTAAAGCAAAGGAAAATATTTGAAAGGGCTTCTTATAATCTAGAGCTGCTAGAAAAGGTGCATGCTTTAATGTCTCTTTAATCCCATTGAAACCTTGGATGACATCCTCCTCCCATTTGATGGCCTGGTCCTTTTTAGCATGGAAGTGATTGGTATGGTCAACTCAGCAAAGTTTGATATGAATCTCCTAATGAAGTTTATCTACCCAAAGAAAGACTAAATCCCTTTCTTGGTCCTTGGAATTGGGACCTTGCTGATGGCCTCTACCCTTTCTAGATCAATCATCACCCCTTCTTGTGACACAATGTGGACAAGTAATTTTTCCTTATGCTCTCCAAAATGGTACTTCTTTGGATTGAACAAGATGCCATATTCCCTACATCTTATCAACATCTTCTCCAAGTGCTGCAGGTGATCATTCCTCTTCCTTGAAAATATAGTTACATCATCTTGATAACCTGTAATAAACTCATTGATGTAACCAGCAAAAGAAACATTCATTGCTCTTTGAAAGGTGGCTCCAACATTCATCAAACCGAATGGCATCCTAACATATACATATGTGCCCCAAGGAGTAGTAAAGGTTGTCTTGATCCTTTCTGATTCCTTCACCACAACTTGGCTATAACCAGAGAAACCATCTAAGGTGGA
This sequence comes from Taxus wallichiana var. yunnanensis, assembly GCA_018340775.1. Lineage (NCBI taxonomy): Eukaryota > Viridiplantae > Streptophyta > Pinopsida > Cupressales > Taxaceae > Taxus > Taxus wallichiana. The sequence continues at coordinate 43,708,233 of CM031240.1, forward strand.
AAGAAATTCAGAACCAGTCACTAACTATAGCATGTTTTCCATATTTGGTAAAGGATAATTATCCTTCATAAATGCTCTGTTTAGATTCCTGAAATCTACACACAGATCCTGATATCACCATTCTTCTTTCTTACTGGTACTAGGTTTGCAACCCAAGAAGAATATCTTATGGGCTGAATAATCCCTCTATCTCTTAGCTTCTTCATTTCTTCTTGCATTTTTAGGGATAAGATTGGATTGATGGGCCTCTATTTCTTCCTAAATGGCTTTGCATTAGACTCCAAGGGAATCACTTGTTAAAACAGGTCCTCTTTGTATAATTTTAGTTCAAAATAGGTCTAAGCCATGCAATCCTAATACTTTTTCAACAATTGGATGTAGGACTACTTTTCCTCCTTGTTGAGATTTCTTCCTAACCAAATCTTCCTTGGCTTCCACTTTGTGCCAAGGTCATGCTCCTCAATATGCCTTACGGGCTGTCATGCATATGTTAATAATGTGATCAACATTATCAAAATTTGTCTCAAGAGAAACCATCCATATAGGAATGGTATTAGTCTTTAGCTAGATGATGCCCTTGTCAAACAAGGTTTCCTTCCCCTCTGTTGCACATACCTATGGCTCCCAATCAATACTTTGATCAGAAAATTCTTCTTTGTTCAACAGAAATCTTTTGATCTGAGCATCATCATCAAATACCTATCAGTGTTTAATGTTGTCAAGGACAGAGAGGGTCTTTTCAACACTTCCAAATCATATTCACAACATGGGGACACTACACAATTGTTAAAATGAGACCCCAACACTACAAGTTTTTCTTCCAAGTCATTGAACTTCTTATCATGATGCATAATTTTGAATGAATCAAACATTTCAATGAAATCCCAAACTACATGCTCGTATTGTTTCATTCGCTAATTCTTTGTTGCATACAATTTTCTGACTTGTTTTACTATTAATTCTGAGTCTCCTTTGACAATGATGTCCTTGACACCATATTTCCAAGCAATTATTAAACCCAATAATAGTGCCTCATACTCAACAATGTTGTTAGTGCACTCAAAGTTGAGTTTGAAGGAAAAAACAAATTTTTCCTGATCTAGAGAAAGCAGAACAACACCAACACCATTTCCAAACTTGGAGAAAGCTCCATCAAATATAAAAATCCAAGGAGAGCCCATTTGTTCAAGGCATTTCCATTCTTCAATCTTGTGCTTCTTTCCATCAGCAAATTCTACAAAGTTATCATCATCAACACTTGTGTGTACAATACTTCATAAGATGCATTGTTGGAATCCTCAATAAGGTGCAACATCTTATTTTCCCCATACAACTTGACAAGGCTTCCTTCAATTGGAATGGTAGCATAGGACATGTCCATTTGGACAATCCCACCAACACTTGCAGCCCTATTTGTAGACAATATAATGCCCCACTTGGTTGGGTAGTCAACAATAACTACATCAAGCTTCAAATTCCTGCCTGGATAGGATACAAGTTGTACCACCAGACCCTTCACACATCCCACCACTAGCACCTCTCTGGAATCCATAGTAGTACCTTCCCATATGTTTTTGTTTCCTTGATGTCTAACTCATTCATGACTTCAAGGGGCATAACATTGCATGATGCCCCGATTCAAACATGCGCTTGTTGTGCAAAATTTGTCTTTAATGATTAGAATGGATCCACATTTAGTTGAGATTCCACCAAGGACATCCCCAAATAGACCACCTCATGTGGTTCATCTAGTTCTTCTGATGTTGGTGGTGCTTCTGGTTCTTCCAGGACTGGCGGGGTCTCCACAATGTTTATATTTCTACCTAGGGTAGTCTTCTCCTCTTTCAGTCCAAAATACTCCAATACCCTCTTCTTGTGCTCAAGGATCCAAAGCAACTCAACAATTGGAACTAAGATCTTGATCTGACTCAAGACTTGGGAAATATCATAAGGGAAAAAATTTGGCAAGGCGGCATTGGAAGGAAAGATAACACACTCACCAGGTGGTACAAGATTTTGGATATCTTGGGCATGAAGAGGGGTATGATTTTTGTTTAGAACTATAGGGATTTTTACAGGTGCATCTTTCTTAGGAGTCTTTTTAGGAATGTTTAAAAGTAAGGGATATTTTTACTTGGCTTAAGGCCCTTCCCCTTGATAGCCTTACTTATTGTGTTATATTCCATCTCTTGAGCAACCAAAACATTCATCAAGAACTACCTATCTTCCTCATAGGGGATTCCCCATCATACTTCTTTATCATTAAATCCCTTAAGTATTCAAAGTCATTATTGGGTAATTTAAAAGCTTGTACAGTATCTACTTCTAAAGTATGAAAGGGAGGAAGAATATGTACCCTATGAATGTAGTGCCAAAAAGTGGAAGCAGTTTGGGTACTTATCACCTCAGTTGAAGTTGCCTCTTATTATGAGCTCGTGGAACAACCCATCATGCAGACATCATAATCATTGTCATCATAGCTTCTTCTTCTTCTTGCTGATCTTATTCACAAGGAGCATGGGGCATGAAACATATGTCACACCAATCAATGACATTTTTCTCCACAACAACAACTCTCGCGTGAAAAAGGATCGGGCAAAATTCTGTTTTCCCTGCCTTGGGACTGCCTATTTCAAAATCCAATAGGTCCCATACCTCTATCATCAAATCTTTGGTGACTTGTGAACCTGTCTTGGCCTTACTTGCTTCTATTGACCTTATGAACTCGCCCAATTCCTTTCTCATCCCGGCAAGTTTGTATGATATTTCTTTGACAACTCCTGCCAAAGTCTTCACAACTTATTCCAAATATACAACCTTGTTTGTTTGGGGTTTTTCTAGTTTAACAAGGTTTTATACCCTCCCTCTTTGGAGGATTTCAAATTGCCTTGATGTTATTCTCAATCTCCCCAGGCCATAGTGAATTCCTACCTCAAATTAATAGGGTTTTTGTCCCTCAAGTAGTAAGCATCCTTTTTATCAAATGCATCCGAATATTTGATCAAGCATGATTCATCACATGGCCTTATCCTAACAGAAAGCTCCTTAAGGTCTTATTAAACCTTGTGTTGAAATCATGTACTAACTCATTAGGATTATTTTTATGTTTTAAATTTTTCCGTGAGAAACCTAGGGTCAGTTCTATCACCATACTACAATCTAAATACATTGCTCATCTATGTCCAAGAATCAATAGAATTGTCTGGCAAAACTTTATACCAATCCCTTGCATCTTCCTCCATAGTATGGATAAACAGATTTATATACACATCTTCCTGTTCGATCTTAAAGTCTTCCATCATATTGATAAAAAGCTTTAAATGTTGATCACCAGTTATAATATTGTTTCCTTGGAACTTTGGCAATATGCTCCTTACTTCTTGAGGAACTACATTTGGATAACTAGCTATCCCTACAAAATTTATAGGTCCAAAGGTATTCACAATAAATGGAGGTCTTGATGGGGGAAAGGACATGTTGTTTTAAGGAGGTGACCTTGGAGGGGTGAAAAATTGATGAGGGGAAGAAGGTCGTTGAAACACAGGGGTATAAATTTCAAATGGGATATCCCCTAAAGGCCTAGTTTCTTGGAAATCCCTATCAACTTTTGAAAAGAAAGGGTAGAATGAAAAGAAAAATTTTCAAAATCAAATGAAGGCCCCTCTCCATTTGGAAAATTCAATTCCACAAAGAGGCTACCTGATTTAGAAGCACATGAATTGTAGTCTTCAATAATAGGCCGGTCACTTTCATCAATGGAGATCCCCTTTCTTGTCTGCTTGTTTCTCACGACTCTTAGGATTTTCTTGCTTCTCATTTAACTTTTCCTAGCTCTGGAAATAATGTCCTAGTAGAATCCCTAGCAAAGAAAGATATTTTCTTTCCAAATTTGCAAAGGTTAGTAAAAAATCTCACTTGATAGAGTTTAAGACGCTTGGTATTCATCATGAATCAAATCAAAAGGGATTCACCACTAAGGATTTCCACCTTAGTTGTGTAGATGCACTAATATGTTCTATAAAATGTTTGTCAAAGACTATAAAATGGAAATGAAAGACTCTAAATTTTCTTTACCCAGATCTATCAATGAAATCTAGTGCACTAGGTGTAAAAACTATAAGAATTGCACACAACACTTGGTTTATATAAGAAGTGTTTTACCAAGGGCATGAACATGAAGCTGTAATCACTATGTCCTCGATAGTGGTGCCAGAAGCATGTTGGTACCCAAATTTAATCTCCATCAAAGGATGAGCATCATCATGGACCTGGTAGGATGCTCATAGGCAGATAGATGATCATGTATGTCATTTTGTAGCTGGGGAAGCAATCTATCTAACCTTTTGGCACTCACGCTTTAAGCAGGAGTGGGTAACACCTTAAGAGGATTTGATATATCCTCACTATTTTAGGTTGTTCCTTTCAATCAAGGTAAGAGAACCCTTGTGTAGCATGTTGTTTATGGAGGAGATGGAGATATCCTTCCTAATGAAGTTGTCAAGGAGACCTCGAAGAAAATACGATCAATGCAACAAAATCTAACTCTATCGAGTTATTACTCTACATAGTGGAGATATTCTCTAGGAAAGGTTTAGGCTACTGAAGACATTTGAAATCCTTATTGTTTCTGCATGCTTTGGTAATGGAAATTATGCTTTTGTGCACACACAGGACAAATAGGGGTAGTATGGGTAGGATTAGTTGTTTTAAATGAACTTTTTGTGGAGGTGAGGTAGAATGAAATTGATTTGCCATATCTCTAAGAACCCTTACAAAATGGAAAGTCTAGATAACATAATGCTTCACAATAGCTAAAATGTTCCTTTAACTAGAATATATGCTTCAATGGAGGCCTAGATTAGTAGTTTTTCACACAATCTATGAGACTCTAACACGAACACTTTAGTTAGAAGGTTGAATAAAACATCAAAACCTAATATTAATCACACATGAGGTACATGCAGAGAGATTACAGATACAATCTCTATCAACAATTAAAATAAAAGTGATTTTAAATCTTTATTTCATGCCCAGATGAAATATCTTCTGAGAAATGAGATTGCAGATGCCACTAAATTGTCACAAGGATTGATACATGTGTGATTAAGATATATTTTGATACAATATTGCAAAGAAAAACATGGAAAACTATTTGTAGACATTCAAAAGTAAAACAAACACATTTTGCATAAGATCCACATAGAATAAGTCAAATTTTATTAAATTTATCAGCAGGGGAAAGTTTCTAGAAAAATATTAGAGCTTGTCAATGGCTCTAAATTGGAAACCACCTTGACATGATAAAACTTAATACAAAAAGATATACAAGCTTCTCGAGAGACGGCTTCTCGAAAGACAAGCTTTGTCAAATTTTCTTCCACCTCTAACACTCCAACTTAACCCTTTTCACACAAAAAAATTTTATAACATTTATAAAATTTACAAAAGACAATGTAATGCCCCTTCTTCCCCAAAAGACAAAAACATTTAAAAGTACCACTACTTTCCATTTAAAGACAAAAAATCCATCATCTAGTGGTAGAGCACTCGTCCTTCAACTTTCCAACCACTTCCACCCCTAATCTGTCAAATTTGGTTCCTTGCGTGCTCGGGAGAAGAAAAACAGAAAATCAAATCGAGCCCAATAGTCAGACCATTTTAATGGGGAAAGATGTCTCTAGATCTCTCCCACCAAACTTGGATATCAAAATTAACTCCTCTCTCTGTTTGGCATGTAGGAAATACCAAAAAATCATGAAGACTCACACTTCCAGGTGTGTTTTATTAAAAATGGGGGAAATTTAGATTCAGACTCACAGTTGCAGTTGATCTTTACTTTGAATTTGGGTCATCCACATGGAAGATTAAACTTTTAAAGAAGGCCCGGGGCTTCCTTTGAATTTTTACAACTTTTTGGGAAAATGGAGAAAAATTCCATTTTGCTCCACACCTTTACCCTTAGGAAATGAGCCTAACACGTGTCCTAAAGTGGGTCCTAGCGGAACCGCGCCAAATTCCACCATTTCACCCGTTTTTAGAAAAGGGAAAAATTTCCAAGTTTTTCGCGTAGCTCCAATCTTAAAAAACAGGCTTGACATGTGTCCCAATGTGGGTCCCAGCGTAACCGCGCTTCCATTTTTACTTTTAACTATTTTCTTCCAAAAGGAATTTTTTCCAAATTTCCCCCAGAGTCCGCACCTTTGTTGTTGACTGGAGAAAGATTTGACCTTTCCTTTATCGATCTGGTGGGTCATTTTGAGATTTTTAGTCATTTTAATATCAAGGGGAAAAAAATCCAAATTACCCCCGATGATCCGCCTCCCCACCTTTTTTGACTTGAAACAATCTTTGACTGATCCTTTTTCGGGCTTGAGCCATTTTGAGATTTTAATCCTTTTGAAGACAAGAGGCAAAAAATCCAAGTTACCTCCGAATGGTCCGCTTCCCGCCTTTTGACTTTTAACACCACCACATGTCACCATGGCGCAACTTGAGATGCTCCCAAGAATTTGATACCTTGAAAGCATACGGGCTCGCCACATGTCTTGCCTGGAAAAATTGTCCAAGGATTGAACCTCGTGCGGAAGGCGCCATGTGTAATGCTCTAAGGCGACTCCTTTTTCCCTTGAAAATTCCAAGAAAACTATAAAGTGAGTATAGGCCTCAACGTGTCTCCATGGCGCAATTTCAAAATGGTGCCCAAAGCGGAGACCCTGAATGAGCATGGCCTCGCCATGTGTCCCTATCCCGCCAAATCTGTGTGTGGGATCAGTATAAAAAAATTCTAAGTCTCGAGCAAAGCAACATAAACCTCCACATGGATAAATCTTTAAGTTGAGGCACTTCATAGAATTTTTGAAGTATCCATCTGAGCCGTGTCTAATCAAAAGAGGCCATGTTCCCCTTTGATACAAGGATGCAAATTTGACCGGGAGATGAAATGCAAAAAAATGACCATTTGAGCCTGGAGATGAAATTTTCTCTAAGGACAGAGAATTCAAAAATGTTACAAGGCTCAAATACACTCTTCGAGCTACATCCATTCATTTTTCATCAAGTATTTGGGGAAAAATGACAAGGGAAGAAAATCCCGACTATGGAAAATGGAAAGAATAGGAAAGCCCAAGTTTTTGAATGAACAGAGAATGAGAGACCCAAATTACAGACCCCCTCAGAGGATCAAAGAAACAAGGAGACAAATATGGACCCATACGTGATCATCGGCTCAAGGAAATACTAATTATGGAAACAAAAGGAAAGTAGAGACCTCCCAGGCACAATACGGGGGGATAAAATATGACAGAAACCGTAAAAGGACATATTTCAAAGGTAAAATGGGGCGAGACTATTTTGATCACCAACACCGGGAAGGTGACAAGGCAATCTTGTTTGATTCAAAATATAGGGATCATATAAGTAAGCTCATAATAAGGTGGCTAGCCACTATGAAATTGAAAAATCATCCCTAATTGAGTTGTGAAACTCATTGCATAGATCTTGTAAGGTTCAATTTATTGGTGAATTGTCATATGATGAGATTGTATAAGAAGCCGAGTTGATAGAGATTCATTCATGAAACAATTTAGAGGAGGTCTAAGTAGGATGGAAGTAAGAACATCAGAGATAACCTCAGGGGTTGATCCTGTTGGCTCACCTTATGAGATTGTTGAGGATTGAGAGATTTTAGTTGCCTTGGTGAATTCAACTTGCTGGATATTCCATGGCAAAATAAAATTTTTTGATTAGCCTTTCTAGTGCTATTATGTAAGGTAATTATAAGAGTGCATGATCTCCATGACAAAGAGAGAGTGCAATGACTGAAGATTCCATTTGTAGAAACATAAAACAACCCTTTTTTTATATTTTTCATTTGGCGAACTCATGATTGCATGAAAAAAGATCAATGATGCATGCACATGTCGAGATAAAAAAACCAATTGACACCCAACAGATTAGAATTTCATCTCTAAGATTCATCTTATTTTATTAAGGAGCAACCAACATCAGTTCAACACATGTCCACAACATCATATCAAGCTTACATGTAACCAAGACACAAGTTAAATTAGCATGCACCATCATCATTTCAATGAATATCGAGATAAGTGCACTCAACAATCACTTCAATAAATTATAATTATAATAATTATAATTACTTACTATTTATTCTGAGTCATTATGTTTACGATGCATTTAATGACAATTTCCTTTCAAGCTATGATGTGTCCTTCCATATAGTAAATTTTCTTCAAGTCACTTCACTTTGCATGCTTCACATGGACACATCAATTAATGATTTCTCTTCAGTAACTATGCTACATGTCCTCTCGGTGTCAAAGAACAAAAATGATATGAAAATAACTCCAAAATACACAATTGTGCAACATTACTTCCAAACAAAGATAGATTGTTGCGTATGGAACAACAACAGAAGATGTATATCCACCATGGGAGGATATTTGATAATGAATGAGCCCACTGATAATTCTGAACTTTTGAGCCATCCTCGAATTTTTTATTATTTTCAGGAGAATGGTTGGGTAGACTAAAACAACAGGTTTAAGGGTTTTAATGAAGTAATGGTGGAAGAATTTTTGAGCACATTCCGTGATGGGGAGTCAAAGGTGAAGGGTTTAATAGTCAGAATCAGTGATGATATTTTGGCAGAAGTAACTAACATACCTTTTGAAGGAGAACCATTCCCAGAGAAGGCTAACCCAAAAGGAGCTAGGAGATAATTCAAAAATGCTAATGACCAATTCATCTCACATAGGAAAGTTACACAAAGAACATTCCTTAAACCCTTATGGGTTGAGGTTGCAAATTTTGTAATTAAGTACTTTACTTGTGAGGGAAGGTATTTTATATTGAATACAATTCATTTCAAGTTATTGAATCATCTAAAGAACAATAGGAAAGTAAATGTACCTAATTTCTTACATGAGATATTGAAGAGAATGAGTAGAGAAGTATAGAGGGGTAGGGTTGCATTACCACACCATTTCATTATAATCCTTGTAGAGAAACACACCTTGAAGAGGGAATATCCTTGGATATAGTGGGAAGATTTTGTAAGGGAAAATAGTATAGATAATTTCTTAGGAAAGATGATAAATAGGATGAAGAGCACTGAGAGAACATCTTCCCATATAAGTGAGTGTACAACATCCACCTCCCAACCTAAAGAGCTTATAATTTCTTAAAATATAACTCCTCCTGAAGAACACCCTGTACCTATGTCTCTGAGAGAATTTTCATTGTTGAAACCCTATTAGAGTTCTCCACTTTTTGAATCCTCCACATCTAAGGGTAAAAAAAAGTTTCTAAATCCACTCCTACACCACCCAAGCACTCCCATAGGATGAAAACAAAAACCCGGACCTCCAGAAAAAATACTTTAATGCCCATCTCACTAGATAGTGATGTGGAGGCTACAAAATGAAACTTTGAGCCTCAACCAATGGAGATAGATTAGAGAGACACGAGATGTAATTGTTCATGAACAAGATCACCATAAGCATCCCATGAAGAAATAACAAAACCCAAATCAGTGTGAGGAGAGAGTTCATTTAGTGGAATATATAGAGGAGATAATGGAAGAGTATGTTTGAGAATAAATTGAACAAGAAAAAATGCCACATGTTATTGAGTAGGTAATTAAGGACCAAGTGCACGGAATTGAGCAAAGACAGATGCTTATAGTAGTTGAACCAATCATGGAATAAGAACAAGAAATCGTTCTTGAATATGTTTATTACGTAGCTAATGAAGTAATTGAGCAAGTTTTAGAACATGCACAACATGATGGTGTGCAGGAAGAAATTATAATACAATTACAACCATACGTTGTTATTCATGAAATTATTCAAGCCACTATAAAACAACCTTGTAAGGAGATGGCCACATAAACTATGCTTCTAGTTATTGAATAATTGATATTGTAATTTGAGACCTATGTTAATAGGCTAAAAGGAAAATGGGAGAAAAAAATAAGCCCTTATCTCCAAGCATAAGGAAGAAATGGAGAAAAAGGATAGAGAAATTATAAGGTCAAGGCAGAGCAAGAAGAGATAGTTTAGGTAGCCCATGAGATATTTAAATCCAGGTCTCCATCAAATGTTTATGCTATTTTTTTGAAAGAACAAATGTTTCAAATCAAACTTAACTACATTAATTCTAATATACCGTATGATATCAGCTCAACTAATATTTTCTTCACTTTATATCAAAATAGCACTCATGAACTCCAAATCTTATTATGTGAAATTTATATGTACAATTATGCCCTTGAATATGATAGGGATTGGATTCCAATTCTATACATTGGAGATGTTCAAGTTAAATCCCTATGTTTTTTACAAATGAGTTGGATAGAGAAACTAAAATGGAAGAGTATATGAAATTAGAGAAGATCCAACCCTTGTTTTTTAGGGCTAAGGCCAGAAAAATAGACAGAGTTTTAGAGCAGTATGATACATATGTAAAAGGGAAATTTATCAGGAGGATATTTTGGCAAATGAGAAAAGAAACCAACACAAAGGTCAAAGAAATGATTAGAGATCATGAGATTATGGTGGTATAAACATGTAGGATGCGATTGAATGAGCTATCTCCTCAACTATAAAGGAAAGAGATGAAATCTTACCCTTATATAATGGCTACTTTGAAAAGAGTGAATACATACATTGAGATCGCTATTAAATCTATAGAGACGTTATTTCTTATTGGTTATCACCCACCAATATTTCAATTTTCAATACCACCATAGAAAGGTGATAGACAACTCAATGAAAGGATACAAAACAGAGTTATGCACATGTTCATGATAAATGGTGGATACTTATTTTCAGAAGATGAAGGGATAGATACACCAATTGATTTCAAGAATGAATGTAGTTTGAGGCGTAGTGATATGAACCATTGGAATGAGGAAATTCTTGAAATTAAGCCTAGGGTGTGATGAGTTGTGTAAATCTCCTAATAAATAACTCATGTTCTTTAATGTTTTCAAGCCATTGTAGCTATGAACTTGTATTTTACATTAACACCGCTGAACATTATCTTTACAACTTGAACTTTATGGCATGATTACTAATTAATATAGTTATAACTAGTTATATTTATTTTTGGTATTTTTGCACACATTTATTCTTATGGGTTTAATAAGTTGTTTGAATTATGATATGTATGATGTTACTCATGTTTTTAAGTAACTTGCTATATGATGTCACTCATATGTATCAAAAGAACTATCCACAAAAACTAGTCTATAGTAAAGGACATGTCCAGCAACAACCCATCCATCCGCAAACAAAGGGAATCACCTACAACAAAGAAGCCACATTATGAAGATCTATTAGGACTTGAATAATGACTTTCAAGTATGTATGTGTCATTGAAGGAAAATTTACAACTGGAGAATGTAGAACTAGGAGATAACTCAACCATGGTTCTAATTATTCATTGAAAACTATTGAAAAACTAAATTATTGGGGTTATACATGACTAAAGGAACTGGTCCATTAATTGAAGATAAACTAAACACATGTTACTAGCTCTATTGTATGGGTTAAATATCTTGCTATTCTATTTGAGATCTTCCACTTGTTCTATCAAGGATCTTTGAGTTAATTTATTTGAACTTCTAGTTGAAATATTATTCTCATGTCTTCTTGTAAACAAGATGCATATATAGAACATATATAAGGAATACACATATAGGTAGAGATAGAAATATAAGGAGAAGAAATTTATTTGTTCCTAGATGTAATGTTCATGAAATTTGAATAAAATATATGAGTTTTGTTTAATTGTCTTCTAATTACTAGATTTAGTAGGGATTAGCACCCAAGGCATGTCCCACTTATTTTTTACTAAACCCATCGATAGTTTTTATACTCTTTTTCATTCCAATATCATACAAGGAAACAATTTATCTTCTTTATCTGCATTTTTGAATCTGTAATCTTTTTTTAGTCATAGTATTTATAAACAATTTTCTTTCAGTTATAAGCTTGTTTAATTTCAATAATTATTCTTTCAAGTATTGCGGTGACGGTTTATTTCTTTCTATACCTCCTAAATTGTTTGTAATTGTGCATATAACACTGGTGTTTTTAAAGCTTATGTCCTCTAGTTTGATGATTAAATGATTGTGAGTTAATGAACACCATATTGACTCTTTGAAAGTTAATTTTTACCACCAAGAAACATCGAGCTTAAAGTTAAAAATAGAACATGGTCTCAGCCATTAGACTACAAAAGGTTTTTCTTTCGTGTGTAGAAGGTGTTTCATTTTAGTTCATACAATTACTGACTATGGGATGAAAAAGCGTAAAAATGAGATGAACAATTGGTGGAAAAACATCCTCCCTTAGAATTTGGTTTTTGATACCAAGAATAGTTTGGATTCAAATGGATATTTGGATGTTGAGTCTAACACAGTCCTCAAACTCCTACTATAGATATTCCTTTCGGTGGGATCAAGGAAAAAACAAAAATGTATCAATTTAGTGTAAAGAAAAAAAGTAAAATATATCTCCTCCAACTCTCACAAAAAGAGAATATATTTTCGATTCAAGATATTGAGGTTATTATCCCCATTGAGGAGGTTTTGATGGGTGGAAAATGGTGCGCAATAAGAAAAAAATCCATTCTCAAGAATATTATTTCTCCTACCTAGCTTTTTCTTACTACAGGTCTTTGAGGGTAGTTGTTACATTTAATATTTGGGTTGTAATTGTTTTATATCTTGGATTCTATGCCTTCTTGTAATTTTGCATATGATCTGAGTCAAAACTCTTACATTTAATTAAAAAAAAGTCAAATTAGGGGCATTAGTATTGAAAACCTTTACCCTTATGTGAGATGAATTTTTATTGTTTTTAACTAAGATATGTGATAAGAATTCCATAGATGAAAAATTTATGGTTTTATAATCACATTATTTGTTCAAGAAACCTTGGTTTCCCTCACTCATTCCACTAACCAAATTTTTTTCATTCAAACTCGCTCTAGGTTAGAATACCACTCTTACCAAAGTGAAATTCTTGGATTCACAAAGGTGTCTTGTGTCCATTAGAAACAATTTGAAAAGATTATTGAATGTTGATTCCCATACCATAATTTTCACTCATACAATATATTCTTGAATCCTTGTTGATCCATAGATAAAGATATTTCCTACCAACATATAGCTTAAAGTTCAAGACAAAACACGACACAAGCCCTTGACTATGAAGGAATTTCCTTCAAATAGAGAAGATACTTCACTTTGGGATATATTATTGTAGACTATGAGAAGATGAAGAAAAATAATGAGAGAACCACATGATGGAAAGATACCTTCCCGGATCATTTTTTTTGAAACTAATTCAAAGGCGGATTTAGTCTCAAATACATATTTGGAGGAATTGGTTCTAAACTCATTTCCTTAAACACCATTAACTGAAATAGGAATCATGTTAAAAAGAATATTTCAGGTGAAGAAGCTAACGATAATGTTGTTCCTTTAAATATTAATTTCGGTTGATAAAATCTATGGAAGTTGTATAATATGGCAGATCTAAAATTGAGGTTCTGGCATCGTGGATGAATGATAACTAATTCATAATAAAAAAAAGATATTATAGAAAGACCACAAATCATCTTTAAATGAATCTCACATTTTTGTTAACATGTTTTTCTTATTTTTGTGTTAGTGATGCCTGGAAGCTTGGTTTATCTTGTTCTATTTGTTCTTAAGTATACGAAGCCCACCTTCATTCTCTTTTTCATCAATAATTATTTGTAACCTTGAACATAATAATAAAATTTCATTTCAAAATCATGTCAGCCCCTAAAATATTGTTGTAAAGTTATCAAATCTTGAAATGGCCTAATTATGTCACTTGGAAGATGAATATACACACCATTCTCCTATTTAAAGATCCACAGAGATCCTCAATGGCACATCCGACGCTCATTAGACTCACATAGTTTCAAAAATTAAGTATGAAAAGGCCAATGTATAACCCTTTATGTTGATCACTCTAGACATTTATGATGAGATGCAACCACACATAGGGGATGCGATGACATCAAAGTTTTCTTGATATACTCTCTCAACAATCTACAAAGAAAATAATTTGACAAAGATCCTCAATCTCAAGAAAATGGTACTTAATTTTTTTTTGAAGTACTTAGAAAATTTCCAGATTTTGAAATTTACAGACTCAACATTGATCTTGAGTTAATTTGATCCAATTTTTAGGTGTCTTGAAACCCAAATCCTCAACTCTTCCAAAAAGACCAATTAATCCGATTTTTCAACTTTAAGTGAATCGCTTGAATCTAATACAAATCCATTTTACTTCACAGTTGATTTTTAATCATACACTCAAACTGACATTTGAATCTAAGATGATAAGTGTATTCAAATCTTGTTGTGGGTTATGGATACTGAAAGTTCCTTCAATCCATTTACTCCAGTTTTATACTTATTTTATCAATTAATAAAATTAATCCAATGATGAATTTCAACTGATAAAAAGCTTTTAAAAACTGAAATGCACAAATCCACAAAACAAGAAATTGATAACGGAGTTCACCCGAAGGCTACATCTCCGGATTCACAAAAAGTGAATCGATCCATTAAACGTCCAATGAAGTACAATATCCCTTCAATCTTGACTTAACAGACCTTTATACCTGCAAATGAGCTGATTCAAACCTCAAGGAATTCTGCAATTTACCATAATCATTCCCAAGTTCATCCGTGGCTCCTACAGTATTTCTTCTGTTTGTTCCCTGTGCAAATACGTTCAAAAAATGTCTACAAATTGAAATATACAAGACCTATACAGATAAGGTTTACATTTCTGGAAACTTTAGGAAATTATTAAAAACTTCCCCTTTTACTTCATGGTCTGATTCGGATCAGAAGTGGATGCAAAATACAGATCTCTGCTTGCCCCTCGTGCCTGTTCTGTGAAACTGCGATGGAAAAACGCCTACACAGAAAAATCTATAGCACTTCATGCAACAAAAGTTACCTTTCTGAAATCTCTCAGAATTTTGAACAACTTTCATTTTTACACCAAGTCCTAATTCGAACCATAAGTGCCTCGAAAATTGTGATCTCTGCAAACTGGTCCTTGGCTGTCCCCTTTCCAACCTACCAAAAGCTTCCCTTTAAATAGATGTGATCTCCTTCTCTATCACTTGCTACAAAGTGGCAGCTTGGGAAGGCTGATTACTATTTTGGAAAGGGTTCAAATCCCCCTTCCATAGGTTTAGGAGCCCAATTTAGCCATTGACCCCACGTTTGGTGGGAAAGAGATAAGATAAGCCTTAAAATAGCTTTTTTTTGGCCACAAAATCCTCCTTATACCATGGGATTTGAATTTATTCACATGGAATGGATTAAATAGATTTTTACAATTATTATTTTAAAATCTAAATCCACTACAAACCTGCCAAGTGTCACGCCCATAATATGCCATTTGTCCACGTTAGAGTGTGCCACGTCATCATTTGACCATGACTTTGACTATGCATATCTTTCGCATACGAACTCAGATTTGGTCCGTTCAAAATGCGTCGGAAAGCTTGCGATGAGCTCTATACCATGGAACTGATTTTGAAACATTACAGTACCATCAATTTTTCTCATCACCAACTGCCACGTGTCACCTTGTCATTGGTCCACTGGTTGACCTATTGACCAGAGTTGACCCGTTTGGAGGCCCATCTTTGACCGGCGATAGAATTTGCATACGGACTCTGTTTCTGGAGTTCAGCATACCGTCGGAAAGGTCTCAATAAGCCCTTCAGCATGGTCCAATTTTAGGGAAGTTTAGGGAAAATTTTCATAGTGAAAAATCCTCCGGATCACTCCTCCCCAGTAAGACCATTTTGACCTCAAAATGGAAATTCACTCTGTTGAACTATACACACGTTCTCTGCATAATACAAACATAGAACCCAGTTTATAGCATGGTAATTTTTCCATAAAAATTGCAATAATCAAATGCCAATAATAGTAATATAACCCAATGGCCTAAACTGCAACTGATATGACACTGCAACTGCCATATTCCTTTGTACATCCTGATCCTGCACTCACCACTGTCAACAATGCAAATGTAACCTGCACTCACAGCTTGTTAGTGCAAAACTTGTACATACCATTTGCAACTATACCTAACAGTTACAAATATTAAGTCTATCAATAAGACTTACAAATGTACAAATGTCATGCATAGTAAACAAAGAGTTTGTATAAGTTGTGCACTTACAAACAATGCCTACATGCCACAAATTGCACAATAACAATATTTTAACTACAATCCACATATAGACATCCGACCAATGATCATGCCCACTGAACTGTAAATACTGCTGAAAAATGAAGTTGTAAAACCATTAAAAAAGAAAATTACATCAAGTATTTTAAACCTGTCACCCGATTATTTCCTCTTTACGATACTTCACCAACACCAAGGTAGAAAAATAAATTTTGTACTTATCCTTTTCACAATTTAGTGGGATTTCCAAAACTGCCTTGTTAGTTTGCATGTATTCCACAATCAACTATGCAAACATAAAACTGATAAATTGTTTACCCACTTTACTCAACATACTGCCCTTTTTAGGGGGTTGATTCAATTCAATTTTTACTGGGGCCACCGAAGTGGTCAAATTAGTTGGTTTAAAACTTTTATCCTTTTTAACAAACTTTAATTTTTGTTCTGGATGTAGCTTCCAACACTTACCAATTTCATGACCTTGTTTATTACAATGATCACAAAACCTTTGATCCATTTTTTTAGGATCCACATTTTTAGGAACCTTACCTTGACTGCTCTTAGCCGAACCCGGGTTAGGAGAATGCATTTTCTCAAACTGTTCCATTATGGATTTATACTTCCTACACTTGGCCACACAATGATTAGATAAACCACAGAATGTGCACGGATAACTATTCAACATAGCTTGAAAATTATAGCCAAATTTTTCCAGTGTAGATAAGGGATCAATTTGTTTACCTTTCATTTTTGAGCAATGGTAAACCAAAGGTGGGGGGATTTCTATACCTCTCATGGTGAATTATTACCAGATCCTCCTGATGAGGATGAACCACCTGATGCTAGCGGGGATGACTCTTTGTTGTTAGAAGCTTTTCTTCTTCCAGCGGTCTTGGAGTTCTCTCCAATTTCCATTTCCCCTGCACTAGCATATCCCAGTCCTGCATAACGAGGTCTCTCCTCAACCAAGATTGGGTTAGTTATACCTTGGTTATTCTTACCAAGGTTAATTCCATTAAAACCCATGTTATTCAAAATTTTAGATCCTATACCTTTAGTGTGCTTTTCAAATTCACCGAGCACTATAGTAGAATCCAAATTAGCTTTGGGTGAGGAATTAAGTGTTGTCATACTTACTGTGCACTCATCTGTCATAGTGGAGGCATCAACAATAACTGGTACCTTGTTAGGTCCATCAATTTGCAACACCATCAAGAGCTCATCCTTAGATTCTAGCTCTTTTCTCAATGTGTCAAGTTTCTCTTCAAGAGCCAATACCTGACATCTCAGGAAGGCATTCTCTTCCTGAATTTGATGATTGCATGCTTCCAGTTCCTCAAACTTGGTCTTGTTGGACATCTTACCCATGATTCCTGCACACCTGTTCCTCCAAACTCTGCACACTGCAAATGAAAGATCAAGCCCAAAATGCAAAAACCAAACTGAACCAAATCAACTGATGCAAATCAAAAGCTAAACCAGCTCTGATACCAACTTGATCTGAAAATGGTACTTAATTTTTTTTTTTGAAGTACTTAGAAAATTTCCAGATTTTGAAATTTACAGACTCAACATTGATCTTGAGTTAATTTGATCCAATTTTTAGGTGTCTTGAAACCCAAATCCTCAACTCTTCCAAAAGACCAATTAATCCAATTTTTCAACTTTAAGTGAATCGCTTGAATCTAATACAAATCCATTTTACTTCACAGTTGATTTTTAATCATACACTCAAACTGACATTTGAATCTAAGATGATAAGTGTATTCAAATCTTGTTGTGGGTTATGGATACTGAAAGTTCCTTCAATCCATTTACTCCAATTTTATACTTATTTTATCAATTAATAAAATTAATCCAATGATGAATTTCAACTGATAAAAAGCTTTTAAAAACTGAAATGCACAAATCCACAAAACAAGAAATTGATAACGGAGTTCACCCGAAGGCTACATCTCCGGATTCACAAAAAGTGAATCGATCCATTAAACATCCAATGAAGTACAATATCCCTTCAATCTTGACTTAACAGACCTTTATACCTGCAAATGAGCTGATTCAAACCTCAAGGAATTCTGTAATTTACCATAATCATTCCCAAGTTCATCTGTGGCTCCTACAGTATTTCTTCTGTTTGTTCCCTGTGCAAATACGTTCAAAAAACGTCTACAACTTGAAATATACAAGACCTATACAAATAAGGTTTAAATTTCTGGAAACTTTAGGAAATTATTAAAAACTTCCCCTTTTACTTCATGGTCTGATTCGGATCAGAAGTGGATGCAAAATACAGATCTCTGCTTGCCCCTCGTGCCTGTTCTGTGAAACTGCGATGGAAAAATGCCTACACAGAAAAATATATAGCACTTCATGCAACAAAAGTTACCTTTCTGGAAATCTCTCAGAATTTTGAACAACTTTCATTTTTACACCAAGTCCTAATTCGAACCATAAGTGCCTCGAAAATTGTGATCTCTGCAAACTGGTCCTTGGCTGTCCCCCTTTCCAACCTACCAAAAGCTTCCCTTTAAATAGATGTGATCTCCTTCTCTATCACTTGCTACAAAGTGGCAGCTTGGGAAGGCTGATTACTATTTTGGAAAGGGTTCAAATCCCCCTTCCATAGGTTTAGGAGCCCAATTTAGCCATTGACCCCACGTTTGGTGGGAAAGAGATAAGATAAGCCTTAAAATAGCTTTTTTGGCCACAAAATCCTCCTTATACCATGGGATTTGAATTTATTCACATGGAATGGATTAAATAGATTTTTAAAATTATTATTTTAAAATCTAAATCCACTACAAACCTGCCAAGTGTCACGCCAATAATATGCCATTTGTCCACGTTAGAGTGTGCCACGTCATCATTTGACCACAACTTTGACTATGCATATCTTTCGCATACGAACTCAGATTTGGTCCGTTCAAAATGCGTCGGAAAGCTTGCGATGAGCTCTATACCATGGAACTGATTTTGAAACATTACAGTACCATCAATTTTTCCTCATCACCAACTGCCACGTGTCACCTTGTCATTGGTCCACTGGTTGACCTATTGACCAGAGTTGACCCGTTTGGAGGCCCATCTTCGACCGGCGATAGAATTTGCATACGGACTCTGTTTCTGGAGTTCAGCATACCGTCGGAAAGGTCTCAATAAGCCCTTCAGCATGGTCCAATTTTAGGGAAGTTTAGGGAAAATTTTCATAGTGAAACTTCTTTCCAAATTCAAGACATACATTGCCACATTGACCATAATAAGAAAGGAGGTGACCTTTACTTGAACTAGTGAACTATCTCGTAGTAGGAAGAATTCATTTAGACGAGTGCATGAATAATTTGAAGACAAAGATGAAAAGTATGCAAATGAACAGATTTATAGAATTATCAAATATACGAGAAGATAAAAATCAAGAAATATAATCAATATTCTCCCATTAATTTTCATATTACACACACCAAATATAAAGGAAATAGCCATCCTAAAATATAGGAGGTGGCTATAAAAACTCTTCCACCTATGTGATTTTTTTCTAACTCACTCAAAAAAATTATTTGTTATAGTAGTTTTATATGAAACAAATTTTTAAAAATGACTAACATATATATAAATAATAATTATCTAGGTAATTACTATCTACGAATTCACTAACCTAAATTCTTAACATTCACCAAATATATATTTGTTATTGTTGTTTTATCAAATAACTAAGAACAAATTAATAACCTATTACTAACATTACATTCACCTTAATAATAATTATTGTTAGAGCAAAATCACAACACCCTTGAGTGCTTGCAACTAGATTAATTGAGACTCTCGGTGTGATTGGATGACATGGAGTATATCTCAAAGTGTGGGACTTTGAAATCAAGAGAGATCTTTGGATGAAGGAGGGTTCCTATTCTTCTATTCAGTGCATACAAATAAATTACGAGAGATCTAATCTAATCTACTTTATCTTACCAAGGAGACAAGATTGAGAAGATGTGAGAAAATAAACCTAAGCTAGCGAGGTGATGCACCAAAGGAATGTTAGACACCCATTTTATAATTTAACACAGACCATAGAAATGTAATACAACACCATGGATAGATAACCAAATGGTAATGAGAGATCAAAAGACAATAATGAAAACATGAAAGGTTGAGAATAATCCACAGACATATATTATTTCTCCGAATCGATACAAGACATTATAGTGGCCAGAGGAAACAAAATTTGTATTACAACTTGAATGGGAGGTTCAAAAGATCCACAAATTCTCTTGCAGACAAGGAAAGAAGGAGGGGCCAAAATAAAATTGGCTAACCCTTTACAATGAGCCCAACTCCTTCTTTTATAGATGTAGCGAAGAGGGAAGAAGAAAAGATGTGGGAAAATTGATTTGAAGCTCAGCTACCAGCCATCAATGCCCCTACAAATCCGCCCACAATCTGTCAAGTCCGCCACACTATTTTTTTTTGGCGTGTTGAAGAAGGAAGACGATGGATCGAATCAAATATGATCTCGGTTGTTGGGACAATTGGATTGCATTAATGGCCTATTGACGTTTCCCCATTTTCCACCCATGTAACCTCATCAAAATTAAAGTTTCAGGTTCCCATGTCGTAGACGAGGTCGAGACCTTTCCAATGGAGCCAAATTTGTTGAATTTTGGGCAATGGGTTGAAATATATGTCCATTTGAATGTTTGAGTCGAGTCCATACAAAAATGGCAAAAACTAGTTATCAGAATGGATCCGTGGGCCCAAAACTCACTTTTTTCCTTTTGGCACTAAAAATACAAAATGCAAAAAATGTCCACAACCCCACAATTCATTTTTGTCAAAAAACCATCTTCGGGCCCACAGGTCCACATTTTTCATTTGGGAAAAGAATCACTCCAAGGTCCGCCAGCCCACATGTAATTCAAGCCTGATACATGGCTCCTTGGACATCGACGGAGGCATCGCTCATTTTTATACTTTATGTCTCTTGAAAATAGAGCCAAAACGTAAAATTTACTCCCAAAGACTAGCCTTCTCACTTTGACTTGCAAAATGGCCACGTGGAGGGCTAGAGCACATTTCGGGACAACCTTTGGATTTTTATTTTAAAGTTGCATCAGGCTGACATGTGGCACCTTTCACGGCTTTGCTTTGTTCATTTATGTTTTTGACTAATTCCCTTTATTTGGTGGGGCCATACATCTGAAAAGGGCCACGTGGAGGCTCGACGCTTGTCTAAGGACCCACTTTTAGATTTACCTTTGAAGACATGCCAGGTTGACACATGGAAGCATTACTCTCATTTGATTCTTTGCCTTGGGTCACGCCTTTGAATGTGTGTTGTTAACACACATGGCACTTTCCACTCATTTGGACTTTTCAACAGATGACTTTGTCCCTTTTTGGGCCTGGGACACGTGGAAGCTCCACGCTCATTTGAATCTACTTTCTGAGTTTAATCTTTGGAGATGCGCCGATGAGGCATGTGGAAGGTTCTACTGATTATTCCATACTTAGCCAATTTTGGGGCTCACTCTGAATCATTCGTAGAGCCCAAAGACTTTGAGTCTTTCTTTGTTTCTCTCTTTTGATCCTCTGGTGTTTTGTGACACTATTTGGTCCTTCCCCAACCCTCCTCCTCCATGTTATCCCAATTTTTCCCCCCGAAACAATTAATCAAACATGACCCCATGTATGAAGAAATTCAAGAAATGGTTCCGTCGAACGAACCCATGCTTCAAATCCAATGAACAAGTTACATGTGGGACTCTAAAATGGAGAAGTAAGGTCTACAAAGGAAGAGAACAATGGCAAAGAAACTAGAGGCTCAAAGGAAGAGAAATGGAGAAGGTTCAAAGGCTTTGGGATTCTCAAATGATTCAGAGCAAGCCTAAAATTTGATAAGTATGGAGGAGACAACGGAAGCTACCAAGTGTCTAAATGGTGTACCTCTAAAGGTTAAATAAAAAAGGTAGACTCAAACAAGTGCCAAGCCTCCACATGTTTATAACCCAAAAATTTGCATCGACCGTTGAAAATTCTTTGACTCGGCAGAAGGTGCCAAGTGTCAGCTCGGCACAATTTCGAGATGGGAACCCAAGGCGAGACTCAAACTTGCACCACCCATCCATGTGTCCAATGGTCAACAGAGGTCATATCCAAAAAGCTGGCCTAAATTGGTTAAGTATAAGAGTGCGGGTGGAAGGTGCCACGTGTCTTAACGATGCTCCTTCAAGGGTAAAATCTGAGCTAGTTTTCAAATGGCGTGGGCCTTCCACGTGTCCCAGGTCCAAAAAAGGGATAGGGTCGGGGGCTGAATATTCAAAGTAGAGTGTAGTCTGATGCAAGAAATCACGTGTCTTAATGATGCTACTTCAAAATTAAAATTTGGGTTGGGTTTCTAAACACGTGTTTGGCCTCCACGTGTCTAGGGTTAGAATTTTGGCCCCAGCCAAAAAAGAGACATAGGAAAAATAAAAATAAGCCCAAGAAGCTTGTGGAAGCTGCCATGTGTCACTCTAGCACAATTTCAAGAACATAAGGAGGGATCCGAATCTCCAAGATGTGAGAAATTTCCACATGCATCCGGTATGGACAAACTCTTTAAAATGGCAAACCCATGACCCTAATCTTTAGATAGCCATATCTTTTGACAGAAACTCAAATTTTAGCAAGAGAAGACTTTTTGGAAATGTCTCAAAACCCTCTACACCATGGAAACATAAATTATAATTCTTAATAGGATTTAGTGGGTGAAAAAATGGAAAACGTATTTGAGGACATTAATAAAGAATTTGATTTCTTCAACTACCAAATTAGATTTAATTTGATCTGTTCTTCTTCTTCCTTAGCACGCCAAGAAGACATAGGGAACCAGAATTGACAAATTGTAGGTAGATTTGAGAGGGGCATTGGTTTATGGTGGTTGAACTTTCAAAGTAGTATTCAATGCATATCTCAAGGTGGTTGAAGAAGAATTCAAATTCTTCCCTCCTCTCTCTCTCTTTTCTTCCTATATATTGTATAGAAGGGGCATATTCAAGGAGGTTGGTCTTTGTTTCTCCTCTACCCCCTCTCTATTTCATCCTTAGAGTAGAATGTGTAATCTAAGCCTCCTCCCATGGATCTCTGTAATGGAATTTTCTTACCTCTTTCCCACTGATGATGTACCGTGTAACATTTTGGAGCAATAATTTTTTTTTGTGATGCATCTGTCCATCCTTGGCTTATTTTGTTGTCTCTTCTTACCTCTCATCATTACAGGGTATACTGTGCATACTCTAATGTTTGTTGTAGGTTCTGGGAGCTGTGCTTAATGGGTTTTGAAGTGGTGTTCCATGTGAAATCTATCTTTGGTCCATGGTGCATTCTGTCCACCCTCTCCTCTACTCACCTCTCTCCACTTTAGGCAATCATATTTTGATTCAACCACTTCCTTTTCTAGTGTATCACTACTTAGTGTAGGCTCTTTCACCCTCTCTCTCTCTGTCCCTTGGAATGGTTAGATTAGGATAGAATAGGTTCTTCCTACACTGGAGTAGCTTATGGTAGGTAGATTAGGAAGCAAGAACCAAATTTCATTGGAGTTCCATCTCAAGTTTTGCAAGTCCCACAACTTGGGAGATGGTCCCATGTTTTCTAATCACACTAAATGCCCCACTTCACACCTAGACCATTTCGGGATGTTTTGATTCTACACTAACAATTTTGGCACGCCAAAGGTGGGACACGAGGTTAGATCTTCTATCTTTCTAAGGTGTCACATTACAATAGCAAATCATCAGTCATTGTGTGACCACACTAATAGTTTTAGCATGCCCAATGGGAGAGGTATAAAGCACCTTACCACTACATTTTAGCAGTGGTGTGTTTCGTTAAGGTTTAACGTTTTGAGTCACATGCAAGCACATTTGGTGAATCCATCTGGTCAACAAACCTATCTCGAAATTATATACCTTTTCCATCCATTTCCACCCATCTTCATTCACTTTTTTTTCCATATATCCCATTTTTCTTCTATTTCATGAAGTTGTGCAATCATGAATTCATTCCCTTCATGGAATTCACACCTACAATAGTGTAGTCCACCTCCAATGTTTTTCCTAGCTCCTCCAGATCAACATTATGATCAGATCCAAAACCATTATGCTTACCCATATGAGCAGGGTCAAAACTAGTTTGGCCATGAATCTTATCAAGAACAAGGGGATGCATATGATGGTGAAAGCTACATGGATAAGCCTAATCTGCTAGAGAAGATTTAAGGGATGGAGGATAGCATAGTGCATTCTAGGCCTACATCACGGATGAAGGCATTCAGATTGGTTTTAGGAAACTTGTCCATGGGGAGGCCCTTTTCGAAGACATTACAACCCTTGAAAGAAGCTTGACTTCATGGTTGAAGTACTACCTAAACTTACACAATGGATTGAGGATATTGAGGCTTATGAGTTGGAAACAAGAAAACCTTGTCAATGGGTAAGTCCACCACCTCCTAGCTTTTCTTTTTCTTTTCCTCAATATTTATCATTTCGGTAGTCATGAGTCAAGCCCCTCGGTTTCTGCCTAAATGTTAACTTCCTTCCCCATCTCCTAGTCTTCAACCTAATCTTGATTCCTATGCCCCTTTCCCTTCCAATTAGTCTTTCCTTCCAAAGAAACAAGAAGTTCCACTTCCCTCTCCACCACAAACAACAAAAACTAGTTGAATCCCAACCCACCATTCCTTTTGCATCCCCAAATCCATTTTTGGGAGATGAACATCAAACAACCAGCCAAGGGTAGCCGGAGGAACCCAATAGAAAAGAAATGACAGAAAATTTGAAGATTTGGGCTACTAAATTTGGGTTTACAAATATTCCCTTAATGGTTAAGAAAAAATAATAGGTCAAGGTTGAAGAACCAATGGTGGCTGAGGCTGAGTTTTTAGCAAAGGAGGAGGACCATACAGTTTCAAAGGCTCCAATTGTGGAGAAGGCTATAGAAGAACCTTCACTTCTTCCTCCCACTTCATCCCCTTTAATCTATAATGTTGAAGAGGAGTTTGAGCTTTCAAAATTCATGTTCGAGGATGAAGGGAACCATGATGAGAAAATTACAAATCAAGAGGATACCATGGAGGAGATTGAGCACATGCAATAGGAAAAACAAGGAGATAGATTATCATCTACTGACTTGGAGGATTTCTTTGATAGAGAGAGGAGCCTAAGGAAATTAAATAATTTACTCCTCTATCACCCACCTTCGAAGAATATGAGCCTACTGCCATAAAGGAGGTCATTCAAGAACAACAACCTATGTCTCACAACATCCCTATGGAACCAAGGTTAGAAGATATGAGTCTTCCATGTTCTTCACAAGAGAAGGAAGAGAAAAGGCAAGAGGATTTCATCATCCCTCTCACACCATCCATCCAAGAAGGTCCACAAAAAGAATTCATTTTTGGAGTTAAATTTTAGAGAAAGGGCACATTCAAAGGATCATATCATTCCCAATCGTACTACTTGGCTTCATTGGAGCCAAGAGAGTAGCAAAACCAATCATGCCCACTTCAGGGCATGAGGATGAGTTTCAAAGCACCAAGGGTCACCATCAACACCTCTAAGAGTCCAATACCAATCAACTTGAGGAGGTATTTTTGGTTGATGTAGATACCTTGATGATTTGGGTGGAGGACCAGCTTATATTCAGTTTTTCACTCATACAAGTAGCCATATTCAATGTCAAATCATTTGCATGGCTGCCCCTTTTGAGAAAGGGACGCTATTTCTCCTTCCCGTAGCAGAATTTTTTAGCTTCTTTCTCTCTGGTTAGTGTAGGAGTAGGAGTAGACTTTGTTTTTAGCAGAAGAAGTGCATGTGCACACTCTGCATGTCTCATTTAAGGCATGTATGATTTTTTCTTTGTACTTAAGTTTTTTTCATATTGCTCTAGAGCTACCAAGGACATGCCCTTAAGTATTCAAGACAGAGACCCATAGTTTCCTATAATAGTTGCTAATTTCAAAATAAAATAAATGCGAGAGAAAATAAAAAAGTTATTGAGGTATTCCATTTCCAAGGAAGGTTCAGGGTCACCAAGTGCAAACGCTTGGGCTCGTGGATCGAGAAAATATCGTATTAGGCTATCATTATTGACTCCATGCCCAATGGATGATTCAAGACCACTGGTCTCTTCATCTAGCAGCAGATGTCCCCATGAGTCACCAAATTTTGATCCCAATTTTGCCCCCGAAACAATTAATCAAACATAACCCCACACAGAAAAAAAATTCAAGAAATGGTTCCGTCAAACGAACCCATGCTTCAAATCCAATGAACAGGTTATAGGTGGGACTCGAAATGGAGAAGTAGGGTTTAGAAAGGAAGAGAACAAAGGTCAAAAAGAAACCAGAGAGGCTCAAAGGAAGAGAAATGGAGAAGGTTTAAAGGCTTCATGCTTCTCAAATGATTCGAGTGAGCCTAAAATGGGCTAAATATGGAGGGAGACAGAGAAGTTGCCAAGTGTCCAAATGGTGTGCCTCTAAAGGTTAAATCCAAAAGGAAGACTCAAACAAGTGCCAAGCCTCCACGTGTTCATAACCCTAAAATTTACACTGGCCATTGAAAAGTCTCTAAATCGGTGGAAGGTGCCAAGTGTCAGCTCAACGTAATTTCAAGATGGGAGCCCACGGTGGAGACTCAAACTTGCGCGAGACCTACATGTGGCCAATAGTCAACATAGGTCAAATCTAGAAATTGGGCCTAAATTGGTTAAGTATAAGTGTCTAGGCAAAAGGTGCCACGTGTCTTAGTAAAGATCCTTTAAGGGTAAAATCCTGAGTGGGTTTTCAAATGAGCGCGGGCCTTCCATGTGTCCCAGGTCCAAAAAAGGTACAGGGTTGGGGGGTTGAATAGTCAAAGAAGAGGTAGGCCGATGGAAGGCACCACGTGTCTTAACGATGCTACTTCAAAATTTAGACTTTTGGCTGGCTCGCATGTGTCTAGGGTAAGACTTTTGGCCCCTCCAAGCAAAGAGACTTAGGAAAAATACAAAGAATCCCAAAGAGCTCACAGAATCCACCATGTGTCACTCCATTGTGATTTCAAGAGCATAAGGATGGATTCGAATCTCCAAGATGTGCGAGGTTTCCACGTGGACCTGGTATGGACAGACTCTTTAAACATGGCGCACCCGTGATCCTAATCTTTAGATTGCCATATATTTTGACAGGAAAATCAGATTTGGGTGAGAGAAGACTTTTTGGAAATGTCTCGACAACCTCTATGCCATGAAAACATAAAATATAATTATTAATAGGATTTAGTTGGTGAAAAATAGGAAAACATATTCTAGTCCATTAATACAGAATTTGATTTCTTCAACTAACGTATTTTATTTAATTTTATCCATCGTTCTTCTTCCTTAGCACGCCAAGCAGACATAAGGAACCAAAATCGACAAATTATAGGTGGATTTTAGAGGGTAATTGATTGATGGTGGTTGATATTTCAAAGCAGGATTCAATGCATATCTTAAGATGGTTGAAGTAGGATTCGAATTCTTCCCTCCTCTCTCTCATTCTTCCTATATATTATACAGAAGGGACATATTCAAAGGGGTTGGTAATTATTTCTCCTCTGCCCCCTCTCTCTTTCTTCCTTAGGGTAGAATGTGGAGTTTAAGCCTCCTCCCATGGCTCTGTAATGGAATTTTATTTCCTCTTTCCCACTGATGATGTACCATGTAATATTTTGGAGCAATAGAATCTGTTTCATGATGCATCTATCCATCCTTGGCTTATTTTGTTGTCTCTTCTTACCTCTCATCATTATAGTGTATATATGCATAATCGATGTCTGTTGCAGGTTATGGGAGATGTAATTAATGGGTTTTGAAGTGGTGTTCCATGTGAAATCTATCTTTGGTCCATGGTGCATTCTGTCCACCCTCTCCTCTACTCACCTCTCTCCACTTCAGGAAGTTGGATCTGTGATTCAACCACTTCCTTTTCTAGTGTATCACCACTTAGTGTAGGCTCTTTCACCCTCTTTATCTCTCTCTCTGTCCCCTTGGAATGGTTAGATTAGAATAGAATAGGTTCTTCTTGCACTAGAGTAGCTTGTGGCAAGTAGATTAGGAAGCAAGAATCAGATTTCTCTGGATGTCCATCTCAAGTTCTGCAAGTCCCACAGCTTGAGAGATGGTCCAATGTTGTGCAATCACAATGAATGCCTCACTTCAAACCTAGGCCATTTAAGGGTGTTGTGCTTCTACACTAAAACTCCATTTTAGAGCTCATATGAAACCTATTTGTTGGATTTGAAGTGTGGGCTCTTACGATGGAACCATCCCTTGGATTTCCTCTTGCACAAGGTCATGTTTGATTAATTTTTTCAGAGAAAAATTGAGATAACAATTTGGTGACTCGTGGGTAAATATGCCTACTAGATGAATAGACCAATTATCTTGTTGTATTCATTGGGCACGGAGTCTTGGGTGGTGACCCAATGTTGATCCTGTTCTTCCGAAGTGGACGTTTTGGGGCTCAATTTTAGTTTCTCTGTATTTTTTATATTAGAAAACTAGCAACTGTCATGGAAACTATGGGTCTCCCTATTGCAAACGATGAAGGTCCTAGCACATTCACCTAGAGGTACATGGAACTGTATAACAATGCAAACCTGGAGCAACAAAAACATGCACCACAACACTTAGGGAAACAAACCTATACTACAACAAAACAATGCTTATGCACTTAGGGAAATTAAAATTCTATGCTAATATTTACAAGGGTGGAACCTTCCCTTTTAGTAGCACTGTTTGAGATAGATCCTCATTAATCGGGATCTATAATTCTTTGCCATCCAATTTAGCCGGTTGGAAGGCATAACCCCCTTAACACCTCGTGATCATGTAGGGGCCACTCCAAATGGTATCAAACTTGGAATGCCTTCCTGGCTTTTCCCGATCTATATCCCACTTTAGAAATAAGTCCCCTTCTTGAAAGGTCCTCGTTCTTGCTTTCTTATCAAATCCCTTCTTGATCAATGCTTGATCCTTTTCCATGCTTTGCATTGCATGCTCTCTTGCTTCTCCTACTTCCATAGGTTCAAACTTAGCTAGCACCAACTATTTCATGAGCTCCAAAGTGAGAAGCTCCAATGAGATGGGAAATACTTGCCTCTTTTCCATATACAAGCTTGTATGGGGAGTTACTTGTGGACCTCTTTGATGTTATCCTATTATCCCATAGAGCTGATTTGAGCTTTGTATGCCAAGTTCTCTAATTTTCATCAAGATTCCTTCTGATAATCCTTAGTAGGTTCTTGTTTGTGGACTCTGCTTGGTCATTACCTAAGGGTAATAGTTTGATGAAGTGTTGAGGTACACACCATTCTTGACTACCCATTCAGTGATCCTTGTACCAAGGAATGCCAATGCATTATCTGATATAATAGTGGTAGGGAATCCAAACCTAATGGCTATTCCTTCATAGAAATCCAAGATATTGGATTCATTTACTTCCTTAAGTGCCATTGCTTCAGTCCACTTGGTGAAATAATTTGTTGCTGTAAGTATCCACTTGTGGCCCTTGGCTTGAATTTGGGTTAATCACCCCAATAAATTCTAGTCCCCATTGCATGAATGGTTGATCCACTAAAATTGGGTGAAGGGGAAGGGCTGTTAACTTCTCCTTTCCTATGAAGAATGCACACTTCTTGCACTTCTTGATCCATGAGTAACATCACCTGAACACTATAGGCCAATAATAACCAGCTTTCATGATCTTGAGAACTATTACTTGAGGAGAGAAGTGGCCACCGCTTCTCCATCATGGAACTCATGCAACACTCTCTCGGTTTGGCCTATTTGAATAAACCTCAATAGAACACTATTGATATCCTTCTTAAACAATACATCACCTACAAGCACATATGGGATGGCTTGTAGTATGAAGTGTCTCATTTTTTCTTTGTTCCATTCTCCAGAGGGCACAAACCTGTTTGGAGATAATGCACCAAGCCTTGGGTCCAACATGGAATAGGTGCATCAATAGATAGTTGGTCTTTATGATTCTATAGTAATAAGACAACCCCTTCTTCATCCACTGGCTTAGCTTGTTGCTTGGAAGCGATATGCTCACACAGACCCTTGTCACAAACCAATTTGGTTACCTTGATCTCAATTTCATATTCCATTTCCCGAGTGATCCAACCTACTCTCTTCTCATTCAATTCCTTGTTTAGGAGAATATCCTTGACACTAACATGGGATACTAGCAATAGAATCTTATTGTTTGAGACCAAGTCTCTGAACTTCTTCAAGCTCCTAATAACAATAAGGGCATGTTTTTCAATGAAAGATTATTTTACCTTCTAGTCCTCCAAGTTCTGATAGAAGAAGGCTAGTGGTTATTCTTAACCTTCCTTGTTAGGCTGGAACAAGATGGATGAGATGGTTTCTGACCCTCCAAAAGCATATAACATGAAGTCTTTTGAGAATTATGGGTTAATAAGAGTTGGAGCCTATGATATTGCAAGGTTGATGGCCTCAAAACTCTCTTTTCCTTCTGTTGTCCATTTAAATGTGAGAATATTCTTTAACATCATTGTTAAAGTCTTCACAAGAGTGGAAAAATCAGGTACAAACCTACAAACAAATTTTATCCTCCCCAAGAAGCTTTGGAGATACTTTTTGTGTTGTGGCAATGGAAGTGTCCAGATGGCTTCAACCCTTTTAGGATCAATTGTTAACCCCTCTCTTGAGATAATGTGGCCAAAAAATTTCCCTTAATGTGCCAAGAACACACACTTCTTTGGTTTTAATGACACCCCAAACCTTCTACACCTTTGAAATACATGTCTAAGGTGGAAGAGATGGTCTGCAACATCCTTTGAGAATATGGTGATATCATCTAGATCCACTAGAACTATATTGTTGATCAAGCCTTTGAATTTCATGTCCATAGCTCACTGAAATGTTTCTCTGGCATTCGAAAACCCAAATGGCATCTTCTTATAAGCATATGTACCCCATTTAGTGGTGAAGGTTGTCTTGAATTGATCTTCTTATTTCACCATTATCTAATTGTAGCACAGTATCCATGTCTAGTAGTGAAAACCTCTTGGAGCCACCTATAACCTATAAGATCTATTCCATTATTGGAAGTGGATAATGATCCTTGAGTGATGCTCTATTCGAGATCATGAAATTCCACACAGATTCCGATTTCTCCATTTATTTTCCCACGAGCACCAAGTTTGCAACCCATCTTGAATGCTTGATAGGGAAGATGATGTTGGCCTCAATTATCTTATTCAATTCTTTTCTCATGAGAGGCTCAATGTGAGGATTTACTAGCCTTTACTTCTATCTGAAAGATTTAGATCCTGGATCCAGCTCGATAGTGTGTTGTGCCAGCTTTGGGTTGAAACCTCTTAAATCTTTATAAGTCCAGGAAAATACATCTGGGAATTCTTGATAAAGATGAATGAATTCAGATTTTTCTTGTTTAGAACTTACCTTTTCAATCCACAATATTTTTCCTTCTTCATGGAAATGGGCTCTGAATCTTCACCCTTCACTTTAATATTTTCTTTCTCCTTTCGAACTAATCATTTAGGTTGAAGATTGATTCCAAAGTGACAAGACGCTTTGGTATTTTTTTGGTCCTCGGTTGCCCCACTTGATCACCATATTTATTCTCAATATGTCTTGTTTCTTGGAGGAGAACTTAGATTCTTCTTGTAGAAAGTTGACAATTTGTTGATCATTTTTAATACTTGCCAACTCATGTTGTTGCCGGGGGAGACAATTTGGCCTCACAACCAACCTATGAGGCTGAGATTTATTACTCTTGATACTCTTCACAACATCAAAGGCTGCCCACATTGTTGTAAATCTATCTCATTGTTTCATTCTTCTTCCTTGGGATGGAATTGATGTTGAATGCTTCAAAATCCTTGATGAGGTCCCATACCTAGTTCTTGTATCTCTTTAGCAGATTGTTCTTGGCAGCATTTTGTCTTTGAACTTGATTTGCAACTAGCTCACTGTTTTCCAAATAATTGCAAGTTTTAATATCCCTTTTCCTCACCCAATGCAGTTCATGGACCAAAGCCTCATACTATGTTGTGTTGTTTGAACAAGCAAATTGGAAACAAAAAGATGAGTAGTATTTCATACCTTGGGGAAGCATAGCTCCTCCTTTGGATCCTTATCTACTTCTCAAGCCATAAAATAATAAATTCCATACCTCATTGTCATCATTGTGGTTTGGCTTAATGATGTTAGGAAGAGGATGATTCTCCTCATGAAAAGAGTAGGCTCCTAGCTTAGATTCCTCCATCTCCTTATAGGGGTCAAAAGAATTCCTCTTGTTCACCCACTCATCGAGGGTCAAGTCTGGAATCCATCCAACCTTGGTATCTACCTCACAAGTGCTTGGGAGGTCCTCCTAATCAAAGGATGAACAATTGGCATTGACTGGACTAAGTACATAAGGCTCAATATGGTAATCCATAATGGGCTTAGATCTGATTGTGGCCTTGGCTCCATACCTTGTTCTAAAAAGCATGTGCGACCAATCAATAGATAGATAGCCTCTAATTTTAATAGTGAATTCCCTCGTAAACACAATGTAAAATGTGGTGGCAATTCTATGGCTGATACATTCAGAATATGGTCACATTGGGATAGACATGTAGTGTGAGGCTCAAATCCTTGATGACTCTAACCATTGTTACGTTTTTCCATCCAATTACACTACCCCCTTGGAGATGACTTCGTATTGAATACCCAGCTAATTGGCTATTTGCGTTGGCATTACAGAGATACTTGCTCCCGAATCAATCATGTAATTATGTACTAATTTGTCCCCAATGATCAATGAAACATATAATAGAGGGGCATTAAAATTCTTACCTTGTTGTCCTCCATGATTTTCCCTAGACTGAGCTACATTGGTAAACACTTTCTCTTCTTTGGTTAGGGGAATGATTTGAGTTTGATCAATTGGCCATAGTAGTCTCTGATAGATCTCTCTATCTAGGATAGCCAATGAATCCCACATTGAAATGTTCACATTTTTATTCTTCATTAGTTCAAGGATGTTAAATGAGTTATCCTTTTATTGCCCCTTTCTTGGTACTTTTTTTTTCTTACACATGGGTCATGTTATAACTGGTGGTGCAGTGGGTTTGGAAGGTGGCTTGGACTAACTATACATATTGGGAGTTACATTATAAGTGCTATACCTTGTGGAGTAATGGTGGGTTGAGGATTACCTGATTTTGGTGATTATCCCTCTCCAATATTCCTATTCTTTGACCATGTATTGGCAGCTACACTTTGATAAGGTGTTTGATTCATCCCACAGAAGTCTTTAGCCTACCAATTGACAAGCATAGTCTCACTTGGAGGTGCCTCTTGCTTGAGCTCCTTGCTACTGATTTTCTTCTTGGATGGACTCTTGTGACACACCAATGGTCTGTACTATCAAGGCCTAGTTTAGTGCACCATTGAAACACATTGATTGGTTATGGGGCTGATTGCATGGGAAACACCAATCATGTTTTTGTGCCATGTTATTTTGTGTTGGAACCAAGTCCCTTGATGTAGAATTTATGTTTGGATCATGTGGCCAAAAGGGCTAGAAAATTTGAGGTTGTCCTTAGTTTTGGTTCGATTTACTGATAAACCCAAGCTTGTGGTCTATTTTGCTCATATGGGGTCTAGCCTCGAAAAGAGGTGGGAAGTTTGAGTCCGATATGGCCTAAAACTATGAGATTGCTGCCTTTTGATAGTCACTAACTCATTCCCTAGGTTCTGTAGCTATTTCTTAACTTTTTGAAGCTCTTTTGACATTACAGAGGATGAGGTGGAGGCTTCATTTGAGCTCTAATTCTGGAGTAGGTATAGGAGCTAATGTGGGTGTTTGACTAGTGCTTAGATCTCCTAGTTCTAGATATAGGGGCATAGGTGGCCTAGGAGCAATATTACCATCCTGAATTAAACAATTTTCAACTCTAATGGAAATGTTATAGGCTATAGGTAAGGTTGTGGCTCCATTTGATTGAATCATCAAATCAATATAAAAATTTAGAGATCTAAACTAAAGTATAAGAAAGCACCTTCATTTGTGGGCCTTCATTTTTTGCCAATGGAATCATGTCCCATGTCTTTTGGAATATGAAGTTGAAATCATCAGCTACTCATTAGGGTCCATCTTGATGGTTGTCAAATGCTCTAACAAGGACATGCTATCTCCCTTTTCTCCAAATTGGTTATGGAGAGCTTTGTACGAGATGGTCCCAAGTATGAATAAAGCTTCGCTACTAGACTCCTAAACCATTGTGAAACTTTACCCTTGAGTGAAGAGGCTAACAACTTAATTGCAATTTCCATACTAGTGATCTCGTGAAGTAGCTGCAAGAGACATTTGCAATGTCTTAAATATGGTCACTTTGGAGAAGTTTTGTTTTCTCCGGTGAAATATGGAATTCTCTTTAATGCTACTAATGGGACTGAATTTTGTGCATTGAGGCGAGTGGGATTCTACTAGTAAAATTGACATAAGGATTGGGTGGTTGTGCCATTGATTGGCATGAAAACCCTTGTTGATTAATTGAATGGCTTACCAGGAGGAGTTGTTGATAAGGCTCTATTTGGTGGGGATATAGGCCTTTGAGATCTTCTTCCCCTTCTCCCTCTATCTGGGGACAAGTGCAGATAGAAAAATAGTCCCTCCTCTCTAGTTCTTGACCTTGTTTTTATTCTTCTCATGAACTTGAAAATATTGGACTATTGAAACCAATGGATTCTATCTCTTTAGGAGTCGTCAGATGTGCAACTTCAAATATTCTTAAATTTTGAAAACTTGCAAAAAGTCCACATCAATCATTTTGCAATAGAAAATGGAGACTTTTCTACCACTGGGCATGCCAAAAATGTTAGTGCAGGATCACAACACCCCTGAGTGCATGCAACTAGATGAGTTGAGACTCTCAGTGTGATTGCACAACATGGAGCATCTCTCAAAGTGTGGGAATTTGAAATCAAGAGAGCTCTCGGATGAAGGCAGTTCCTATTCCTTTGTTTAGGTGCATACAAATAAATTGCCGATGACCTATTCTAATATTATTTATCTTACCAAGGAGACAAGGTTGATAATATGTGAGAAAATAAACCTAAGCTAATGAGGTGATTCACCAAAGGAATGTTAGACACCCATTTTGCAATTTAACACATACCATAGAAATGTAATACAAAAACATACACGATATCCAACCAAATGGTAATGAGAGATCAAAGAAAAAAAATTGAACACACAACAAGGTTGAGAATCATCAACAGACATTTATTATTTCTTCAGAGTTGATACGGTAAATTACGGTGGCAAGAGGCAACAAACTTTGTATTACAATTCAAATGGGAGGTTCGAAATCTCCATAAATTCTCTTGCATATAAGGGAAGATGGGAGGGTGTAAAACAAAATTGTCTAACCCTTTACAATGAGCCCAACTCCTTTTATAGATGTAGTGAAGAGGGAAGAAGAAAAGAGTCATAGCACAGCACCCCTGAATGGCCTGAGCATGAATGGGGCATTCGGTGTGATTTCACAACATGGGACCATCTCTCAAGTTGTGGGACATGTAAAATTTGAGATGGACCTCTAGAGAAATCCGTTATTTCTTCCTAATCTACCTGCCACAAGCTTCTTTAGTGCGGAAGAATCTAACTAATCTAATCTAACCATTCCAAGGGGACAGAGGAGAGAGAGAGGGTGAAAGATCCTACACTAAGTGGTGATACACCAGAAAAGGAAGTGGTGAGATACTCTGTTGAGAGAGAATGAATAAGGGAAAGTGGACTGAGGGAGGTCAAGATAGAAATGACATAGTCCAAGATCCAAATCCACCATCGAAACTCTATGAAGCACACGACATTTTATACTTCTGCAAATGTGAAATACATGCACAAGGAGAAAACACGAGATAGAGAGGAATAGAGAAACAACAAAACGATGCCAAGGGTTGAAAGATACCACAAAAACAAGATTTTATTTCTCTATAAGTGCACACTGAACTATTACATGTAGTTCTCAAAGGACAAAATATGCTCTCCAGGTGTAGGAGAAGGCCTACAACTCAAATGGAGTTAGGAAATGACTTTGACAGAGGTTCCCCACATCATAGAATGTCTCTCCCTTCTCAAATGAGAAGTGTTACAATATATAGTTGATGAATACTAGAAAAAGAAGATTAAATCGACTCTACTCCAAAAATCCAACCACTAACCATCAATTCCCACAAATCCACCTACAAATGTCAAGTCTAGTTCCTTATATTTGTTCAGCGTGTTGAGGAAGGAAGAATGACGGATCGAATCAAATAAGATCTGGTAGTTAAAGCAATTAGATTCTACATTAATGGCCTGAAAGGAATTTTCCCATTTTCACCAACCTAACCTCATCAAAATTAAAGTTTAGGATCTAATGGTGTAAACAAGGTCGAGACCTTTCCAAAAAATTATTTGAATTTCCAAGTTTCCATCAAAAGATATGTCCATTTGAATGTTTGGGTTGGGTCCATATTTAAAATGGTAAAAACAGTTAATACGAATGGGTTCCTCGTGCATCTTGAAACTCACTTTGTGCATTTTAGCACCAAAAATACAAAATGCAAAAATTCCCCAGTGACTTTTGTAATTCATTTTGTCAAAAAACCATCTTGGGCACGCCGGTCGCATTTTCCATTTGGGCGAAAAGTCTCTCGGAGGCCGGCGCATGTATGTAATTTAGGCTTGACATGTGGCTCCTTGGAGGCATCGGCGGAGTTGCGGGTCATTTTTTCACTTTATGCCTTCTCGAGGCAAAAAGTTCAAATTACCTCCGACAACTTGCTTTCTCGCCTTGACTTTTAAACATGGCCACGTGGCAAGATGGCGTTAGTTTGGGGACCGCTTCTAGATTTATATTTTGAAGGTGCACTTAAGAGACTCCGCCACTTGATTTGTTCCTTTGTATTTGGCTAAGTCCATTTTTTCTTGGTGGGGCCATATAGTCTGACCTTAGACATGTGGAAGTCTAATGCTCATTTAGAAACCTACTCACGTTTTTACCTTTGAAGGAGTATCACATCGACATGTGGCTTCTTCTGCCGACACCTTTATACTTAGTCATTTTAGGCCTGCTCTATTTTCCCTTTTGACTTTTTTTTGGTGCTGCCCCTCCTGGACACTAGGACACGTGGAGGCCTAACGCTTATGTGAATCTCCATTTTGGATTTAATCTTTAGAAGTGCACCATTTGGACACATGGTAGCTTCCTCTTTGAATCCTCTATAATTATCCAATTTCCACCCGTTAAATCGTTCAAAGCCCTAAGACTTGAGTATTTCCCTTTTTTCTCTTGAGACCCTCTGGTTTCTTTGACACAGTTTACCTCCTTAGCTAACCTTGCTCCTCCATAGTAGAGTTAAGTTGTTTCCTAATTGTTGGATTCAAATGTGAGTTCTCAAGAAAGAGCTGACCCTCTAGTTTTTTTCTCAAGGGGGTGTGTTTGACCATTTTTATTTGGGGGAAAATTTGGGATAATAATTGGCAACTCACAGGGACATCTTCCTGCTAGATGAAGGGACCAATAGACTTAAAGAATCCATTGGGCATGGAGTCATAATTGATAGCTTGATATTATCTGAACTTTGAAAATCTAATCCCAGATCTTATTTGAGCTCAACAATTTGGTGTATGGGGATCACCTACTGTTAGGTAGAAATGGACTACCTTAAGACCCAGTTTTAGTTTCTCTATATTTGTGTTTTATTTGAAATTAACAATCACATTGAGACACTTGGAAACTATTGGTCTCTTTGTCATGAACAAACTCAAGGGCTTGGCCTCTGCACCTCTAGAGCAATATACCAAAAACATATGTACAAAGACCAAAATCATACATGCCTTAAATGAGACATGTAGAGTGTGCACGAGCACTTCTTCTACTGAAAACAAAATGTAATCCTACTCCTATACTAACCAAAAAGAAAAGGGAATAAAAAAAATCCTACAACTGGCAGAAAAGTAGATTCCTTATCTCAAAAGGGGAAGCCATGTAAATGGTTTGTCATTGAATATGGCTCCTTGGATGATTGAAAAACTGACTTTAAGTCGATTCCCCACCCATATCATCAACATATCAACTGGAAACAAGATAAATACTTGTTCAGTCTACTACTCACTTGGTTCCTAGAGG
The DNA here is from genome assembly GCA_018340775.1 of Taxus wallichiana var. yunnanensis. Lineage (NCBI taxonomy): Eukaryota > Viridiplantae > Streptophyta > Pinopsida > Cupressales > Taxaceae > Taxus > Taxus wallichiana. The sequence continues at coordinate 43,746,742 of CM031240.1, forward strand.
TATTGTTGTTGATCCTTGGCACTTTGAGGCTCTCCCTCATGCTTAGAAGCAAGCATGACTAGTTGTGGCTCCTCCCTTGGCTCCAATGAAGCCAAGTATCTGATTGGGAAAGGTATGATCCTTTGGATGTGCCCCTTTCTCTAAATTTCAAATCCAAGGATGGAGTCTTCTTGTTGACCTTCATGGATGGATGGTGTGAGAGGGATGACAACATCTTCTTGCCTTTTCTCTTTCTTCTCCTGTGAAGAACATGGAAGAATCATATCTTCCAAACTTGGTTTCGAGAGGGGATGTTATGAAGTGCAAGTTTTTTACTTGAATGTTCTCCTCCATGGTTACATGATCACGTGCTTGGAGGTGGATGATGGATGAGAAAATGTTGTGATCTCCTTGGGATCCTCTCCATCAAATAAATCTTCCAAGTCGACAGAAAATAATATGCCTCCTTGTTGTCATACTATGTGCTCGACCTCCTCCATAGTGTCCTCCTGATCTACAACTTGATCACCATGGTTCTCCTCTTCTTTAAACATGGAATTTGAAAGCTCAAACTCTTCTTCAACATTAGAGCATGGAGGGGATGAAGTGGGAGGAAGAACCAAGGTTCTTCTGTGGCCTACTCCACACTTGGAGCATTTGGAACTGTATAGTCTTCCTCCATAGCTAGAATGCACTCCTATTTTAAATTTTGATGTAAATGGCCTCCTTGTTGTTCTCTCCTCCTTAATGGGACTTGTTACAGATTGGATTAGATCAACATCCTCTTCGACATAGTGCCATTAGATCAAATCTTCATTCAAATAAAGTGCCATCAAACTTTGTTGATCTTCCTCTTCTTTCATTTTTTTCCCTTCTACAAAATCAGCCTCATCCACCACTAGTTCTTCAACCTTGACCTCCTTTGTTGACTTAACCATTAAGGGGATCTTTTAAACCCAAAATCTAAGCCCAACTCTTCAGATATTATATCATTTCTTCTTGTTGGGTTCTTCTAGTTGTTCTCCTTGACTGGATTCTTGAGTCTCTTCCCAACATGGCCTTGGGAAAGCAAGAGGAGTTATAGGTTGGGGTTCAACCAGTTTTCCATTGTTTGTGGTGGGGAGGAAGTGGAACTTCTTGTTTGTTTGGAGGGATGAATGTTTGGAAGGGAAAAGGGCATAAGAATTGAAATGATATGGGAGATCGGGAGATGGAGAAAATAAATCAACACTTGGGGAAACAAGTGAGGGGCTTGACTCTTTTCCATGTTGAAATGATAAAGTTTGAGAAAGAGAAAATGAAGGGCAAGGAGCTGGTGATTGTCTTACCTATTGAAAAGGTTGTCTTTGTCAACTCATAAGCCTCAATCTCCTCAATCTACTATGTAAGTTGAGGCAATAATTCAACCATGAAGTCAAACTTCTCACGAGGGTTGTAATGTCTTGGAACATGGGCCTCCCCATGGACAAGGTTCCCTAAAACCAATCGTGAATGCCTTAATTTGTATTGTAGCACTTGATTGTACCATGTTATCCTCCATTCCTTGAATCTTCTCCAAGAAACCAAAATTCTCCATGTAGTTGTCACCATTATATGTGTCCCCTTGTTCTTGATAAGCTTCATGGACAAACTAGTTTTAAACCTACTCATATGGGTAGGCATAATGGTTATGGATTTGATCATAATGTTGATCTGGAGGAGTTGGGAAATGCATTGGAGGTGGATTGCATTACTGTTGCTGCAAGTGTGAGTTCCAAGAAGGAAATGAAGTCATGATTTCACAACTTCATGGAATGGGAGAAAATGAAAGATGGAAGAAGAAAATGGATAAAAATGAGTGGAAATGGATGGAAAAGGTCTACAACTCAGACGGTGGGCTATTGAAAAGATGTAGTCACCGAGATGTGCTTGAATGTGCCTCAAACGAGATGAAACTTAATAGGAACACACCAACTCGCTAAAATGAAGTGGTAAGGTGCTTGAGACCTCTCCCACGGGCATGCCAAAATTGTTACTCTAGTCACACACGGTGCTTATGATTTTTTGTTGTAATGATACACCTTGTAAAGATGGAAGATATAACCTCAATTTCCCACGGAGCATGCCAGGGTGTGCAAACTGTTCGTGCGGAATCACAAAGACACCCCCAAATTTCCTAAGTGTGAGTGGGGAATTTGGTGTGATTACACAACATGGGACCATCTCTCAAGCTGTGGGACATGTAAAATTTGAGATGTACCTCTAGAGAAAGTTGGTTCTTGCTTCCTAATCTACCTGCCTTACACAAGCTACTCCAAAGGTGCAAGAAAGGATCTAACTAACCTAATATAACCAATCCAAGGGGATAGGAGAGAGAGAGGGTGAAAGAGCCTACACTAAGCGGTGATACACTAGAAAAGGAAGTGGCGAGATACTTTGTTGAGGGAGAATGAACATGGAAAAGGGACCGAGGGAGGTCGGATAGAAGTGACATGGACCCAGATCATAATCCGTCATTAAACTCCACAAAGCACAACATCTTACACCTGCAAACATGAAATATATACAAAGGGAGAAAACACAAGATAGAGAGGCACAGAGAAACAACAAAATGATGCCAAGGGTTGAAAGACGCCAAGAAACAAGATTTTATTTCTCTATAAGGTGCATAGACTATTACATGCTATGCTGAAAGGCACAAATATGCTCTATAGGCATAGGAGAATGCCTACTGAACTCAAATGGAGTCAAGAAACTACTTTGTGAGAGATTCCCCACATTCCAGAATGTCTCTCCCTTCTTAAATGAAAAGTGTTACAATATATAGGTGATGAAAACCAAAAAGAGAGAAGAGAAACTTGACTCTGCTCTTAAAATTCAACCACCAACCATCAATGCCCACTACAAATCTACCTACAATTTGTCAAGTCTAGTTTGTTATACCTGTCTAGCGTGTTGAAGAAGGAAGAACGATGGATCAAATCAGATTTGGTAGTTGAAGTAATTAGATTCTACATTAATGGCCTAAAAGCCATTTTCCCATTTTCACCCACCTAACCTCATCAAAATTAAATTTTTATGCTCCCATGGTGTAGAGGAGGTCGAGACCTTTCCAACGGTGCCAAATTTGTTTAATTTTGGGCACTAGATTGAAAGATATGTCCATTTGAATGTTTTGGGTCAGTACGTATAAAAATGGCAAAAACCGCTTAGTAGAATGGTCCATGAAGCCCAAAACTCACTTTGTGCCTTTCGGAAAAAAAAATACAAAATGCAAAAAATTCCCACAGCCCCATAATTCATTTTGTCAAAAGACCATCTTTAGGCACGCCGGTCCACATTTTCCATTTGGGTGAAAAGTCTCTCTTAGGCCCACCAGCCGCATGTAATTTAGGCTTGACATGTGGCTCCTTGGGCATCAGCGGAGGTGTGACTCATTTTTTCACTTTACACTTTCTCGAGGAAAAAATTTGAATTGCCTCTGACGACCCGCTTCCCACCTTGAATTTTCTACATGGCCATGTGGCGAGTTGGCACTAGTTTGGGGACCGCTTCTAGATTTACCTTTTGAAGGTGCACCGAAGAGACACGTGGCACCTTCCACCACTTTCTCTATTCCTTTATATTTTGCTAAGTCCTGCTTTTTTTGGCAAGGCCATATAGTCGACCACGGACATGTGGAAGCTCATGCTCATTTAGAAACCCACCTCGGGATTTTACTTTGAAGGAGTGCCATGTTGACACATGGCTTCTTCCTTTGACACCTTTATACTTAGTCATTTTAGGCCCACTCTATTTTCCCTTTTGACTCTTTAGTTGTTGACTCTGCCCATCCTCAAACCTCGACACGTGGAGTTTTTGCGCTTGTTTGAGTCTCCATTTTGGATTCAATCTTTGGAAGTGTGCCATTTGGACACATGGTAGCTTCCACTGAATCTTCCATACTTAGCCAATTTGGGCCCGTTCTAAATCATTTGTAAATCCTTGAATACTTTGAGTCTTTCCTATTTTCTCTGTTGAGACCCTCTCGGTTTCTTTGACATAGTTTTCCTCCTTCGACGATCTTGCTCCTCCATTGTAGAGTCCCATTCAAGTTGCTGATTGTTGGATTTAAATGTGAGTTCTCATAATAGAGCCAACCCTCTAGTTTTCTTCTATGTAGGGGCGTGTTTGACCAAATTTATCTGGGAAAATTGGGATAACAATGCCTTTTGGCACCAAAATAAAAAGTTTGGCCAAAATCACCCAAGGCCCACTGCCTCGCATGTAATTCAGGCATTACACATGGCTCCCTTAGCATTGGCAGAGGCACAGTCATTTTATACTTTATGTCTCTTGGAAATGGAGCCAAAGAGTAAAAATTACACCCAGAGACCCACCTTCCCACTTTGACTTGGAAAATGGCCACGTGGAGGGCTGGCACACATTTGGGGACCGCTTTTGGATTTTTCTTTTGAAGTTGCGTTGGGCTAACACGTGCAGCTTCGCGGCTTTTCTTTGTTCCTTTATGTTTTTTGACTAAGTCCCTTTCTTTGGGTCCATACATCCACCAAGGACACGTGGAGGTGCAACACTTGTCTAAGGACCCACTTTTAGATTTACCTTTGAAGACATGCCGGGTTGACATGTGGAAGCCTTGTGCTCATTTGATTCTCCACTTTGGGTCACACCTTTGAATGTGCACCATTAAGACACGTGGCACTTTCGCTCATTTGGAATTTTCAATAGCCGAATCTGTCCCTTTTCAGGCATGGGACATATGGAAGCTCCGCACTCATTTGAGTCTTGTTTCTGTGTTTAATATTTATAGATGCGCCGATGAGGCACATGGAGGCTTCCACTGATCCTTCCATACTTAGTAAATTTTAGCGCTCACTCAATCATTTGTAGAGCCCAAGACTTTGAATCTTTCTCCGTTTCTCTCCTTTGAGCCTCTAGTTTTATGTGACACTGTTTGGTCCTTCCTCGACCCTGATCCTCCATTTTAGAGCATGTCTACAACCTATTTGTTGGATTTCCTCTTGCACAAGATCATGTTTGATCAATTTTGTTTGGGGAAAATTGAGATAACAATTACTTCACATAATTATTATTCACTCATACATATAAATCGATCACCGATATAGTTTTCCTAACAATTCCCCCCCTTAGTGTGAACATGGGGAAAAAATATCTTTGTACTTGCACCTATTTCATGAATAGTTGATTTTCATAAGATGCTCACAAACCCGATGAATTGTTTTACATACAACTAACCATGAACCGAGAATGGTGTTTTCACAAAGTGGAGTACCACAAACCCAAAGGTGATGGTTTTACATATGGTTTACCAAAACCAAAAATGAAGGTTTCAAGTTGGTTTAAGTACAACAACATTATGATAAGTGAAGTACTATTATAAACCCTCATTAATATCTCACTACAGGGAATAAAGATAGGAAAAAATACTGAATAATGTTGCTCATAAACACATAGAAAATGCTGACATAATGGAAATGGAACATTAGGATCATGTCCCCCCGTTAATGTGAAATTTCAACTTATTCAAACCACACAAGAACAATAGGATCACTTAAATTAGAACTTTGAAAACACAATAAAAAGAACATTGCAAAAACTTAAAGAAAATAATCACACCACAAAAATTCCACCATACTGATATGTGGCCCCGTCGTTGGCAAATAATGAGAGGTCACTGATTAACCTCAAACCTCTATTTGCTTTTGTCCTCTCTAATTTCATGTTGCTAAATCATCTTGATTTATCTTTGAGGTTCATGATCAAAAATTTGTTGATCTACATGATGAAGCTTTGGATTTGAAAAAAAAACATACTTTTGACATTTTGATGGTAACTTGAAACCAAAGATTCATTTTACAAATAGAAAAATGCATCGGAAAGCTGGTTTCATGTTATTTCTAGTGGTTATAGGAATTACCAATGATTTTAGTGGAATTATTGGTGACTTAGCAACATCTTTGGTGATTTTACCTAATCTTTGGCCGATTGGAACAAGATCATTGACTATTATCAAAATCATCGATGATCACCGTAAAAAACATTATCACTCATATTCTATGTTGAATTGAAAAAATTCATATCTAAATGTTCTAGGAGATGATCATAATGATGAAAAGTACGATTTAGGTCAGTTCATGATTGCAAAGCTCTATTGTAGTCTCTTTCCTGCTATGGTAGATTAAATTTCCTCCTTTCTTCTCAAGGTTGGGAAATCAATCAGAAGGACAAAAAGATAATGATAGAAATAAATGAGATGAATAAATCATTTTTTTACTCACTCGATACCGTGATAAATAGTATGTTATAGATTTACAAAATGATCATAGATACAGAAGATAAAAAATCAAGAAAGATATTCAATATTCTCCCATTAGCTTTCATAGTACACACACCAAATATATAGGAAATATCCATCCTAAAATATAAAAAGGTGGATATAATAACTCTTCCACCTACGTGAGTTGTTTCTAACTCACTCAACAAATTCATTTTTGTTATAGTTGCTTTATTTATAAAAACTTCTAAAAAATATTAACATTCACCCAAGTAATTATTATTTACTAATTCAATAACATGTATTCTTAACATTCACGAAATATAGATTTGTTATTTTTTTTTATACAACTAATAATAAATTAATAACCTATTATTAACATTACATTCATGTTAATAATAATTAATTCATGTAATTATTATTCACTCATACATATCAATGGAGCACTAAAATATTTTTCCTAAAAAGAGTTGATATTGAGGCAACAAAAGAGTTAGAAGTCTTGCAAGAGACATGAAGAGAAGAAGAAACAAAAGAAGCCACAAAAGTAGCAACAGAAGTAGAAGTCTTAAAAACAGAATTGATGGTGTCACATCTACCACATAAATATGAAAAACACTCTAAAATGCTGGTATAATGGCCACACACAATGTAATTCTAGAGAAGACAACACATCTGGCTGTAGTGATTATAAGAAATTGAAGTGGATTCCTTGCCAAAAGAAGTAGAAAAACATCCCAACCATATGAGGATGTCCCAAAATCAAAAAATTGTGGGGCATATTAAGATGATGTGGATCTAGTCTCCAAAACATCACAAATATCATATAATTTTTGGGTGATTGATTTTGGTGCTAGTATGCATATGAATGGCGATAGAAATTTATTTGATTTATTGACTGATCAACCCATTGGAGATCAGGTTCATATTTCATACAACATGGAGTATGTTTCAGAAGGAATAGGAAATGTCATGATTAAATCTAGAAAAAATAATACTTACTCTCATGAAGGTGATATATGTCCCTAACTTGACCAAAAATCTTTTATATGTCACTAATATTTTGAATCACAAGCTCAAGATGGATTTCATGGTTAAAGAAAGGCATAAAATCATGTTTTATCTCATATGAAGGTATGCTACTGATAGATATCTGGAAGGAAAGTTTATTTTCATTAGATGTAATTTTATCCTCTACATTTGCTTTATCTACCTCTACCATTGAATCCAATTCACCATGGCATTGTCCAATATGGGCATCTTTTTGGGGGCTCCATATATCATATTAGTTATAAGGATATGGTAAGAGTAATTCGTACCTCTAATTCATTATCTCTTTTCTTCGATGTCTATCAGGAAAAAATATAGTGGTCCATTTGATTCAATTACATTCCATCTAGAGAACCATCTTGAGATCATCCATACAAATTTGTACGGAAACTTGCTTGATTCATTTAAGGGATTTTTTTACTTCCATTTGTTCATTGATGACTATTATTCCAATAAAGGGTGTTATTTTTCCAAAATAATAGTGAAGCAATTACCAATTTTAGATATCCTATAAACGAGTTGTTCGTAAAACTAGGAAGCCCTTCTTGCCTTCCACTCAGATCGAGTGGGGAATTCATGTAAAATAAATTCTTGGCATTCTGTAAAGAGTATGGCATTAGAAATCACTTTAGTTCCCCTATACTCCCAAGCAGAATCAAGTTGCATAGTGTCGCAATCGACTATCCTATAGGTCGCTCGTTGCATATTATTGATTGTGAAATTAGAGAAAAATTATAAGTAGAAGTGGTCCAGAGAGTTGTATATCTTTGGAACCAAGAACATACAAATATATTGTAGGAAAAGACACTAGAATAGGTATGTAACAATCATAAGCCATATATTTGTCATTTGAGAGTTTATGGTTATACAACATATATGTATGTCCCAAATAAGAAAATGAAGAAGATTGATGTAAAAACACTCCAATGTATATATTTTGGTGTACAATACTACATCAATTGTGTATCATCTCATGGATCATGAGACAAAGAATATTAATTAGAATAAATATTTTCTTTGTGATGATTCATCATTCGACTCATTTCCACATAAAGAAGAGTCAGTACCAACTTCCTCTCATATATTTCTCTCAGATTCTTATGATGAGCATGAGGATTCTTCACAAATGAAAGATGAGCTGCAAGGAGAATTGTTTTGTTGATATTGGTAGTTTGGTGACTAATTCTTCACATCAATAGCATCATCAACATTTGAATTGGGTCCAAAGTGCCATGAGAGACTCCCACATGAACTCTCTTCTAGATACTTAATCAAGAGTCAAAACGAGAAGACAAGAGAGAAATGAGGTAAATCTAGTTGCAATAAAATTCAAGTAAGTTATTGTGTTAAAAAAATATTTTGTTAAAGAAAGAAAAACAATAATATTAGGAATGGATTAAGATCCTTTCTTACTCTTGAACTTGAAAGAAAATTTATTAAAAGAAAATGAAAATGATCTTGTATTTGTTTCCTTGTTACTATTGAAATGAAAAATCATGAAATTTAGTAATTTAAGTATGGAATGAACAAATGGATTAAACCCTTCAACTGGAGACTTTAGGAATATAAATTCAAGATAAGGATAATATTTAAAACACTCTAGTAAAATTTAATTTTTGGAAAATTTAGAAATTGATGGTTCTGTTTTTAAAGAACAAGACCACCACCCTATGTGGAGTGGCAGTCTCTGAACCACCGCTCAGTCAAGGAGGTAGTTTTGAATCGTCACCCAGGTAGGGCGGCGGACCTATGACTACTAGTCTACTTTGGGCGATGGTTCCATCACTGACGGTGGTGATATTTTAAACTTGGTTTAACTAAAAATTTAAGCTTGTAAATATGAAAAGGAAAGCACCATTGAAGCCATAAAGGTATAAATTCATTGTTCTAAACTTGTAAATATTCAAATGGGTATTTAAAAGCATTCAATCTCATGGATTTAAAATAAAGTAGGGTTCTTTCCCAAATAGAAGAAAAAATGGAATTAACTAAATCATAACTCCAGTTTGGGTGAAACCCCTTCATATTCAAATGGAAGACATTACAATAATAAATCCATAACCTAAACTAAGCTAAGCTTGATTCTAATGAATTCCTCCATGGTTCTTCCTTCCTTGCTCCCATGGCTTCCATTTCTCCAACCTGCAAATTAAACAAAATAAAAGTGACCAAATGAGGAGGCTAGGGAAAAGAAAAAGGTTTTAATAAAATCCCATAAGGATAGTTAGGGTTAGTATAGAACCCTAAGATCTAGTGGCCACAATTGATTTGATCCAAGGGTTGAGAATCAACCCTACAATTGTTAGGTAAGAATAAATATTATGGGTTATTTAAATAATTTAAAGGTATGTGTAAATGGGTGAATGGGGCCATTTAATACCCTTGTATGTTAAGTTATATATTTAGTTCATAGGATTTTTAGAAATTAATGAAATTGATGTTAAAGCTATTAAGATAGTGGAACTAGAGTAACCAAGGATAAGGGCTTATTAAATATGGGTTAAAGGTTAATCTAAGAGGTGGGAAAACATTTAACCAAGTAAATTAATTTATGGCACCTTCCTAGTAGTTTGTAATTAATTTCACCTTAAAAGGAATTAAGAATAGTTAATTATTTAACTAGACCTTTAGTCCATCCTCAGCAGTGTAGTAAATGTTGGTAGGAATTAATTAAACATATAATAGGGTTAACACCTTTCAACCTATTTAAAAAAACAAATTTAAAACTTTCAAGATAATTTTTTAAGAACTATTGTGGTTTTAGAACGTCGAAAATGTGGGCGTTACACAAACCTTAATCACAATTATCAATTCTTAATCTACTTTGTGATTTTAATCTCACATGCACTAAGATGCTAGTTTTCCTAAAAGGAAAAACTATAAAAAGGACTAACCACATACCTTTAAACTTTGAACCATTCTTTGATTTGCATATCATATAAGAAATATGATTAATAACCAAGTTCAATCATTACCTCAAGTCTTCAATGGGGTTAGTAGATGGGTATCCAATATAAAATTGTATTCATTTTCAATAGAGACCATATCAACTTCCTCGGAGTAACAACAAACCTCCCAATTTGATTTCTCCTAGATTTATTTAGGTCTAAGTTAGTTAGCAATTGGATATTATAGTAGGCATGATTTACCATGTTTGTTATTTCAAACATTCCATTAAGCTTTAATAATTGATGTAACTATTTTTATATTCAATAAAAATTTGTTAATTAGACTATGTGGTGTTAGTCTTGTTATTTTATCTTTTCTTTGAACTTTTAGTAGTCTTCGTGCATATACTACATTGCCTTTTATGCACCGCACTCATTACCCGATAACACAATTTAGATCCTCGGTCCATACTAAACATTTGATGGTTTACAAATGGAATGGAAATTATACTCATCACACATATACTATTTGAACTTTCATCATTCGACAATCCTAGGTTTGTGACATACGCTTTAGGCTAAATAATCACCAATTTTATCATTTTGTAGTAGTATGCACCTTAGGATAAATCACCACTTCCTCTTTTCATCTTTTAGTAATATATACTTAGGGATAAATAATTACTCATCCTTTCATCTCATAGTGGTATAGGCTTAGGATAAATTATGACTTATATGTTCATCTAGTCATGATATACACTTCAGTTATAAGATTCACACACACACATCATCGCTAGGTCACATCTCATCATTACATATACACATTCATCACAACGCATTAGCTACAACACTTAATTACTCAACCATTTACCAATAACACACTCTCATTTACGGTTCATTCTTGACTTCAGGGGAAAATAAAATGAACCTCATTGCATACATTTCCATGCACTCAAGGGGAATGCGGTGCTTATCACTCCATTTTTCATTGGATTCCATCCATCCATAGCATACTGCATATTATGGTTGTTTTTACTCTTCATTTCTTGTTCTTGTTCATGGGAAGATTATTACACATGTTATTTAGCTTACTTGTATGTCATTTATCTATATCATCCACACATGTGTGTTCACATATTTTTCAATTTGTTATTGCAGATACATTTTTCTTACACATAGCATAGATGCTTTCCTTCTACCCTTCCTATGTTGGTTAGTTCGGGGCATCCACATTTGTCACTCATATATGTTCTTGTTTCATTTTTACATGTCACTTTACATTAATTGCTTATACATGATTTTAGCATACTGCAGTTATCTTTCTAACATGTAACGGATGCTTCATGTGAAACATTGCTTATGTAGGGATATTTGTTTCCATACTTGTTTGTTACATTGTTTTTTATTATTTGCAATTGTATACAGCCTTGCCCTTTATTTTGTGTGAACACACTATTTTTATTTGTAGAATGATGGCCTTGGATGTCTTGTGACATAATGAGTGGTGTCCATGTTTGAGCCCATGATTTTTGGCTTACGTTGTCTTCTTGCTTGTTTACTACATTTCTTGGTAGCTTTTACACTGTTTACATAAATTACACATGGTTCTATATATGCATGCATGTTTAAACTTGTCTTTGGATAGCCTTTTTGTTTGTGCGTGCCTTGGTTTTACCAAGAAATTTTCAGGGTTATAACATACGTGTAGTTGGTCCTATTTTGGGGCCTCATTCTCCTTTCCATGACATTGAATGCGTTCCAAAATAGGGGTATCATTTAAGGGTTTTTACATATTAACAAAAATATTCTACACCAGGTTCTGTTCATTTATATACAACGAGTGGGTTTTGACCAAGTCTACGAAACCCATACACAATGGATTTTATTAGACATGGTGTCCTTTGCATTCTAGGGAATTAGTTATAGGCTTGGAGGTTAGAGTGGGTGTGCTTCTCTATACTAATTTAGTTAGTGGCATTGGATAGCCCAAAAACTAGGACAATACAGAGATATATTCAACACATTTAGGGAAGAATATAGAGCTTGGAGGGCATAGAGCATTTCCCCTACACTTTGGCCTATGGCATGAGATCACCCAAAAAATGTGAAGTACAAGATATCCTTCTACACTCTATTTCTAGACATGGATCAGGTGTACATGTTCCATTTACATTTTCCATTTACATTTGTGTATTTTATATTTATATGCTTTCATATACATGTGTCTTTTACATTGCATTTTTACACATACATACATACATATTTGACTACTTGATCATTTTCTCTTTGCAAGTCTGTTCGTATGAGAAATAAGTAGTCAAATGGGGGAAACAAAAACAACAACATCAATTGATATCTCTTATTATTCTATTGAACAAAGAACCCACATACATTATTTATAGGTATGGGAATAAACAAGACTCCCCTAAATGGATGGAGAAGTTACAAATAAGAAGGAGAGAATAATGGAATAGATAGAACAACTAGTCTAATAATAAAAAAAAAGTACATAGACTATGCTAACATTCCCCCCTTATTACATTATTCTTGCAAATGTGACCCCTGAAAAGTTCAAATTTCACTTTGCCAAGAGATTTTGTGAGAATTTCAGCTACCTGTGCTTCCATAGGACAATACTGGAGCTGAATGTGATGGTTCAAGACGTGCTCTTGAATGAAATGGTAAGTCAATTTCAATATGCTTTGTTTGTTCATGAAAGACTAGATTTTACACTGAGCTTCAACACACTTTGATTATCGTAATAGAGAATAGGTGACTGTTTTTCAGGAATTCCCATGTCATCCAAAATGTGACGTAACCATATCACTTCACACATAGCTCCTCGTGTGGCATGATATTCTACCTCTGTGGATGAGATAGAAACAACATTTTGCTTCTTGCTTATCCACGAGATAGGTCCAGATCCGAGATGAAATATGTATCCTGTAGTTGACTTCCTATCATCAACAGATCCGGCGTGGTCCGAGTCGATGTATCCCTGTAAGAAGAATTGATCATTCTTCTTATATTCTAGACCATAATCAGTTGTTCCTCGGACATATCTCAAAACATGCTTTGTTGCATTCCAGTGACATTTCTTCGGCTCCTGCATGAACCTAGAAAGATAGCTGACAACATAACATAGATCTGGTCTAGTATATGTCAAATAGATGAGCCCTCCAACAAATTTCCTATAGAGAGTAGCATCTACTTGAGGTGAGTCCTGGAATCTTGAAAGTTGCAAGCCTTTCTCCATGGGAGTGGATATAGGTTTACAGTCAGACATTTTATACTTTTCTAGGAGTGTCTTGGCATACTTTATCTAGGAGACAAAAATGTGATGCTCTTTTTGCCATATCTCCAAGCCAAGACAATAATGTAGTAGCCCCAAATCTATCATGTCAAAGGTTCTTTTGAGATCATTCTTTACAATATCAACCTAATCTTCTGAACTTCCAGTGATCACAAGATCATCTACATACACAACAAGAATGACTATTTCTTTGCCTACCTTCTTTATATACAAATTTGAATATGAGGGGCTACGAGTGAACCCATGCTACAAAAGGTGATCATTGATCTTGATATACCATGCCCTTGGAGCTTGTTTCAGTCCATACAATGATTTGATGAGATGACATACCTTTTAGGATGCTCTTCATCAAAAAATCCTTCAGGTTGGGTCATGTATACTTCTTCTTTCAGATCACCATTTAGGAAAGCACTCTTGACATCCATCTGCTGAAGTGTCCATCCTTTCTGTGCTGTAAGTGTGCAAAACTACTCTGATGGTCTTCATCTTCACAGTGGGTGCAAAGGTTTCTTCATATTCGATGCCCTCTTTCTGAGCATATCCTTTTGCTACAAGTCATGCTTTATGTTTGTCATGGATCCATCTACCTTATATTTTTCTTGAAAACCCATTTGTAGCCTATGGGTTTCTTTCCTGTAGGTAGATCGATAAGTTCCCATGTCGATTTTTCTTGAGTGAGTCAATTTCTATATCCATGGCTTCCTTCCACTGAGGTTGATTGAGTGCTTCATGAACATTATCTAGCTCGAGCTATTAATCAGTGAACTCATGAGTGCAAAGTTTACCTCATTTCTTGTTTGACTCCTTGTTTTGACTCTAGATGATGTATCTGGGAGTTGTTGCAAATGTGAGTCCTTGATGGTGCTTTGTACCCACTTCGGATGAGAACTTGGCTACTTTTGAGAAGAACTTTGTTTGTTTCCATGTTGATTGATGTGGAGTCACATTCTCTAGTTCTCCAAGGTCAACAAATAGCTCTTGAAGTACTTATTTTCTCTGAGTAGTCTCCTCTGGCTCATCATCTGATTCGGAGACTAGTCGATGAGAGGTGGTTGGTAATGGATCTTCTGTTGTCACTACTGAGTCAAAGGATGACTCATCACAAACCACATCCCAACTCTCGTATATTTTATTTGTCTCAGGATCCATGAGATGGTACACCTTTGAGGTAGTGCTATAGCCAAGTAGGATGCACGGGAGTGACTTTGGCTCAACCTTCTTTCTCTTCTGAGCTGGGACATGCATGTATGTTGTGCAACCAAATACTCGTAAATGAGAAATTGATGGATTTCTACCACTCCATACCTCTTCTAGCATTTTATTTTGTAGAATCTTTGTCGGTGCCCTATTGAGAAGATATACAACTATTTGTACTACTTCATCCCAATAACGTTCCTCTAGCTTTGTTGTTGTTAGCATGCAATGAGCCATCTCCATCACTATGTGATTGTGATGCTCAACAATGTCATTTTGTTGGGGTGTGTAGGGAGCAATCAGGTTCTACTTAATGCCATGTTGGTTCAAGAAGGCCAAGAACTTCTTTGATGTAAATTCCCCCTCGATCTGAGTGAAGTAGAAGAAGTGGTTGTCTGGTCTCTTTCACAACACGATGATAGAAGTTCTAGAAATGTTGAAGAGCCTCACTTTTCTTCTTTAGGAAATATACCCACATCTTGTGAGAGTGGTCATCCATGAATAGTTGGAAGTACTTGTATCCTAAAAATGAAGTAGGCAATGGGCCATTCAGATCGGTATGAACTACCTCCAGATGCTTCTTGGCATGGAAGGTGCTCACTTGAAATGGATCTCTATGTTTTTTTCCTGCAAGACAACTAGGGAAAATAGGCAAGGAACTAGACAATTTGGGTAGTCCATGGACCATTGCTTTTGAACTCATCTGGTGCAATGAACTAACCGACAAGTGTCCATATCTAAAATGCCATAGGGCAGTTGATTCTATTGTAGAAGCAGATAAAGCTACTGCAGAAGATGAAACAATATCTAAAGAAAATAACTTATCTTTTACAAATGCTTTAGCAAGAACCATACCTTTCTAGAGATTAAACATGATTTAATGCCATTTTGAACAAGAAATTCTACCTTAAGGTGATGATTCAAGAGCTGAGTAACTGACAAGAGGTTGCTAGTCAAGCCAGGAACATATAGTACCTTTGTAAGTGTACATTTTCGTGGTCCCAGAGGAATGGTGACATTTCCAATTCCTTCTAGCAACATATTCTTTGTCATCGGCTATCCGAACCCGATCTCTAATTGGTTCTTCATGTAGTGAATCAAATAACTTCTTGTCACCTAACATATGCTTGCTTGCACTAGAGTCTATCAACTAGAATTTCTTCATGGGATGAGAAGTTTGAGAGATGAGTACAAGGTTCTTACCATAATGGGCTCCTTCTGATGTCTCCTCATCAGATTCATCATCTTCTTGGGCTGCTGAAGATGTCCCTTCTACTTTCTCTAGGGGGACATCATTTGGAATTTTGAAAATCTTCATGCCTGGATGTGCTTGTATGACTTGAAGACCCTTGTTTCAAGCTATTATACTAGCAGTGATCAGTGTCGTGAGTGTTGGTTCTACAAATGTGACACCACCTCTTTGACTTTTGATCTTTCTGTTGTTGTTTTGGTTGCGCTTGATTTGGCTTCTCTGGGGACCCTTCCATTCTTCTAGCCATGGTATGGCTTTGAGAACAAGGCTTTATCCTAAGACTCCTCATGGGATGAAGTGATGGCCTCTTCCTACTACAACAAATTCACAAGCTCTTCAAATGTCACTATTTGTTTAGACACATTCAGTGTCATAATGAAACACTCAAAATTGAGAAGGGAGTTCTCTCAAGGTGATTGTGATGAGAATTTATCATCCACCATTTTCACCAAGTGCCAATAACTCCGATCTCAGCTCAGCCACGCGACGACATAAGAACTCCTCCACTTTCTCATCTGACCCCATAGAGAGGGTGTGCAGCTTTGACTGAAGATGAAGAATCTTCATCTGATTTTTGGCTTCATAAATTGTTGCCAACTTGTCCCAGCCTCCTTTGGTTTGTCCGCATTCCAACATGTGGTTGCACATCATCACTGATACTGAGCATTATCAAGCATCAAGGCTTTCACACTAGCCATCTCATACTTTATTAATTCATCGGCTTGTGGGTGGGATTATAGACCATGACAATGCCCCATAATCCTTCAAACTAAAGGATTGTTCTCATTTTTGTTTTCCAAGCCACAAAATTGGGCCCTTTGAGCAACTGAGCATCGGAAAGAAGTAACTTCGGAGCAAACATCGTAAAAAAATATTTATTTATTTATTTCAAGAGTTATTACAACTTTGACTCACTAATGAGAATTACTGGCTCGTAGATGCTCACGATATTCACGTGCTATGAGACGGCAACACTTTGTGGGGCATTCTTCTTCATCTTCATAGTCGGTGTCATATCCGGCTTCTAATTCTTCCTGTACTTGCTTTGCTTGACAATTGACGTCGAAAAGGAAATATTCAAGAAGTCCTTCTCAAACTAGCTTGTCAAAGGCTAGATTTCCGGTGTTCCAAAGCTCATTGAGCAATGCAAAGTAGAACCCAGAGCCCTCAGGAGCTTCTTCATGGTGTTCTCTTGCTGGCGAGTTGATGTTCGGCTTTTGGTAGTGGCGACCATGTTATTGACACTCTCAATCAGTTGTCTACACTCGACATTCGGTGTAGTGTTGTAGGATCTACTTCTTGTCCTTCATCGTCTTGGTGGAGAGGATATTCGAGAGATGCTTCTTCGCCAGGCACTATAGTATTTTTTTAATTTTATTTATCAACCACTTTTAGGCTTTGTGTTCACGCACCAGTTTTAGACATCTTCGCAGCTACATGTAATTTTCTACATGTTCCACATCCTTGGAATCAGAAGCTACTCCATGCAGCAGCAAAAAATTTCCTTCTCCCAATTACCACGCTGAAGACAAAAGACTTCTCCTTTCCACGTAGGAATCTAAATTTCACATAGGAAAGAATAAATCTTCACATGGATTTTGGAGTGGATGTCTTCACTCGAGTAGATAGAATAACAAATAATATTCTCTTGCATTGGAAATTTAAACTTCCACAAAATAGCTAAAGAACTCAAAAAATACCACGCAGGATGTCTACTTATCTTTCCACGTAGGTAGCTGGTAATTCTTCTCCACACAGGAATAACTAAAGACAAAAATAAAAATAGATGTTTTCACATAGAAGATGACAAGAAATATCCTCTCCACACATCTCATATCCACACAGGTTGAAGGCTCCAAGCAGGTAGCTGGAACACACTAAATTACATGCATGTAATTTCTTCCTTCACGTAATTCCATGCATGTTGTCTCCTTCACGCAGAAAAATAAATAGACTTCTCTTCCCGTTGTTGAAGACTTTGACTCTCCATGCAAGTGATTTCTAGCCAAGTAGGTGAACGATTTCGCACACTACGTAGTTGAATTGTATTTCTTCATGCTTTACTCCACACAAGTGCACATAGGCTGCTAGAATTTTGTCACTCTATACCAAAGTGTGAGGCAGAAATAGAGGAGAGAGAATAGAGATTGATATCTCTTATTATTCTATTGAACAAAGAACCCACGTACATTATTTATAGGTACGGGAATAAACAAGACTCCCCTAAATGGATGGAGAAGTTACAAATAAGAAGGAGAGAATAATGGAATAGATAGAACAACTAGTCTAATAAAAGTGAGAGAAAAAATGAAGTCACAAAATCATGCACTTTAGACATTAGTTATCCCGGTTTCATACTACTATTCGTAAGGTCTTTGAGTGAAGAAAGAAATAATTAACCCCCATCATTTGGACATCTTGTTTTATTTTATTTCTTCATTACTGACCTCTTTCTCCCATATTCCCAATCAAAACTATCATACCACATTATTTTAGCCTTGACCGGGTGCCCAAATTGACTCTTGGGGTACGCCCAAAGTACAACCAGGGCTCCCAATTCATTTTGCTCTTTCCTACCACATTTCGGGCCCTTTCTATTTGTTTGATGTCTTTATATTTCTTGTGCTCCTCCTTTTCGGGTTAATTATGATATTAGATCGATATAACCTATAAATATAAAGTTATGAGACCATAATGAGGGACCGAGGATCATCTACTACTATGACTCATCTAGTGTTACATCCATCTATTGCATTGGAGATCATTTGCATCCATATAGCTCCATCATTAAGGCACAAGGCTAGGACATTTGCATCACACTTCATAGGGGAGGTATTCTATTATATTCCACGCCCACATACTATTACATTTTCTACACATAGTTATTGCTCACTACTTCACAAAGTATGGTGACATAAGAGGAACCTAAGTCATGCTCACACACAGTTGCACATATAACTACATTGGGTCTGAGATGTTGTGCAACACTTAGTAAGTCCACCATTGTGGCAACCGAGGTCATTCAACCCCTTCATATGAATTTTTATTTTGTTAGGGTTTATGCTTGTTTTGGAGTCTTACAAGTCTTTATTTCATATTGGATTATTAGAGACATCGAAATGGGACAATGAATCGATGCAACACATAAAAAGGCTCTAGATCACCTCCCAATCTTATGATATCTAATTTCAAAGTTTTTTCACAAACCAGGGTGCCCATTCTATAAACCGAAACACCTTCATGCACCCCCCCTCTCAGAGCTCTAGTCTAGCTAGATACTCTAGATCCATCCTTTTCAGAGCTTATACATGGTCGTTCCTTCTTCTAAATTCTCCATTTAGCTCTGCAGCACAATCCCATGACCATATTTTATTCGGCTAAATATTTCCTTTTCTCTCTTACACATTATGGTTAGCACTTCCTTTTCCATAGTTTTTTAGTTCATTTACAAACTTCTTTTCTACATCATTTACATTATTCACGATTTTCATAGCTTATATTAACTACCCCACACAACATAGTATTAGTCAATTTTAGTTAATCGAAGGATATCCTTGTAATCTACCAATGCTACTTTGAAAAAGCATGTGTTTTGTCAAAAATTACGTGCCACCATGTTGAAAAAATATACAATAAAAATGAAGCGAATATAATGTTTCCTCCTCCTCTCTTCCCTATTGATACATATATCCTACCACAAATACTTTTTGAAAAATATTCATACTTTAACCTCTTGTCCGCCTTAATATTAGATAAAAATATTATGCCCATTTTGAATTTTATATTTGAGACATTAATCCAAAATCATGGGTTAAGTAATGATTTTATTTCTCAATACCCATGTTACAAGATGGTATCGAAGCTTCATATAACCCTATTTATATTCATTAAATTTATTCATGAATCGACAATCATCATTGTTAAGATATTTATACACTAAAACTATATATATATATATATATATATATATATATATATATATATATATATAGATAAAACTAACCCTAATTAAGATAAATTACAAACATAACTATTAATTTTAACCAAGCTCCCACATTCCATAATCATATTATAGTGAAAAATATTATAAACTAACCTACACAAACCATAACAATACATGTAATGACCCATGAACATATGTTTTGTGCATTTTTTCTAATGGGCGTGGTTGTTTGAAAGTGGAAATAAAATTGAAATATGAAAATACTCATTTCAAATTTTAAAACATTAAAAATTGTTACCAAAATTTAGTGCCAAATCTGACCATAAGGGAAAGATACAAATAGAAACACAATTAAAAAACATAGAGATAATAGATATATATATATATATTAGATTTAAAACAAACTTTTAAAATTTGAGTTGTTGCTCTTTTTTCCTTTCCTTTCTCTTCTTGTTTCAATCTTCTATTCATTTTTCTTACAAAAATTCACTCTTTCACGAGCTTCGCTATGTATTTTCCCTCTTTTCTTCTCCAGTGTCATTGTTGCACACTATTTTTCCATCTCTCTCTATTTCCTTCGAATTGTTGCTCTTGTATAGATTCTTCGTCTCTTCTAATGTTGCTACATATATATATATATATATATATATATATATATACATATAATTTTTTTTTTTCTTGTTAAAATCATGCCACAAAAAAATTCTCGAAAAGATGTAAAATGACACATATATTAAAATATATATCTACCTCCACAAATTATATTAATATTGTCCTCGACCTGAAATTTTTTGACAAAAGGGTTAAACACAGGAATTTGATGTCCAGAGGGAGGAGAGAGGATAGGAGACCACGAGTGCCTCCATGTGCGAGGGGTTGGCGGGGATTTAAAATCTCCTACGAAAAAAATATTTCAAAAGTATAAAAATATTCAATGGAAAAAATATTAATTAGCTTGTCGGAAGGTGGATAAGGGAGGGGGAGGGAAGAGTTTTTAAATTTATGTGGCTCGGGATTATCCTCATTAAATTTTGATACCCACCGTTTATCTCGAGCCAAACAAAATATTAATCTTTGGAGCTGGAAGATCCATTTATGGTGCCCAAATTTTATCTCAAATTCTCAAAACTTTATTTATACAATGGTTTTGTAAAAATGTCGGCTAGTTTCTTCCTAACCTACAAAATTTAATCCCAATTTTTCCTTCCTAAACCAATTCACGAATAAATTTATACCTCGATAGTTATATTCTTTCTTACGCCATAAAAAACTAGATGTTTAGATAATGCGATTGATGACATATTATCACAATAAATCATCGAACCTC